>JAFEMH010000538.1:0-350000 GCA_022495995.1 Adenophora triphylla var. japonica | reverse complement strand
CTCTTCTCTGTACTCAACCAGGTATTTCGATTCCCCCTCTTAAGTGTGTGTTGTGGTTTATCTGTTTTCTGTTATGAATGGATCTATTTATATGTGGTGAAATGATTGTAGATATGATTTTATTTTTCGGATTGATTATCGCAGTGGCTGAAAATTTTATTTTTCAAAGAAGTTTTTGATTAATTAACGATGGATGGATCTTAAATTATTTATTTTGTTGATTGTCTCGGTGATTTCCATGATTTTTCTCTAAAATCCCATCGTCAGAATTGCATCAATTTCTTTAATTTTTGGTATGTTTTACAATCCTAATTTTTGTGCATTATACTTTGTTTGGTTAGTTGGTATGATTAATTATCTGGGTTTTGAAAAATTTGGTCACTTGAAGTCATCTTGTGGGTGTTTGGCATGTACCCATATTGAGATTTCTGTCCAAGATTGAAACTTTGGGTTTTTATTCTTTGTTCTTTTGCAAAATTATGCTGTACGTATTGGTTATTCTGATTTTCCAGTGTGTGTAGTGTGTGTGTGGGGGGGTAGGCAGTTACTTATCAATATTGGGGGCTTTCTATTGATCTTATCATTAGTTTTGTTCTATTTCTATGGAATTGTTCCTTACTTGGGAAATTTCATTTATTGGACAGTTCTTATGCTGATGAATCTTGATAATCTAATTGGCTTAATGATGCATTATAATCAACTTCGGTTGGTACATTCTTCAAAACTAACTATGTTGGATTTTAACGAGTTTATGTTATATGAAGCCATTTTAGTTTTGGCAGTGTTTTTTTTTCTTAAAAAATTGTAAAGTGATACAAGCTATTTGGTTGAGTAGTTGGAACTGGATTAGCTCTGTTTGATTCTAAGATTCCAGATGATGTGATTTATCTGCATATGTGTATGTAACCCTCTAAGGATGAACTGTAACCATGGTGACATTTAAAAATTTGAGACCAGAAAGATATGACCTTATAAAATACTGATACCTAATGCTCCAAGTGAAAGTTATTTGGTTTTTACTTAATGTTATGTACCAACTATGTTACTCCCTCCGTCCCTAAATGAATGCCTAAGTTTCACATTGATAGACATTTACAAAAAGGTTAAACTTGAGCTTTTCTAGTAACATAAGTACATAAAGAAGACTCTTAATGATCTCACCATATAGCATCTTGAATCGAAGTGTGAATTAGACTCTTAATGATCTCACCAAAAATAACAATCACACGGAACTAATTAGGCTCATCAAATTAACTTACTTCCGTTGTAGTGGTGGACTCCAACCTTGGCAAGCATAGCATAGTACTCAATGGAGTATGATTTCTGTTCAAAGGTAACACTAATGGGAGGAATTAGACAAGGTGTAAACTTAGTATTATTTGCTTCAGTTACAAACAAATAAGTAAGAAAGCGTGGATGAAATAGTTTAGGAACATCTAGTTCTAGATCTCATTTTGGGGCGATTGACGGCATCGCGGACGGTGATTATGTCGCCTACGTTTGAGCGCGATATCAATCTGGCACCCTAGATGCACCTTATATGAAACAAATTAGGATACGGTTTACGTATCCTAGTTTGTTACATATTTAGTAATATTAACGAATAGAAGAAAACATATGTTAGTAATATTAACGAATAGAAGAAAACATATGCCACTATAAAGAAAACGATAAATAACCGTACTCATAATCAAATATGTAACATGTTATATTTAGTAAATATAACATGTTACATATTTAGTAAACATAACATGTTACATATGCAACAATTAGATAAGTTACTAAATATCTAATTTTCAAGACTTTTAATCCAACTCCACTACTATCACGTACAACCACTACCATGGGGTTATGCTAGAGTGGAAAATCTCAAGTTTTTGCACAAGCATTAGGTCCAAAGATTGAAACTTTGAAAGTAGATTTAGCAATTAATCGAGAAAACAAGAAAATCCCCAACTTCGGTTTGTAGAAGATACAGCTGGAGTTGGGGATTTTCTTGTTTTCTGATTAATTATAATAGTAAATCTACTTTCAAAGTTTCAATCTTTGGGCCAAATTCTTGTGCAAAAGACTTGATATTTTCCACTTCAGCTCATTATAAATGTAAACCCTCTCTCTCTCTACCCCTCTCTATTTTGTTAATTTTGTGGTGGTGGTGGTAGTGGTGCTATACATAGTAGTATTAGTAATAGTGGTGGTAGTAGTGGTGGTAGTAGCGGTAGTAGTGGTAATAGTGGTGGTGGTAGTACATAGTGGTGGTGGTAGTAGTAGTGATGGTGGTAGTGGGATTCTTTAGATGCACCTTAGGGTATTGTGGTTGGTGGTTAACATCTTAAAATATAAATAAGATGAGAACCTTTCTCACCATGACTATCAAAATTCGTCCATCTTTGATCAAGAAAGATAGAGCCTCTTCTCTCTAAGGATCTCAAACATCACGGTCATGTTTGTGACATTGCACTGTTTTACTCTTCAACGATATTATACGATCACAAGTAAAAACAAGGTAACGGTATAACACCGAGTGAAGAGAAAATAGAACTTTCCTCCAATTTTTCAATCTTCACATTCCATTTACTCAAGCTCATGAGGAAGATTGCAATCGGGATCTTCCTTAAATAAATGGAAGGTGTAGATTGAAAAATTGGAGGACTTGTTTGCTCTGTCTTATCCTTTGCTCAAACAGTCGAGAACTTGTTTGCTCTGTCTTTCTTGGTCTAAGATGAGATAGGGTTTTGATAGTTGTGGATGAGAACGACTCTCATTTTGTTTATAAATGTTAATTTAATTCATCATTGTAAAATTATATATTTTACAACAAAGAATTAAATATTAATATTTAAAATTATTCACAATAGTAATAATTTAGGTCTATCTAATTTTCAAGTCTTTTAAAGTCAAAGGGGGAGGAAGGGGGTGAATGTCTCAATAATGTAACATATTCAACTGCATACTACCTTAGTGGTTCTAGATCCCATTTTGGGGGGATTGACGGCATCGCGGACGGTGATGTATATCGCCTACGTTTGAGTGCCTAATATCAATCCTGGCACCCTAGATGCACCTTAGGGTATTGTGGTTGGTGGTTAACATCTTAAAATATAAATAAGATGAGAGCCTTTCTCAATAATGTAACATATTCAACTGCATACTACCTTAGTGGTTCTAGATCCCATTTTGGGGCGATTGACGGCATCGCGGACGGTGATGTATATCGCCTACGTTTGAGCGCCTGAAATCAATCCTGGCACCCTTGATGCACCTTAGGGTATTGTGGTTGGTGGTTAACATCTTAAAATATAAATAAGATGAGAGCCTTTCTCAATAATGTAACATATTCAACTGCATACTACCTTAGTGGTTCTAGATCCCATTTTGGGGCGATTGACGGCATCGCGGACAGTGATGTATATCGCCTACGTTTGAGCGCTGATATCAATCCACGGCACCCTAGATGCACCTTAGGGTATTGTGGTTGGTGGTTAACATCTTAAAATATAAATAAGATGAGAGCCTTTCTCATGACTATCAAAATCCGTCCATCTTTGATCAAGAAAGATAGAGCAAATAAGTTCTCCTTTGTTTGAGCAAATAATTTTACGTTTTAATAAGAGTTTTTCCGGTTTCCTTTGTCCTCTTCTCTCTAAGGATCTCAAACATCACAACCATGTTCTTGTCGGTGCTGTTTTACTCTTCGGCTGGTGTTATACGGTCACAAGTAAAAACAAGGTAACTTGGTATAACACCAGTGAAGAGAAAACAGAACTTTCCTCCAATTTTTTCAATCTCCACCTTCCATTTATTTAAGGAAGATCCTGATTGCAGAATCTTCCTCATGAGCTTGAAAGCTGGCGGTGTTGCCCTCAATCTCACGGTTGCTTCGCACCGTGAGATTGAGGGCAACACCGCCCGCTTTCAAGCTCATGAGGAAGATTGTGTCAGATCTCGGGTAAATGGAAGGTGGAGATTGAAAAATTGGAGGAAAACAGAACCTTGTCAAGAACATGGGTTTGTGATGTTTGAGATCCTTAGAGAGGAGGGCGGTGAAGGAAAAACCTATATTAAGCAGAAAATCCTTTAACTCAAGCAGATCGAGAACTTGTTTGCTCTGTCTTTCTTGGTCTAAGCTGAGATAGGGTTTTGATAGTTGTGGATGATAACGACTCTCATCTTGTTTCTAAATGTTAATTTAATTCATCATTGTAAAATTATATATTTTACAACAAAGAATTAAATATTAATATTTGAAATTATTCACAATAGTAATAATTTAGGTCTATGCAAAAGCCGAAATTTCTTTATTTTCGATTATAAAGCAAGTAGACAAAGTGATATTTGCATTTCATATAATCATGCATTTCGGGATGGGATAGGTTTATCAAACATGCACTTAAAGGACAGAGTAGGTGGTTAGGTAGGGACACCATTATCCTTTAGTTTAGTTTGAACTAGAGCTCAAGATTTGTTGATACTAAGAAGCTGACCCCAATTCTAAACCTAATTTTAAATATTAACAATTTACAATTATTCACAATATTAATAGGTAAAAAATCCCAGCAGCCCCAATTTAAGGCAGCATGGAGCATTATAATGGAGAAATTGTTTCCCGAGAGTATCAATTTCAAAAAGACGTTCTTGAACTCTCGCGCTTTCACCAAAAACAACACCGGAAACTTATTGACAGGAGGTATAGCATGCCATGCATCTGGTCTCTAAAAGATTGGAAGATTGATTGGGATGCGCTCAGAGGCGCTTCGTGCTGTTGGGAGTCGGAGCGACATATGTTCACCCTATCGTACAACGATCTGATGCCAACGATGGAGGATTTTCGAGCACTGAATGGTGTGGCTGAGTCGAGGACTGTGGCATTTCCTCGAGACAGACGATCGATTCTGGAGCAACTATCGAATTCTTGGGATTATCGGCATGGCGGGTATCGGGCATTGTCGTTGACGATAGATTCATAGACTTGACTCATATAGCAGATTGAGTCGGACCGGCCCGGGCTTTGTTTGATCTATCCACTTCCTTAGATATATTCATGTTGCTCATTAAATGCTGCGTACTACTTGCGCCTACGTCGGAGTGTGTCCAGCTACTGGCTGTTAGAGATCATCAGGCGGTGAGAGGTGATCGAGGAGTTGACATCCGGCATATTCAATACGGACGGGGAGCGATGGACATCATTCCCTTTGTTGCTAGCGGAGACATACCACGGCATTGATAGATTAGCGGGAGGATCAGTACGTAGGTTCGAGCGGCCCAGATTACTATCATTGTGGGTGTATGAGAGATTGCGCTTGATCTCGCCATTGCCGGAGGGCGAGCGGCATTACCTTGGGTGGCCCGGACAGCGCGGGATATTGAGGGATGCCGCTGCGAGAGTTGGCATAGGAGGTTGGCCTTGGCCGATATGAGACCGCAAACCTGTACTATTGGATTCAGGCGTGGGGATTGCGGACTATGAGAGATATTCGGGGCGGGTCGGTGATTGTCGACTTAGGGACTACATGTATCATCCTTTTTGCATTCCATCTCTAGTGAGCGAGCGGTACGAATACCCGCAGCGGACCATTCGGACTTTGAGAGAGCGGTTGACGACTAATACCATGCGATGATTATGGTGAGCCTCGGACTACACATTTCTTTGGCGAGCATTTCTAGAGGGCTTTCTTCCGATACGACCACTACTCCGTCATACTAGAGGTAGCACATTTCGACCACCGAGTATACGATATGGTACGAGGAGCGGCAAGGTCTGTACGGTGATGATAGAGGCTCGGCCAGCGAGAGTATTTTGGGGCGAGACTATTCTTCCAGTAGGACATTAAGAGACATAGAGGCCAAGAGCAACCACGATGAAATCACTTTGGCTGGCGACATTGCGGCGGATTATGAGAGACGGGAGCTTCGGGGAGATGCTTTGAGAAATGATCCCGAAGTGATAGCTCGCGAGGAGGCCTTGAGGCGGGAAAGAAGCGTGCGAGAGCTACGGGCGATTGATCCACCGTCTCACATGATACACGAGCCGGGACGAGGTCGGGCCCGGCTTTTCAACATACCTAGACCAAAGACCTCCCGGGGACCGAGGCGGAGGAAGAGTAGAGATTCGAGTTCGGGAGGCGGGAACGAGTTCCTAGACACTTTAAGAAGACCTGTTAATATATTGTTAAATATGAGTTAGAAGCTTTATATTTATTTTAAGAAGATGCGTGTTGCTTTTAAGTTTGTAATTCAAATTTAGGGAATGATAATACGTTAATTACTTCTAAGCTTAATATATTATGAAATCCAATAATTATTAACATCCCAATTTTGTTTCATCCGTCGATTAAATTGAATGTACGTATAATATATGGATTGCAATGCAGGAGTGATGTACGTAAGCGATGATCGTAGTTGGATGTACAAGTGAAAGTTGCCGAATCATAGCGGTATCAATCACGAGTTTTATAGAGGGTTGAAGGGGTTTATTGAATTTGCTCAATCAAATAAAACCGAGTCACATGGATAAAGATGGTAAGATTAGGTGTCCATGCGCCATGTGTTGTAATGTCAAGTATCTAAGCTTGATCGAGACTCGAAACATCTTTTGCGTAACGGGTTTGAAGTTGGGTACAAACGGTGGACCCGTCATGGTGAGGCGAGGTTGCGCCTGAATGTTGCGAATAATCCCAGGGAATATTCATGTACCTCCCGAACCCGAACCTATTATTCGGGACAATGAAGAACCACCTTTGAATATGGAAGATATGGTTAGGGATGCGGCCGGTCCTTCCTTCGATTGGTCGAGAGAACCAGCGGCAAGAACCAACCCCTGCGGCCAAGAAATTTATTGATGCTATGGACTCTGCAAAGAGAAGGTCTATCAGGTTGCGAGATCGGTGTGTTGGAGGCATGGTGAGCTCCTTAACATAAAGGGCTGATTGCAATATTAGCCGGTCTGCTTATAATCGTATCATGAAAGCAATTAAGCGGATGTTGCCGAAAGAGAATAAGATGGTTACAAACTTTTATGAGGCAAAGAAGTTGGTTGGGCAGATTGGGCTATGTTATGAAAAGATTGATGCGTGTAAGAATGATTGCATGCTATTCTACAAGGAAGATTCATAGAAGACGAGTGTTCAATCTGCGGACAAAGTAGATATAAGCGAAATCGGAGGGAGTTCAAAACACAAGAAAAAGCAGACCACATAAGCGGTTGCGTTACATGCCGTTGATTCCAAGGCTGCAACATCTCTACGCGTCTAAATCTACTGCGAGGCAATGCGTTGGCATAAGGAAAGTTTGCGTGAAGAGGTGTGTTAATTCATCCCGGTGATGGGGAGGCATGGAAACACTTTGATGAGACTTATCTGACTTTGCGTCTGAAGCAAGAAATATACGGTTATGCATCTACGCTCACGATGGTTTCAATCCGTTTGGTCTGGGGCAAAATCTTACTCTTGTTGGCCGGTTATAGCCACTATGTCTACAACCTTCCGCCCTGGTTGTGTATGAGTGATCCCTACATGTTCTTGTCGTTATTCATCCCCGGCCCAAACAGACCACAGGAGGAACATTGGCGTCTATCTCCGACCTTTGATGGGCGAATTGAAGCAGCTTTGGGAGGATGGGGTCGAAACGTGGGATGCTTTCAAGCGAGAGAATTTCAGCATGAAGGCTGCGTTGATGTGGACAGTTAATGACTTCCCTGCATATGGGATGTTATCGGGTTGGAGCACCCATGGGAAGTTGGCCTGTCCGTATTGTATGAGTGACACAAAGTCTTTCACGCTCACGCACTCTGGAAAACCATGTTGGTTCGATTGCCATAGACAATTTCTTCCGGAGGACCACCCATTCAGGACCCAAAAGAATGCGTTTAAAAAGAACAAGATTGACTATGATGAGGCCCCGATTCGTTTAAGTGGTGACACGGTCTATGAGAAGGTATCTACATTGTCCGATCCTCGGTGGGGGAAAAAGTTTTCGAAGACCAAAATACAAGGGTTTGGGACTACCCATAACTGGATCAAGAGGAGTATATTTTGGGATTTGCCATCTTGGAAAACAACTCTCATTCGACATAACCTTGACGTGATGCACATTGAGAAGAATGTATTCGATAATGTTTTTAACACGTTGATGGATTTCAAGAGAACAACTAAAGACAACGAAAAAGCTCGAAAGGACCTTAAGGAAATGCAGCAAGCGGCCGGAGGCCTTAGAGCTTGGTATACGTCAATGGTAAACCGGTTAGACCGATGGCTCAATACGTGCTTACGAAAGGAAAAGAAGCTCCTCCTCCTCGAAATGGCTCAAGGATTTAAGGCTTCCCGGATGGTTACGCGTCTAACATTGGTAACTTTGTCAATGTAGAGGAGGGGAAAGTGCGGGGTTTGAAGAGTCACGATTGCCACGTTTTCTGGATAGGCTACTTCCGATTGCTCTCGGGGGTCTCTTGCTGACAATATCTGGGTGGCGTTAACATAGTTAAGTGAGTTTTTCCGAGCGTTAACATCGACCACCTTTGCGTGTTGATCACATGAAAAAGCTTGAGGAGAGCATCATAGTGACTTTGTGCAAACTTGAGAAGATATTTCCTCCTTCCTTCTTTGATTCTATGGAGCATTTACGGTCCACTTGGCATACGAAGCTAGAGTCGGTGGTCCAGTTCAATACGAGATGGATGTATCCATTTGAGAGGTAATTGAATTTATTCTATTTCTAAATAATTTGAGCGTTAACAATATACCTTCTTTAACATTATTTATGTTTTAATCTACGAATGACTTTTAGGTATCTAGGCCAATTGAAAAGGAAGATGAGCAATAGGGCCGTGGTCGAGGCCTCAATTTGAGGCTGTTATCATAGATGAGATTGTTGCCTTTGTCGGAACATATTTTCCTCCTGATGTTGATATGAGATTGACTAGGGTTGGCCGCAATTACGATGGTGGTTTTCCGTCTAAGGGAAACATCTCTGTATTTTCATCCACACAGTCGGTTCCTCGGCAAACGGGTTGGTACGCGTACGTTAACCGCTAAAGAGTTTGCCGCGGTCGAAACGTATGTTCTTCTTAAGCTACGACGAGGTTGGGGAATATATCAAGTAAGTCATTGATGTTATGTTTACGCCTCGTCGATTAAATTATGCATGTTTAATTACACACATATGAAATGCCTTGTTTAACCCTATTGCGAATGTTTGAAGATTTAGCTCAGGATTTATCTCCGAACTCATCGCAACTAGGACGAAAGAGAATTTCCAAATTGGCTAAGGAAATATGTAAATATTTCGTTTCATTCAAATTTATTCTATACACTTCTTTAAACATTCAATCTTAAAATTGTATTAAATTGGTTACAATATTGTCTTTTAGATTGCTTGAACATAGGGTGATGCCAAGGCTGCGAGGTTAAGACATTTAGCATCATCTCCGTACTTGAACGTTCATTTATACAATGGTTATTTCGTGAATGGCTATGTGTTTCATACCAAAGCTTACGGGGCTCTAAATTGACGTGGAATAGCGGTGTGAAGCTTAAAGGAAACCTTGATTATTATGGCGTCTGAAAGAAGTAGTCGAGGTGGAGTATTTGGGTAGACACGGATGTTGTCTTGTTCAATTGTGATTGGCGGGATCTTTGTGTGAGGTGTTAAGAAGCACGCCATATTTGACCTCATCGATGTAAAGGACTCGTCTAGACATAATGGCGATGACGTCTTCATCTTAGCATCTCGAAGCACAACAGGTATACATGACTCCCTACCCTCGTCCGACCCGACGGATGGTGGGCTGTCTGGATGGCCAAGGCTAGGAGCATGATTGACAACCTACCCTCGTCGACAACTACAGAGTCGTCATTAGAAACACCCTATCAAGAGGATGAAATGCCAGTGCCACCTAACATTTCATCAGCTAATCATCCATTAGATGATGTCACTCATATTCCTCAAAATGTTGATGAACCCGAGGAGGATATCTTACCAGTGAATTTGGCAACTCCTCCGCCTCGTTCAGGTCATCTCGAGCACATTGATATTGATGAATCAGAGGAAGAGGAAGAGGAAGAGGAAGAGGAAGAGGAAGAGGAACCAGAGTTTGATTCATCAGAGTCCGAAGACGAAGATGAAGAACTCGAGTTTTGTAGTAATTCAGAGTCCAGTGATGATGATGGGGACGAAGATTAATAATAGTTTAAAGTTTAAAATTGTATTGTGAATGCTTTAGATTATTAGAACTTTAATGTTTTATATGTATTGTGAATGCTTTAGATTATTAGAACTTTAAAGTTTTATATGTATTGTGAATGCTTTAGATTATTTTTAATATCCGTCGTTTTATATATATTGTGAATGCTTTAGATTATTAGAACTTTAAAGTTTTATATGTATTGTGAATGCTTTAGATTATTAGAACTTTAAAGTTTTAGATGTATTGTGAATATATTGTTTCCTATTGTTAAAGTTGTATATTTTAATATTTTTACTGTAATACAGATATGAGTTCTAGTAGAAAGGGTAAGGAGTAAGAAGACTAAGCCCATCTACACATTGATTCTTGGGACGCAACCATCCCGATCCGGTACCGATGATGTCGACCCTTCACGCGGTAGTACTAGCTCCACCTCTGGGGCCGGTACTCGGACTATGTCGATTACGAGGGGAGGATATTTGTCGGATATCATCACATTATGACCGATAAGTAACTCTTCATTAATTTGATATAAGTTGGTTCCTTTTTGTTTTATATATAATTCATTATTTAAGTTAAAATGTTATTGTATAAATATACTTGGCGGGTTTGGTGGTGGATACCCCACCACGGGGACTAAGATCGGGCATGCTGGCGGTCTCGGAAAATGACCAGAGTTTTGGCCCAAGCTGGAAAAAATTGCCACCGAGGCAGAAGGAGGATGCGTGGGAGGAGTTTAAGGTAATGTGTTAATGGTTTTTATTTAAAACTTAAATGTTAGTTTGTTATTAAAATGTTATAATTAATAATGATTATACTCTTTTAGTTTTGTAATGTTATCATTATATGTTGTAGGCTAAATATTATTGGGCGTCAGACATCACGAGGCGACGGCTAAGATATGTTTTCGATCGGCAGGCTCACAAGCTATTTACGGATTTTATTTGTAACATATTTATCTATCCTTAATTAGTTTAATTAACAATGATTATACTCTTTTAATTTTATAATGTCATCATTATATGTTTACGAGATATTCATATTTTTTATAGGTACCACGAAGAGAAATCATTATACTAATTGGCTCGCGGCGGGACAACAGCCCTCGACACCTACTTGGATGACCGAGGAGGTGTTTCGTCAATTTTGCGAATATTGGGGGTCGGATGCGGCGAAGGCTATATCCGAACAGGCTAAGTCCAATAGAGCAGGCTCCTCGGGGTCGGCGGCGATGCATACCATGGGGACGATCCCGGTCGCCGAGCATCACGACCGCATGGTATGTATGTTAATTTAAATGTAGTAGTGTATGGATGCTTTTAAATAGGTTTATGTACGTATGTTAGCTGGGAGCCATGTTGATGCTATGAAATCCATAGTTTTAGTGTAAATGTAGTGTATACATGCTTTTAAATCAGTTTAAATGTTGCATTTATACAATTTCAAAGTAATAATCTCGCTTATTTTATTTATAGGAAAGGGAGTATGGTCCGAATATCAGTTTTGTGGATGTTTACGCTAGCACCCATCTTCGGAATTCTACAGCGCCCGATCAACCTCCGCAATGGGTTGACGATCGATATGCTAATGCCTTTGTAAGTAAACTATCATTAAATGACTTGATTTTGAATATGTAAATTTATTTATGTACCTTACATTGTGTATATGATTATAATTGTTTGTTTTATTTTGACAGGCTGCATATCAAGCCGCCGTTGTTCCCGAAGGAACGCCTCCCGGCGAGCCCATCCCCTTCGTGCCTGATGTTTGGCACACGGTCACCTCTGAGGGACATCCAAAGAGAGGAGCCCGAGTGTTAGGGATGGGGGATTACGGGCGGCAATGCCCGTCGACGTCGACCGACCGTCGGTGAAATGATGCCCCGCCCACGTATGATCCGAGGGTTGACACTCTGGAGGCTGCGTTGGAGGAGGAGAAACGCGAGCGGGCAAAGCTTGCGGAGGCTTTGGCGGTTCAGACGCAGATGCAGGAGGAGAATGATCGGCATCATGCAGAGATTCAAAGACAACATGCAGAGACTCAAAGACAATTGGCGCTGTTGATGGCTCATCTCGGCCAGGACTTCCGGGGTAATTTCGGCCTCCCGAGTTGATTGCGGACTTTTTTAGACATTTTTATATTAATTTATACTTGTTTGTAAACATTTGAGACATTTGGTACCCGCGGAGCCCTCCCCCTTCTCCCCCTCTCCCCCTCCCCCTCTCCCCCCTCTCCCCTCCCGAATTGGTACGGTGGTACGGTGATATTTAGTTTTTATTTGGTACGCTGATATTTGATTTTTAGTTTTTATAGTTTTAGTTTTATAAATTGAAATGTTATATCAGGTACAAAAAATTTTGGTTTCTTGATATTTTAAATTATTTTTTTTTAATTTATTTCAGAATCAGCGACGGAAAATTCCGTCGCTGAAATTAATTTATTTCAATAATTTTTTTTACAGCGAATTTAATTTTTGATTATAGCGGCGGAAATTCCGTCGCTGAAATAAAAATTAATTAAAATAAATTAATTTCAGTGGCGGAATTTTCCGTCGCTGAAATTAATTTATTTTAATTAATTTTTATTTCAGCGATGGGAAAAAAAGAAAATGTTCAACTCCATTATTTGACCTTTTTTCTCAGCAATCAGGTGAGGAAAAAAGAGAAGGCACGGTTCAAAACAAACAGGATTTAAATGAGATTTTACGGGGGATAGATGAAGTTTATCCCTATGACACGTTGTATGAAAAAGGTCAAGAAGATGATGCCGAACAGATTGAGAAATATGTTGAAAATTTGTTGAAAAATATAAATCAGAGTTGCTTTGGGAGTTGTTACGAGATGTTGAACGTAGGATGCTAATTGAATTGTGGAGCAACTAACGAGAAAGTTGTATACTGTTCTAGATTTATGATTAGCAACTCTGATGGTATTCGATCAATGTTGAAGCAGAGGAAGGAGGCTATTAACATATGCATGTCTACACACTTTTCAATAACTCTTAGGGGGTAAGCTATAAATTTATGTAGCACTAGCTTTTATCAATACAAAACACTGGATCTTATGAACACAAACACTGGTACCTTTTATTAATGTGTACACTTGTACGCAAAAGCATTTACTAATTTATTTTTCTTTTATAGCGAGTGCCATCCTATGTATACAATGGTCCATATCTTATTACTTGAAGATATTTCGAGCTTGGAAGAAGACATGCAAATAACTTCAAATACCATGTGTTGGGCTTTACTTTTTAATAATGTGGAACGAAAGTCTGGTAGAATGAGGAAGTTTATTTTTGGGCTAAATCATTGTGTGAGTTCTTTATCTATGGTTGTTTGTTAATTAAATTATATTTGTGTCCATTTAATGATTTTATTAATGTGTTATACAGGCTGCTTGGTTATAACATACGAAGCAGAATTCTCAAAATGTTGTGCAAAAAGCTGGTGAAGAAATTACAAAGTGTTTGATACATTGGATTGAGTTTAATGTCAATGCTGCTGAGGGGATTGATTTGAGTGAAGTTAAATTGGTATGGATTGTCATTTTATAAAGTCACACACTGGTATACTAAAAGACTAACACTGGCACTATAAACAACTACCATTGTCACTATAAACAATTAACACTGGCAATTAGAAATGCAAGTACTAGCATTTATAAATACATGTACTGACACTTATTAACCCAAACACTGGTATAAAAGATCAATTACACTGGCACACTAAGTCACAAACACTAGTATTAGGAAACATATGAACTGGTTGTAAACAATTCATTCACTTGCACTGTTATTTTCTTGCAGTTCTTCTTGCCCTTACATAGAGGTGACAACAGAAGTGGTCATTAAACACTTTATATTGTCAATACTGAGAGTTAAACAATTCAGTATCTTGACAACTTGCCAATGAATGATTGGAAAAAGGAGAACATGACAAAACTTACATATAACATCGTAATATTTTTTTATTCAATTTTTTTGTTACCAAAACATCCATATTAATTTTGTTGTTTTTTTTATTTGAAGCATGCACCCTTCAAACAATTCTTAAAACACATAAATGATCCAATTGATGCAAATGTGTCAAAGGTTCAGTTTGAGTATATGCAATTTGAATGGGTTTTGAAAGAAAATTGTGGTAATATAGACTGTGCAGTATATTTAATGGCTGAAATGAGACAATTTAATGGAGTAATTTACTCATGCCCTGAGTTGTGTGATCACTCATCAAAACTGTGTATTAGGGTCGAGATTCTAGCATATTTTATTTATTTGTGATATTAACATTGCAAGTCAAAGTTTACTGCTTGAATTATAGTTGTTTTCAAACGATAAAATAGCAGCCTTTAAGAAGAAAGAAAAAGATGAGAAGGTAGAAGAAGAAGAAAAAAAAAGAAATAAGAAGAAAATAAAAGGAAAGGAGAAGAAAATAAAATGAATGAAAAAGAAAAGAAAAGAAAAAGAAAGAAGAAAGAAGAAGAAAAGAAGAAAAAAGTAGAAGGAAAAAAGGATGTAAGTAACTATTTTACTAGAAAATATAATGACAAATGAATTTTTGTTTGTAAAAAATAATTGTTTGCTTATAAATGAATTATTGTTATTTTTAACATTTTTATTGATGCAATTTTGGGATTTTTATAATGTGACAATCCTCAGTTTATTGAAATACAAGCAAATGTTGGCACTATTGAAACTCTAACACTGGCCTTTTGAAACACTGATGCTGGCACTTTGATACACTGATGCTGGCACTTTCAAACACCTATTCTGGCACTTTGAAAATCTGATGCAGACACTTTGTAACACTAATGCTAGCATCTTAAAACACTGATGCTGGCACTTTAAAATATTGATGATGGCACATTATTAAACATATAATAACAATGCACTGTCAGTTGCATTTAATTAGAAACAGTGGCATATTAAGAAATAAACACTGGCACATATAATAAAAAATACTGGCACATATAATAACAAATACTGACACATTCAAAAAAGTAACATTGGCACACAAAAAACACATTGGTACTTCAAATAAAAAATACTGGCACTACAAAATAAGTGTACTGGCATTATATTTAAGAAACACTGGCACTTCTAAAATCAACAATCACTACTTAAAAAATTTATCATACAATCAGTTATAACAGTTTTAAAACACTAAAGTTTGGTTACAAAAATATCAAATCAAGTGTTCATTCGAACCATAATCATTAGTAATTGGTTTTCTTCATTCAAACTTTGTTTTCTTTTTTCTTTTTTTACCTTTTATATTTGCACGAACATGATCCGTCACTGTAGGTGCACTGAATGTTGTGCTTGTTGAAGCACTATTATTTTCACTTGTTGTTGGTCCAACATCTTGTACTTTTCGGGAGAGTAATTCTTGTATTAGCAGTGTATCTCTACTAAACCCATCTTCTAGAATTCTTCTTGCATCAATGTCTTCATTGCATGTCATCATCAAATCGTAGTACTTTCTTGCCATTTGTTGTTTCCAATGAATTGAATTATTTTTCCCAATTGGAGTAGTAGATATCCATTGGTAAGTTTTATTCCATAAGTTTGATTTGGCTGTCTTTGTCCACCTTTTTTTAATGTACTCTTCCAATATCCAATCAATATTTGTCAAGTTGAGAAACTTAATACAATGAAATCACAACCAACCGACCTCACTAAAATGATTGCATATACATTTGACAGTTATCGTTTCATTACTTCGCGTAAAAAGTACCCTTTCAAACTTTTATGTATGGTTCTCATTAGAAACTTCAAACAACTTGTTGTTTTCATCTATGAATGTGCAGGGCTTTGAGTTTATTGAATCAAATTCCTTTCGTTGCTCCGTACTTCTCCAACGTTTTAATGTCTCGTTGAATATATCAAAGAATTGTGTTAGGGATGTGCTTCTATTTGCTTTGAAACATATGGCATGATTTGTGCTCTCACTTCTCTGTGAAGATATTATGCCAGTTGAGAAGAAATCTTTACTCAATGATGTACACCATTTCTCTCTTAAGCTATATAAACGATTGAACCATCTGTTCTCAAGAAGGTTATATTTTTCTAGAATTGAATACCAACAATTTTCAAACTCATACTCATCAATACATCCTCTCAAGCAATTGTTGAATTCCTTTTTAAATTCTTAATCATTCTTTAGTTGTACAAAGTGTGATATGATATTTTGTTGAATGTGAAACAAGCATAACCTATGTCTTGTTTTTCCCTTAAAACCCTGGTACTCCAAAATACTAACACTGACACTTATTAATATTAACATTGACACATTAACAATAACATAGTAAAAAAACAATCAATGAAACATTGAAACTAAAATATAAGTTACATCTTTAATTGCTTTCGACATTGCAAAGTCTTGATCGGTGAAAATTATTTTTGGTTCTTTTTCTCTCATTGATTTTATGAATTCTTTGAGAAGCGAAACAAATGATTCTATCTTTTCATTTGTTAAGAAAGCACAACCAAATATCACCGTGTTTCAATGGTGGTTCACCCCAACTATTGGTGCACACATTAGATTGTATTTATTTGTGTCATATGTTGTATCAAACATTACAACATCCCCATACAATTCATAATCCTCCTTCATTATACAATCTCTCCAAAATAAATTATTGAGTCTACTTTCTTCCCCAAACTGCATTTTGAAGTAGAATCCTTAATCCTCAATTTGGTTTAGTCTATCAACTACAGTCTGCGCATCACCTATTTCTATTTTTTCCATTCTCAATATCTGTACAAAATTAATATGATCTCTTCTTATATGGCCAACATATTCCTCCCCACTGTCTTTGCTAAAACATTATATCTATCAGTTGGCTTGATGCCAACTTTTTCAAATTGCTCTATTATTTTACCTTTAGCTTCTGATATTGACCTCTCACTACGCTTGAAGTGGTTCTATTCTGGCCTTGTCATCTCATGGTTGTGTTCAGTTACGTGTCGTGCAACATCATATAAGTTTTCCTTATTTAATAACTTTACTCTCATAAAAGATTGACAACCTGTCCTTTTAGAAGGATCTTTTTCTCTCTTTAATTTCCTCGTTGGGTTTACAATTCGTTACAATGGAGATGAAATCTCAATTTCACCGACTTCTAATGGAGCTGGAACATCAATTCCATTTCCTATTCATTTTGTGTATCCTTGGAATGAACACATGAAATACTTATCTATTGGCCTTGATGTTTTCTTCGAGACATGTGAGGTTGTCATCTTAACACTAAATCCCAATGCATTAGAATGATTTGTGTACAATTGATACAATTATTTCTATGTCTTTGCTTTTATCCCCAGCAGAGATGAACTACAATAAACATGACTTGCTGCAAATAAAATAAAATTAGATTGACAATAACACTGGCACTAGAGAAACAACTGCTGGCATATTATATTAGAAATACTGGCACCTTACAAAGACTGGTATCTTTTTTCAAAAGCAAGTACTGTTATTAAACTAGTACATTCACTGGCATATGTAATAACAAACGCTGGCATTTCAAAAAACTGATTCTGGCACTTTGATAGACTGATGTTGGCATAATAGAATCAGTTGCACTGTCACATTTACTTACAAACACTTGCAAACACAAGCAAATGTTGGCACTATTGAAACTCTAACACTTGCACTTTTGAAACACTGATACTGGCACTTTGATACACTGATGGTGGCACTTTCAAACACTGATGCTAGCACTTTGAAAATCTGATTTTGGCACTTTGTAACACTGATTCTGACAATTTAAAATACTGATGCTGGCACTTTAAAATAATGATGCTGGCATATGTAATAACAAACCCTGGCTTTTAAAAAAAGTAATACTGGCACTCCAATCATCACTCAACGGCCCTTCAAACAAAAAGTAACATTGACACTCCAAACAACACTCAGTGGTACATATAATAAAAAAAAACTGGCACATTCAAAAACAAACAATGACACATTATTAAACAAATATTGTACTACAAAACCAGTGAATGTTAACACTGACACATATAATAACAAACACTGGCACTTCAGAAAAATAACACTGGCACTTCAAAAACACTTACTGGTACTTCAAACAACAAACAAATACAAAAGTGTATTAGTATTATATAAAAAAATAATGGCATTGTAAAATTGGCTTACCTGTTTCGTGATTATCATCAACTACTTGAGGAATTTGATCAATTACAGTAGCATTATCTGCATTAATTCAATTATAATGTTAACTAATCAATTTTCGTGAGTGTACTGACACTTTGAGTAATGAAGACTTTGAATAATTACCAGTTTCATCTCAAAATCATGTAAACTCATATTAACCTAATCAAAAATTGCCTGTATTGAATGAAACAATTAGGAATGATTGTAAACATCTCGATTGATAATCAATAATGAATAAGTTGGTGTAGTGAATTATATAGTATCTCAATTGACTGATACGGAATGATTTTCGATTGAATTTTGCTTTATCTCGATTAATTTCTCTGTTGCGGCGTAATTGAGTGTTTTACTGTGTGTGTTCTTTGGATTTGAGTTAATAAAAGGCGGTTCAATTTTGATAGTGAACCGGTCGTTCGGTACAACACGCATATTATAGATTTAAATCGGGTTCAAAAACTAGTTTTTTCATAAAATTATGAAAAAACTAGTTTTTCATAAGAGCAATTCATGCACTTTTTATAAAATCTTCTCTTTACATTTCCTATAATACCTCGTTCTATAACTATCCAATAATAAATGACTTTATTTTATTTACATTTCCTATAATACCTCGTTCTATAATAATCCAATAATAAATGCTACTAAAATTAAATAAAGTGTTGTAACTATGAAAATCAAAAGTAAGAAAAAAGTGGCATAAAATCTTATGATAGTGGTTAGTGGGTCTCATAGAAATTTTAGAATAGTAACTTTAATTTTGTAGTACCCAAAATAGAAAGAAATAATATTTTTTTTATGAGGGAGGGAGTAAAAGATGGCATCCCATTCTTTTGTTTTGTTTTTTTTATACTTTCTCCGTCCCAATGTATAAATGTGGCAATTTAACTCTTATGATTTATGATCAACAAAGTTGAACATTGATCTGAACGGTATAAACCGAGGTACGAACGTGGATCATAAACGAGCAAGGCCCAATAGAGTAAGCCCAAAATATAATTTATACAAGTCTCAATTATAACAAAGGGAGTGGGCTTTCCCTACCTTTGCTCGTTGTACCTCCTCGTCAGTCCCACTATGTCGACCTATACATAGCAGAGCGTATATTGACTAACGCATGAAATTTATATATGCCGACAAGACACCCACTCATATGCCGAGTAAGGCATCCAACAAAGGCCGACCTAGGCCTCATCAAAAGACGAGACCTTCCTCGGTTATCAACAAAGTAAGACTAGTAGAATATGTTAAACGGGTTGAGATGAGTTGTACTAATGTCAACCAGTTACTCGCTTCAACTCATGACTTGTTTTAACTCGCCTCAACCTGACCCAACCCAACCCAACCTAATTGCTAGGCCTAATTATCAGATAAACTAGTAGAATATGATATAAAAGAATCTCAGTTTGATATAAAAATGCAAGGGAAGCATTTTTAAAATTTTGTTGGCCCCGTTCGGCCAACATCATGGCACATCTATACAGTTTCAGGATTATAACTACAATCTACCCTTTTCTGGATCCATCTCAGATCAATAACTTGACTCAAACTTCCTTCTATATGTTGAAGTTAATCCAGATTATTCTAGAATGGAGTTTTGGTTCATGATATTTTATCTTGGTACATTTTTCTTAATACCAAAAGTCAAGATAAGTATTAGTCTAGATAAGTATTGTCTTTTGATTTTCTAGTTTATGTTCATTGTCTTCTATTTCTTGTAATCCTATAAATAGGCATGTCATTCTAAGATCAAAGTGTGTCAAAATTTCAGATTTTATATCAAGAGTTTCTCCTTCATATTTTTGCCTCTTGTTCTACCATGTATAAGTTTTGCCCATTAGTGGTATCAGATCCCACGATCCCAACCATGAATGGTGGTTTTGGTCAACCTGAAATTCATATATTGGCTGGGATGTCAACCCATCCAATATAAGAAGAGGTTGAAGAATTGGCTTTAGTGGATTTTTATAGAACACTTATGTCTCGATTTGAGTATATCGTAGCAGCGATTAAGGAGTCTAAACACTTGTCTGTGTGATGATAGTTGATAAGTAATCAGGTTCTTTGCAGGGGCACGAACAATGGATGAATGAGATGTCAATTGAGAAGTCAGTCGAGCAAGCATTACAAGCCTTTTATGTCCACTCCCAAAATAAAGTAACAAAGGAGCACAAGATGGAAGTTCTCAAGGTTATGAAAATAGTAGTAGTTCTCGTGGAAAAGGATGAGGACAAGAACAAGATCGAGGTTGATGACATGGTCAATATAAAAACAATAGAGGAGGTGATAGGGAATAAAGATATGATCGTGGAGGTAAAAATGGCCACCAAAATAATTCATTTGACTATAGAGGACGTGGTCGAGGTTAAGGAAGAGGACGTGGTTGTGGAAGGTATGACAAGTCAAATGTTTTTAATGTCATAAATATGGTCATTATGCAAGTGAGTGTAGATAGAAAGACAATTTTGTAGATGGATAAGAAGCTCGATTTGCAAGAGGAGGAGGAAATGATGAGAATCAAGTTCTTTTGATGGTAACGGGGGCAGCTGAAAAACACAGTTACTATACATGGTTCCTTGACACAGGTTACACTAATCACATGTGTGGGAAGAAGGATTTTTGTTGATCTTGATGAAACGGTGAGGTTAAAAGTCAAGTTTATCGATGATAGCACAATTCCAGTGATGGGAAAAGGAAGAGTTCTCATTAAACTGAAAAATGGCAATCACAAGTACTTTTCAGACCTGTTCTATGTTCCAGATATTAAAATCAATTTGTTGAGCTTAGAAAAATTATAGAGAAGGGGTATGATATTGATGGAGGATTTCTCCAACTTGTAATAAAAATGCCTAACAATTTCACTAGTTCTCGATATAGCAATATGAACAAGCAAGGGTCGAACCACACAGACTCGGTAAGTAACAAGTTGATTTGAAGTAGTGAAAAGTAACAAAGAATGGGTTTTTAGTTTGGTTTGTTGATTCTAATTCTACTAATTGCATGAAGTAAATATTAAACTAAGAAACCGATCAAAAGTAAGAAATTCAGATTAAACAAGGGATTCACTTATTTGGTTTCACAAATACCTTATCTGTATGCTTTGCTAACAAATAAAGGAGTCAATATCATTCAAGGGTTTATTCGCTTAATTAAGGAATAGGACAGTTCGGCGAGTGATTTGCAATCCTTTTATCCTTATTAAATTACACTTTCGATCACGTCCATGTAAGTTGTAAGAAATTCACTAAGCACTAAAGAATAATTGAACCTAGATCATTTTAATATGAGTCACGTCCTCAATCATATATAATTATCAAAATAGTGGTCAATATATAAATCACTCATGTATGGTGCAATTTATACTCAATTTTTTAAAGGCCAATTTATATCATAACATAAAAACAAAATATTAAAACTTCGAATTATAGATACTTTGATAAACGAGAACGAGATTGATTGGAAAAATTAAAACATAAAGCATAGAGATTCAGTATTTGTTACATACAATCCATGAATCTAGAAATTTAGCTACTCATAGTCGTAAGGAAAAAACTATTAAAAAAAAGTAAAGAACATCAAAACCTAGAATAATTGAATCCTTGAATCCTCCCAAGAAGATATGTAAAATAAAGCATAACATGAACTTAAAAAAGTGGCTGAAGTTGTTCTATATAAACTAGGGAAAAGAGGTGCCAAAAATTAGGAAAGTATCGCAAAATCCTTGTCGAAAACGGAGTTCTTGAGCTGCTGGAGAAGGAGGGGTGCGCCGCCCCTAGTAGGGGGTGAAATCGCCCCCTATATGGGGGTAACTTTCTTTTCTTCTGGAATAAGGGTGCACCGCCCTACCTTGTGTGGTGCGGTCGCCCACTTTTGCATTGCCAACTTGTACATTTGCAAAATTTCGAATGTCATAACTTCTTCGTACAAACTTCGATTTGGATGAGCTACATATCGTTGTAAAGCTTTCGACGAGTAATATCCAATGGTATAGGTTGCAAAAGGTCACATCCTTCTTGTACTTCTCTTATTTTTTTTCTTTGCTTCATCAATTTGGATTATTCCTTTTTTCACTCTTTAAGCCCATAATTCATGTAAATTTCCTCTTCTTTCCTATACTCATAAACACTCCGAAACACCACTATAACACTAATACAATCCAAGGATTTGTATCAAATAAGTCTAAACGTATGTGAATTTACCCGATCTGGCAGGGTGCGGACTGGCCTTCCGGCGCTTTTTGGAAAATGTTGTAGAGTCGCCAAACCGTTTTGATTATGCCCAAAACATTTAGAAAAGGCTTTTTTTGTTGTGTGATAAGATTTTGAGTTCGGAGGTCAGGTTACGCCTCGGGAAGATATTTTTTAGTGCTCACCCGAGTCACCTCATTTTCATGAGTCTTTCTATACCCTTTTCTTTAAAAGTTGTGTGTGTGTGTGCTTTTAAATAAAATGAATTTGAAAGTAAATAATGGAAAGGCAGTGCGGGGAACATTAACAAACCGCTATCACCATCAGACCTCCATAGTGCAATAGAAGGTCTTGTGGGATTGTTTGGACGGTTTGGGTCTGCGTAAATAGTAAATAAAGACTTCATTGTAAGCAGTATATTTAAAGCAGTAATGTATTTAAAGACTTGAAATTTAAAACATTATTTAAAGTGCGGAAGGAGAACTCACCAATGTTGGTGAGGTTCTATCTTCCTAGGGGTTGTAGGAGGAATGTGTTTGGTTGAGGGTATTTAAAGAGGAGAGATGTTTTGCCCTCACTAATGGCAAAATCTCCCCTAATTAACTCTCATATCACACTTCAGGGATCTAAAGAGGAGAGAAATTATGCACTCACTCGGGCAGAACCTCCCCTAATTAGCACTCGTTCACACCCGTTTGGACTCGTGGGTTTGGACCGGTTTGAGCCGTTTGGGTGTTTGGAGTTTGGTTGGGGATGAATAGGGTTTGTGGAACATCGGGAGGTCGATCGGGACGGACCGGGATGGACCGGGATCACCTCGGGAGGGCTCGAAGTGCCTCGAGATGGCTCGGGAGGCCTCGGAATGGATCGGGAGGCCTCGAAAGGGGCCGGAATGGCTTGGAAAGGCTGCATAAGTTTGTAGGAAGGTAGGAGAGAAGTGAGGTATGTTTGAAATGAGCTGGGGAGGATGGTATTTATAGGAGGTAAAAATTTGCAAAGAGGTCCGTATGGACCTCTCTTCATTCAGAAGTTTTTTTTGTTTTCCTAGATTTGGGGGATTTTGGCATGTTGACAAACATGTCCGTTCAGACACATTTGTCAATCTTCATGATTAAGAAATGTTTTTGACGTGTTTGACAAGGAAAACCACAAAAATAACCATACTTGCAAATATGTCCGTATGGACCTCCTTGTAATCAATCCTTTTTTCAGAGTTTCCATTACCAATGGATAGTACTCGTCGAGAGCTTTCCAACCATATATGGCATGCCTCAATTGGAGTCCGTATGAAGAAGTTATGACCTCCAGAAGTTTGCCCTTGGTATTTTCCGTATGTTCGAATGGAGAGCGGTCCGGATTGGGGTACTTACAGAAGCCCCTCGGCGGCGTCACTTACAAAGGAAGTGGGGTCGTCGATAAAAATAAGAATCTCGATCTGGACTACTCGTCGGGAGGGAAGAGATAAGTGATCAGGTTGGTCGGACGGCTGGACCCTTTGATAGGATTCCTACATATCCCGAGTGGGAATCAAGCCAATCGAAGTTCGTGTGTGAGGGCAATTCGAAGGGGCCTCTACCTATGGGGAACTATTTGTAGGCATTCGTCTTGAGTTGTGAGTGTTTGAAGGTGTCTATACCAAAGTGAGACTTAGTTCAGGAGTATGAACCTAAGTTGAGGCTTAGTTCAGGAGTATGAACATAACTTGAGGCTTAGTTCAGGAGTATGAACCTAGATTTGAGGCTTAGTTCAGGAGTATGAACCTAAATTCAGACATAGTTCAGGAGTATGAACCTAGATTTGAGGCTTAGTTCAGGAGTATGAACCTAAATTGAGACTTAGTTCAGGAGTATGAACCTAAGTTGAGACTTTTGAGGCTTAGTTCAGAAGTATGAACCTAAGTTGAGACTTAGTTCAGGAGTATGAACCTAGATTTGAAGCTTAGTTAAGGAGTATGAACCTAGATTTTAGGCTTAGTTCAGGAGTATAAACCTAAATTGAGACTTAGTTCAGGAGTATGAACCTATGTTGAGACTTAGTTCAGGAGTATGAACCTAAATTGAGACTTAGTCCAGGAATATGAACCTAAGTCGAGACTATTTGAAGAAATGGCTTGAGTTTCTAAAATACTTAAGGACGTGGTGGTGCCTCTGGCTGAAAATGATGAGAACGTGGTGGCGCCTCTAGCTAAAATGATGAGGATGTGGTGGTACCTATGGCTGAAATAATGAGGACGTGGTGGTGCCTCTACTGAAATAATGAGGACGTGGTGGCGCCTCCGGCTAAGATAATGAGGATGTGGTGGTGCCTCTGGCTGAGATAATGAGGATGTGGTGGCGCCTCTCTGGCTGAGATAATGAGGACGTGGTGGCACCTCTGACCAAATTTGTTGAATTTTTTTTGAGGACGCCGCAGGTGCTGGCCAAGGAGAGGAGGGATGGCTTGTCTTCTTTTTCCTTCTTCGTTCTTACTTCTGCAGACTTCTTGGAGTATTCGATCGAGGAAGGTGTCAAGTTCACCGAGGATAACGAGGTGGCTGGCGGAGGCGCCGGGATGCGGGAGTCTTTACCAGGTGGTGGTGCCGATGACTCAGAGTAGGACTCTTTCTTTTTCTTTTCTGTGTATGTTAGTGAGGAGAGAAACAAAATATTTATATTTATATGCATAATGTATTCACATGTAATGAACTCTTTTCCACTTTATCGGTGATAACTTAGGAGTTGTTTCTACTTCTTTTTTTTGTGTTTTTTGCATGTTACATGAGCTCAAAATGTTGTGGTATATGGGGGTTGAGGCAACTTTGGCAGGTTCATGAGTGACGGCGGGAGTGACGTCTCATGGGGCGTGTTTGCTTTGTGCGTGATAGCCACTCTTTCATCGTTAGCTCCCTTGGGATATGTCTCAGTGCTTCACTAGATGTGGTAGGCCTTTGTCGAGCGGGCGAGGATATCTTTCCTTTGGTTCTGGGGAAACCTTCCACGGTGTAGACCGTCTGGCGATGGGGGACCGATTCATGCACAGAGGAAGCCCCACTTTGCCTACTTTATGTTTGTGAGAGGGGCTTCAAGCTATGCCCGTTCTTCCGACATCTTTTAGTCCGTGGACATTTGCTAAGCGACCTTTGATCTTAGAGACATATCAATTTGAATGGGAAAGGTGGATGGCCAGGGTCGACACGCATCACATTCGTTGGTGGGTTCCTCATTGGGAGATAGAAACTAGGAGGGCCTTTCAGGAAGGTTCCTATGTTGTCAGGGTTCCAGGGTTGTCTCAGTCTTCTTTCTACATCACGTCCCTTGGTACCAGTCAGTTTGGGATGAGGCAGGAGCCTTTGCTGGGCTGGAACGACGTTGCTACTATGGAGGTAGCTTCCTTTTCTATGGCAGACCCATCTGCTTTCCTTTTCCTTCTGAGGATATGGAAGTATTCCGCTTATCCTCTTGGGGGTACTTCTCGGACGCAGGGAGAGTATCGTTTTGTCTACTGAGTATTTGGAGTGGTATGAGCAGCATCTTGGACAGGCTCAGACGATTCTGGGGAGCAGGCGCGAGGCGATTCCGGTTACAACCTTAGGAGTGCAGAAGCTTGGGTTAAACCTCGAGATGTCATGGGAGTCGCTTTGTTTTAACTACGAGACTAGATTTGACAGACTGGCAGAGAGAGGTCTCCTTTTGCAAGCTCATAGGGAGGAGATCCGAGCTGAGGCACGGACGAACGAAGCTTTGAGTGCGACTGGATTGCTTGACACAATATGGAGGACTCCTGATATTGGAAGGAGGGAGACAGATGTAGTTTACGTGGAAATAAAGAAGACTCGTTTGGGATGAGGGAAGAAAGGAAAATATGGCAAAGGGACAAGCGCGAGTGTGTAAGTGCCCCAATCTGGGTCGTTAATGTTCCGTCAGCCCAAATTAATGATTTATAATCATTTAGGGGCATTTTGGACATTATTTTGACAATTTGAATGAGGAAGGACCTCTTAGGAATAAAAAATGGGCAAAGACCTCGCTGGAAATTTGTCATTTCCAATAAAAAAGAATATTGACTATTTAACAAACAGCCAAAACTACTTTCTGCACAGGACCAGGCACGCTGCTGATCCCATCCGTGCGGATGAGATTGTGCCTACAATCTTATCCACGCGGATAAGATTGCACCCCAGCCAACCTATAAATACATCCCTTCTCCCTCAGTTTTAACAAGTCAAAAATTCGAAAAACCTACTGTTACTCTGTCAAAATCCTCCCTCAAACAGCCCCTAACACCTTTACCACTCAAATTCCACACCAAATTCAACACCAAATCCACTCCAAAACCACTTCCAAGCCATTAAAATCCTCAAACCCTAAACACAAACCCAAGAAACATTGGTAATTCTCCCTACTCAAAACTCCTTTGTTCATGCATGAATTTCATGTCTCCATGATGTAATTTTACTTGCTTTTGTTCATCCTCCTTTCCCTTTGTCCTAGGATCCAAGAGGATCTCCATGGAACTCATTTCCATGGATGATTCTCTACAAGGATCCACATTTTTTTATTATGTATTTTCCTTGTCCCTTTTACATTAACTAGTCTTTACTTGTTACTTGTTCATTTGACCTTAAATGTGGTCATCTTGGAGTTCATCTCCATAGATGATCACATCAAATGGTCCATATTTTTTACTTCCATGTCTCTTTACATTTCTAGTCCATACTGGTTACTTGACCTAGGATGTGGTCATTTTGGAGTTCATCTCCATAGATGATCACTCCAAATGGTCAAAATTGTTCATTTCCTTGCAAATCCCCCTCCCTAGTCTAAGATGCTCACCTTGGAACTCTTTCCTTGGATGAAAATCATCTAGACTCACAAATTAGGTTACACAAGATGTATGAGATACACTCGAGTATAGGTCTCAAGGATGGTCCTTCTTGTGACCACCTTAGAGATCTTCCTCTAAAAGTTGATACATCTTGACCTATCCCTTGTTCAAATTTACTTTAATGTCAAATCCCCTTCCCCTTTGCAAATGATATGTTTTTCAAGTCTTAATGTACCCCCGGGATGGCTTGATTAAGTGGATTCATCACTTATGACCACTAATCAAATCCTAGGGAAAGTGAGGACAAAACATGGATGCCAAAATCCAAACACTTCCTTTGTTTTCTGTTTTCAGTTACATTTCCAGTTAAGTCCTGTAAATCCATTTAAGTTTCTGGAAATTACAGTGACTAATTGAGAAACTGTAAAAAATTAAGACTGCAGGTTAGCCCGCGCAGATAAGATTGCATTACAATCTCATCCACGCGGATGACATTGCCATCTGCAAACAGTTTTCCAGTTTCTGTTATTTTCAGTTCAGTCCTTATTTTCAAACTGTTTTTTCAGTCCAGTCCATCAGATCAATTTATTTCCAGAAAATCCTTTAATTCAAAGTCTTTTTCAAAACACACACACACACACAAAAGTTTCAAGTGAGGAAGACTCGTTATACGAGGCATTCCGGGTGAACGCCAAACGTTCTTCCCGGAGTGTAACGTGACCTCTGAATTCATTTTCTCTAACGTGGCGACTCCGTTCATTTTTTAAAAAATGGGGTACATCACAGTGGCGACTCCGCTGGGGACGTATAAGTTTTTTTTTTTTTTTTTTTTTTTTTTTAAAAACTCGTTTTTCAAATAATAAATAAAACTTGTTTTTCAAATAAAAAAAAATTTTGTGGGTCAAACATCCGTCCCAACACTTGAAACATTTGTTTTTGTGTGTGTATGTGTTTTTCCATTATGCGTTTTTATCAATTTGACTTTCTTGGGAAAGTCAAATTTTTGACTGTCGGATCCATTTCTTTAACTGTTCAAATTTTATGTGCTTATTTATGTGTTTACATGCCTTTCAAAAAAAAATTATACTTAGTATATAAGATGGAAACCATTAACCTTCCCGTTAAAAACGCTTCATTATCGGAGCCTGGGATAAATTATGGTTTAACAACGCCACGTACTGGTCTCATTTCAAAAAAAAAAATGTTTTCAAAAAAAAAAAATCTTTTTGCATGCATCATGCCCTTAAGACACATTTGAAAATTTTTGTTTTTACTCAAAAAAAGGAATGTAGACTGCCGCACACTACGCGCACGTTGACTGTACACTGCACACTACGTCCTTAACTCGGGAAATCTCAGTAGCAGCCTGGGAGGCCTTACTACGCCTCTCGGTGCGAGCACGGGACAACCCAAACAGCCATTGGTTTACCCTCGTGTCGACCCTGCACTTGCCCGTGACACACATTTTATCCGATACTTGGTTGGTTTTTGGTCCGGTCCGTGTCAAACCGTGTCAGTGTATACCTCGCATCGGTCAAACCCTAGTCAACGTACCAAGTCATGATGCTCCGCGAACCTAAATCAATCAAAGTCATGCCTGTTTTCGGTCATGAACTTTGACTAGATCTTGACTGGGGCTCGGAATTTGACTTTGACCCGCACGGTTTATGCACCGGCTCCCGGTGTGACACCGAGTCATCAAGGATTAACGCCCAGTCCATGTTAAATTACTGCTTATCCAACAACGAGTCAAGATCTTTTATGGACTATTATCAGTCAAGGTCATGCCTACTTTTCGTCAGACACCTTAACTCGATCTTGACCCTCGACGTTGCCTTCGCCGGTAATTTGCATCGAGTGCACGTTAAGACTTCATGATCGGCCAGACCTTAGGTCCGTTTTCCTTTTCGGTCGGTGGGACCCTCTTGCATTACGGAACCCTTGTTCGAGGTTACAGGTTGAGGGTTCGTAGGCGTAGTGATGGGTCCTACTGATCCAGGACTGAGAGTAGCAAAAAAAAAAAGAGCAATCTTTTCCAACTGCTTAGGGTTTAAGAAAACACGTTTTAAGTAAACTCAAACAAATAACTGCATGTTTCATGAGCCCTGAGCCCAAACACCTACCCCCCTTTTTGAAATCCCAAAGTCTGAACCTCCCTTATATCTTCCTCCCGCAGCACCTCGCAAAGCTTGGGTACGAATACCGGGTCATCGTCTGGTCAGTTGGGAAGAATCAAGCGCATCGTCATCTTCACCATTCGCTTCAACTCCGGTTTTCAGAATGTCTGCATCAGCAGGTAACAATGGGGACAATACCACTCCACCTTCCGAGATCCCTCAGACAGACCAGCATTGGATTCAGTTGGTCGAACAGATGAGACTACGACAGGAAGCTCAGATGAACAGCCTTCTGGAGGCTATTAGGAGCCACGGCTTGGCCACCAGTCTCCACCCCGATGGCACTTTTACCGTGAAGGAGGAAGAGAATCCTAATCCCATTCTCGGTCGCCCTGACTACACCAGAATGCCACCACCATCCTCCTATGTGACTACCACCGGAACCCCTGCTTCTCGGCCTACGGGTCAGCCAGCCCCCAAGCAACAGTTCAAAATGCCGCCGCCGCAATTTGGTCTAAAGCGGCAATCAAGGATGGGTCAGTTTGGCTTTTCTCAACAGCTGTTAGGTGTCCCTCCCCATAATAGTACCAGTCAGGCAAATCCCAGCGCTTCACAAGCTGTCCAAACATATATCAGTAGAGGAAATGAGACTTTGCTTTCGGGAAGCTTCCGAACAATGAAGAAAGTATGGCTAGCCATCAGGGCTCTCGAGGAATGCCAGAATGAGAAGCATGCCAGGATCGAAGAGGCCACACGTCATTTTGGAACATTGGCAGTTCCCCAACTGACTGGAGCTCCCCTAAAGGACAAATACATGCCTGCTCCTCCAGCTTCTAATGTCTCTCGTTACCCCTCGGGATCCAATCATTTGCTTCCAGGCAAGCCCAGCAGCCATAATCTGAAGTCCAAATGCCCTCCAGGGAGGAGCTTACCAAACCAGCATCTCGAGGCCCCGAATTCACCACCGGCTGTCAAACACATTTGGTGGGATGTCTGTGACTGCCCCGATTGTCTCGAGAGGAACTAACAAGATGAAATCAGTGAAGATTGTCCCCTAAAGAGGAAAGCAAAGCCATCTTCTCAGCAAAAGTTGAAGGCAAGATATGAAGCTGGTGATCCCACAGTGGGAACCCTCAGAGAGCCATCCGAAAAATTTGAATACTATGTCATTTATTCTAGCAAATCTCCTCAGTCCAGATCAACTCAAAACCACTCCAGCTCAACTCAGCTCAGCTCAAGGCCCCGAATTCACCACCGGCTGTCGAACACATTTGGTGGGATGTCTGCGACTGTCCCGATTGTCTCGAGAGGGACTATCAAGATGAGATAAACGAGGATCGTCCTACAAAAAAGAAGAAAGCATCCTTCCAGCAAAATTTGAAAGAGAGGTTCGAAGGCGGTGATGCCAGTGTAGGGACATTCGGGGAAGCTTCAGGGAAATTCGACTACTATGTCCTCTACCCTAATGAACCTAAGACGCGACACAGATGACTGCGCAATCTTGAGGCCCTCGATCCACGCACTAATGAAGAGTACCTATGGTGGGGGCTACCCGTTCTTGAATGAAAGTATTAAAATAGTCTTTTAGTCAACCTTCGCAGGCTCTAGTATTTTCCTTTTATTGTAAGTCTATTCTAGATATGGTAGTTAAACATCTAACTTCTTTACGAGTATTTTTCTTTTCTCACTAGACTCGAGACACTATTTTACATTTAATGAAATGGTCTTATTTCAAATGATCACTCGTATTGCTCAATGCTTGAACTACGACGGCCTGAGCTCCTCACAACGAGAGGAACATAGGCAACCAGAAATGGTCCGGTCATAAATGCATTCAAACTGATAAAGGGTCTTGGGCAGTCTTGTGATTATTTTGGATAAAACACGTTTTCAGATGTCTCGACAAGTCTTCTTTTCTACATTATAGGGGAAGTAGAGCTAAACACTGATTTCTATCAGCAAGGGCTTCCATACACCTTTCCACGTCCATGCTCTCTCAAAAGAGTCAAACCCCAAAGTGAGTTCTTTTGTGCCCTCATCAAATGAGGCCATTTTAAAAAAAATGTGTGTGATACTCAGTATATAGGCTGGAAACCATCAACCTTAATGTTAAACGCTTCATTATTGGAGTCTGGGATAAATTATGGTAGGACAACGCCACGTACTAGTCTCATTAGTCTATAATACAAATCAGGGACTAGCCTCCCCACCTTTTTGAAAACATGCCCTTGCAGGTATACATTTCTAAAAATCTCTTTTTTCCGGTTGACTAATTGACTAAAGAAAATAAAGTGAATATAGAAGGATGGGTTTCCCCTTTTGCTACATGGCAATTCAATCTGCGTTAGAGGTGGGCCATTCAAGGAACGATGGCACAGTCCTTGGTTCAGAAACCCGTAACTTGGGAAGCGATCCGGAAGGCTGCCCAGTCAGAAGCTAGTAATACTCATTATCCCCAAGCTCAGCCCCTCACTATTGCTAAGCTCTGGGAAACTTGTAACAGAATCAGTGGCCAGTTGCCAAGCAAGCTCCTCCATTGACCCTAGCAGCATTGAAATAATCCTGTAAAGAAGTAACAGATAAGTCGGAGAAAGAAGTGAACCTGTTAACCAAAACCGGGCAAATCCACCAGGTAATCCCAAGACAGAAAAGAAGTCAGCAGATCAGGCACCTAGGGTGAATCGTAATCCTTATGCCAAGACAGCTGAAACTCCTGACCCCGAGAAAGAGGGCATGTGCTCACTCATTTGAAGCAGACACAAGCCAACATCTCTCTGTGATCCTTACTCACCTCATCTTATCCCCACAAGCTGAAATTGGAGGAAAGTCTGGCCCGTACCCTGATTCCTATTGATGCTACCCCTGATGACGTGGTACAACTAATTGCGAACATCCACTATGGAAACATAGTCACCTTCACTGACCTCAATCTCCCCCAGTTCGGAGCCGATCATAATGAACCTCTCTTCATTACAGTCCAGTTAAATGAACGACGCCTCCCTCGGGTCCTAGTTGACAATGGGTCTGGAATGAACATCCTCCCAGAAAAGATCATGAGCCTGCTCGGTATCAAGCCTATAGACCTGAAGCCTTCCTCCCTTACTGTCAAGGTTTAGGACTCAACGTCTCGTACAGTACCTGAGGCTTCTACTTTGAACCTGTGGTTTGGCTAGAAGATGATACCTGTAGAATTACAGGTCATTGATATCCCAATCACCTTTAATGTTCTTTTGGGAAGACCTTGGCTGCACCAAGTCAATGGAGTCTCTTCAAGCCTTCATCAGTGTGTGAAGTTCATTTCAGATGGGGATCTAACAACCATTTACGGAGACCTAGTCACTCTGGAAGGCACTCACACGGGTGGAATACCCATCCTGGAGATCAAGCATGATAAAGATGGTTTCATGCTAACCGGCTTCACAGTCGAATCTCCTAAAGCTCAAGTTTGCAATGTGGATCTGAATGTCACTCGAGACAAAATTCCTCCCGTTATGAGGATGATGAGAAAGATGAACTACCTGCCTGATCTGGGTCTTGGGAAATGCCTACAAGGGACTCACAAGGTCAATGAGGTGAAGGAACAGAAAACTCACCACGGCCTGGGATATAAGCCAACCTCGGAGGAGATTGCAAAAGAAAAGGATATTACTCGGAGGAGGAAGGAGGCTGTTACAAAAAAGATCCCTTATGGTGGTCCTAAACCTTTCCCTTTTAGTCTTGACATGACTGACTACTTCGTAAAGGGCTCTCCGCAGGTGGACAACGCCCTAGTCAAAGAGTCCACTCCTACAGAAGGCTGGTTGAAACTACAAGAGAAGAGCACATGCACTGAATGGACCCCAGAATGCCAGTTTGCTTTTGAAAAGGTCAAGGCATACCTTATGAATCCCCTAATCCTTTGCTCCCCACATCGGCAAAAGCCACTATTGCTATACCTAACTGTCACAGATACAACAATTGGGGCTATGCTGGCACAGGAGAAGAAAGACTCCAAAGTTGAAAGCGCCATCTATTTTTTGAGCAGAAAACTACAAGGCAGCAAACTTAACTACTCAGCTTGCGAGAAAACCTGCGCAGGTCTAGTATGGGTAGTGAGAAAGTTGAAGCATTACATGCGGTCTCACTTAGTGCACTTGGTCTCAAGGCTGGACCCCATCAAGTATCTGTTCGACAAGCCCTCCCTCTCCATGAGATTGGCAAAATGGTCATTCTTTCTGGCCGAATACGACATCACTTATGTAACAAGAAAATCCGTGAAAGGGCGGATAATGGCAGAACAATTGGCTGACTTCCCAAGTGATGAATCCCAAGGACCTGAACCTCAATTCCCCGACGATGGAATTTTCGCTCTAGAAAGAGAAAATCGCTGGCAGCTCTTCTTTGACGGGGCAGCAAACAGATGGGTTAATGGAATAGGAATGCTCCTGGTCGATCCCACCGACGAACATACTCCCATAGCCGTAAAGCTCAATTTTGAGGTCACTAACAATGACGCCGAATATGAAGCATGCATAGCTGGATTGGAGGCCGCTTTAGAAAGGAACATCAAGGAGTTAGAAGTATATGGTGACTCTGCTCTCATCATCAACCAAGTGTCCAACAAGTGAAAAACAGTGGATCCGGGTCTGCAAAAGTACCACGCCTATATGTAAGACCTCGTGGCCCAGTTCAGGGAGGTCAACTTCCACTATCTGCCCAGAGATCGCAACAGGTTCGCAGATGCCCTGGCAACACTAGCCTCTCTTGTCGAAATACCCGAAGGAAAATCAGTCAAGCCCTTTAGAGTTGGGAGAAGAGAAAACCAGCCTACTGTTTTGAGATTGAAGCAGAAAATGAACCAGTAGATGACCCGTGGTATGCTCAGATCTACCAATACCTAAAAAGCAGTGAAGCCTCTTTCAAAAATGAAGACGGGGAATACAAAGAAGGAATCAAGGCAAGAAGCATGATAGCTCTGAAACCTCTGGCTTCCCACTACGTCCTTCTGGGAGATACGCTATACAAAAAGCGCTACCGGGGTCCCCATTTACGCTGCATCGGTAGGCAAAGGGCTACCGAGCTAATGAATGAAGTACATGGTGGTAACTGTGGCCCCCACATGAATGCTCAAGCCTTAATGCAAGTCATCCTGAGAATGGGCTATTTCTGGATCTCCATGGAGAAGGAATGTATCCAGTTCCTGAGAAGCTGCAACAAATGTCAGTGATATTCAAATATCAACCATTTGCCTCCACACGGCCTCTACTGCATGACAACCTTGGCCTTTCGTTACCTGGGGAATCGACGTCATCGGCAAGGTTACACCACCAGGAAGCAACGGTCACGAGTTCGTCCTGTAGCCATAGATAATTTCACCAAATGGGTTGAGGCCAAGTCTTACAAGGTCCTTAATTCCAAAAAGGTGGCCCTCTTTATCAAAGAAAACATCATGTGCAGATACGGGTTGCCACCTGAAGTAATTTCTGACAATGGCTCACATTTTGAGGGAGAATGCGATAGATTGTTGGCAGAGTTCGAAATAACTCGTCACAAGTCATCCCCTTATCGGCCCCAAACCAACGGCGCCGTTGAAGCAGCAAACAAGACTCTAGAAAACATCATCAGGAAGATGGCTGTCCGAGGCAGAGATTGGCCAAACAAGCTCCACCTTGCCCTCTGGAGATACAGAACATCTTTCAGAACTGCCACGGGAGAAATGCCATTTTCCCTCACTAACGGAATGGAGGCTGTGCTCCCAACCAAATTGGAAATCCCCTCACTCCGTGTGTTGTTGGAAAATCAGATCAACGAAGTCGAATGGCTCCATAGTTGCCATGATGAGTTGGCCCTGCTAGATGAACGTCATTTAAAAGCCATGGAACACACCCGGGCTTACCAAGCAAGAATGGCCAGAGCCTTTGACAGGAAGGTGAAACATCGAGACATCCGAGAAGGCGACCTCGTGCTAAAAGAGAAGTCTTCGACCCACGCCAATTCACTTGGCAAATGGGAGCCCATCTGGATCAGACCCTATGTAGTTTAGAAGATCTTCTCTGGAGGAGCCATACAGCTAGCAGACTTGGATGGAAATCCTTTCGTGCATCCGGTAAACGGAGACAAGCTCCGTAGATACTATGCCTGAAGACCGAGTCATTTCCCTCCCAAAAGTGCTAAAAGAGTAATACCCAACTAGGTTGAAAACCCGAAAGGGCGGCCTAGGTAAAAAATAGGGTCGCACTTCTCTTGTCCCTCTCTCTACCTACCCCCTCTTAAAAAAATAAAAAATAAATAAAAAAATGAACAACTCATAGAGTCAAACTATGGAGACCTGAGCCCCTTAGTCCTCTTGTAAAAGGGGAACATAGGCAGCCGGAAACGGTTCGGTCTAAAACATAAACAAAAAATCATACTTCGTCATTGACACATTGATCAAGACATGACTGCGTCTCGAAAAACTCTAATGCAATTCATATATTCATTACAGTTAAAAACTTTTTGATGAGTTTAAGCCCGGTCTACTCTTAAACTCACAACTAAGCTAAGAGATAAAAAATACATAACTAAAAACTAATGTGCCTGCAAGGATGATCAGTGGATACTCGAAGCTCTAGCCACTAGTGCTCACGTCCCCTTCCTTCCTCTTCTGTCTCCTCCCACCGTGCCTCGTGTTCTTCCTAGGCACAGGAATGATGTCGCTCCTCCTCCTCCCTAGCTCCGGCATAGGGGCTGGGTCCATCAAGCCTGCTTCTATTAGAGCTCTGGTAGCCTGGGCTTCGTCTCTGATCTCTTGCCTCTTGGGCGGCGCCATAGGAACCCTGTCTCTCTGACGCTCCACTCTCACCTCATAATCAAGCATGTCATCCCCGCTCCTGTCGTAAAGACTAGCCCTCGCCTCGGCTCTCCTCAACACCGAAACAGGGACATCTTCTGGTCCCACAATGGCCTCACGCCTCCTCATAAGAGCCACCTAAGTCTCCACCATGTGTCTCTCGTACCAATATAAGTACCAAATGGACAGAAAAATATGCTCCGGATGCCTGAGAAGGACCAAAGGAGGAAAACCATGATACCTCCATACTCAGGAGAAGAAGGAAAATGCAGATAACTCATCCATAGAAATGGAAAGCACCACCCGGGTAACAATATAATCGCAGCCCTCCAAAGGAACCTACTCCATCCCGAACTGTCGGAGAGCCAGAGATGGAATGTAGAAGGTAGACCAACAAAGCCTCGAAAGCATGACTACCTGAGATCCATCCAAAAGTGTCCTCCTAGTCTTTATCTGCCAGTACGGAATCCACCATCGGATATCCTGGGTACGACGCTGAGCCATCCAGTGCTCCCACGTGGCCTGATCCTCCATCTCGACAGTAACCCCTCTCCTGGCAAAGGTCCATGGTCTAAATGTATGTGGAGCCTCCCGCAGGACCCCCAGCCTCTCCATCAGCCACATCGATAGCAGAAACGGGCTTCCCCCATGCATGTACCGCTTCCCGGTAGCCAACCGGTCAATAGCATGAAGGGTCTCTCCCAAGATCAAGGGAACTATATCCCGACCCAATCGGCAGTGAACAACAACGTCTAACAGAGACCGGTGGCACATCCCAAAGGAACAGACCATGAATAAGGACCCGATTGCACAAAGAGCAAATGCATCCCAATAGCAATCACCAACCATACCCAAGCTCCTAAACCTATCCGGGAGACCAGAAATGTCAAAATAGTCGGGTCCTCGAATCATACCTCGGGCTTCCTCCGGGGAGATTTGAAGAAGACTAGATAATTTGTTGACAAAAGACATCCCTCCGGGCAAGGGAAGTGCAACCTCTTCCACTTCGGGCCCTCCGAGTAAAGCCCTAAAATCTTCAAGGGTGGGAACCATCTCGTTGTAAGAGAAGCAAAAGATGTGCCTCCGAGTGTCCCAAAACGCGACACAAGCCCTCATCAAGTCATAATCCAGGACACGCTCCTTAAGAGACCACAAGGATTTGATCTTGTACCTCTCTTCAAAGAACACCTTGTTCCCATGCATGATTTCCCGAGACCACTCCTTGAACTTGTAGAAGAAGATCATTTGTAACTCATTTGGCAATTTAGGAGAATTCTTCATGTTTTCCATGGTTTCTTATGGTTTTGCCCGAGACTTCAAAAAAACAGAGAGGAAGATGAAAGGGAGAGATAAAACCACATTTGAGGTGAAAATTTAAATAATCTTGTGAGATGCTGTCCTTGTCCGCGTGGACAAGATTGTCACCCAGTCAAAAAATTCTGACAGCATTAAAAACTGTTGTCCCCCAATGAAGAAATATTTCCCCAAACAGCCAAGCACAAACAAAAATAGCCCATCCCCCATTTTCCATTCAAAATCCCACATAAAACACCAAACTGGGCTCATGCAACTTGTATTCAGTACATAATTAACAAAACAAAAATACATAAAAAATATAGTGAAATAAACAATAATGTATTAACCTAGTTATTACATTTTAAAAAATAGAAAAAACAATGTGCATCAAATGTATATGTTTTCTCTCTCTCTGCTCTAACAAATGCAGTCGCTCGCAGTCAATCAGAGTCGCTGTCCGAGCCAGAAATAGGGTCATCCTCCCTAGCAATTCCCTTGCCGCGCCTCCGCACCCTACGCTGAGCCGTGCTCGGTCCCTCCACAGCTGCCTCCGAGAAAGCCATCCTCGGCTCTATGTCATCCTGCTTCGCGTCAGAGTATGTGTCCTCCAGAACAGCAGGCACGCCTCGGTACGGCACCCCGATCTCGGCAAAGAAGTCGTAGCTGAAAGAGAAGGCATCCGAGCCCTGGCCATACGTCCCCTGGGTCTGCAAGGGAGTCCTATAATCTCTCTGCAACTTAAAGGTGCCATAACCCCCACGATGTGAAGAGGAGCCCTAACCAGCTCCGCCATGTACATAGCTCGGCCCCTCCATGCCCCCGAAGATGATGTGGTCCTGGGAGATCTCTACACTCCTATCCATAAAAGGAGAGAGAGGGACGTCCACTGACTACCGTGAAGGAGCCGACTCTCTAGGCTGGGAGCGGGGAGTCTTCATAGATCGTCTGCCTGGCATAGTCCTACTGGCAGGAATAGGCGACCTCTCTCTCGCAGAGGAACTAGGCGCTAGTTGCGACGCCCTTTCAGAACCCAGAGCGTTCCCCCGCGTCATGAGGTTGCGAAGAACCTCTTAACCCCGATGACCTGGCACAGAAGCCGATCGACAACCCAGGCCGAATAATGCACAAAAAAAAAGAAACGAAAGCATCAAAAATAGTCGAAGCAATGGCGTAAGATGTACAAAACCTAAATAATCAGAACGCGATCAACACATACCTGAGCATTCGGTCAAGGTCGGAAAGCTCGTGGTGTCACCTCTGGGATGGGTATATGTGCCCTCATCCTAACCCCCTCCTGGGGATACGAAAAGTCAGCTCGAGGAAGCCTGACGACCGAAGTCCCCTCCCTCACCAGTACCTGAGGCGTCTTCAGCCTGCGTCTCACGAATGCCAGATAAGGCTCCTGAGTAATGTAATCCATGGCAGGCCGCCCAGCCCTAAACCACTGCCAGTTTGCTGACCCTTCGCGGGGAAACAACATGTCAGCCGGAGGCTCAAACGGCTCCAAAGGGGCCAACCCCAAGCCGTGCTGTCTCGTCACCCTCTCCCCCAAGTAATAGATGTAGTAGGTAAGACACCGCAGGATACACCTCCGCTCCGTCCAATGCTCGGCACCACCCAGCGTGTGGGGACCCCAACCCGGAACCTTAGCTCGTGCCCCGAGCGGGAGGGTCCCCTTACCAAAATAAAACCACTTGAATTTAAAAATTTTACTTAACCTGAAAAGAAAACCAACTTTAACATTTCCATTATAAAACTAACTTAAAACATCTCCACTTGGAGGAAGGTTATAACAAACTTTGAAAAGATAACCTGTTTTAGTTACAAAATACTACAAATATAAAGCTATACAAAAGTTGTTTTATGTACAACTCCACAAAGAAGTAACATCAAAATACTACTACCAATCCCAACTAAAACATATACATACCCAGATAACCTAAAAAGAACCACATCCAAACACCTTTCCGTCCTCACTGGGCTGGTCTTCCTGTCTCAGTGCGATCTAAAACAGTAAAGGGAGAAGGGATGAGAATAAATCTCGATAAGCTATTATGAATGCAACAATATGCCAAGTAAAATGCAACACATAACAAGGTTGCTCACAAACACATTGGTAAAGTGGTAAACACATTACGTTACCTCAGTTTACCTTTCCCATCTGAACAATAAGTTGTACAACGTGGGAGTAAACTCCCTTCATTTGTGAACTGCTTAGGCATATTCACATCTTATAAGACTCATATTTCAGAGAACCATATAAGATACTGTTGGAAAAATTCGTTATATGTGAAGGAAATGTGAATTTTTCTTACATGAATCGTTTGTCGTTTGACAAAGATTATTGTGGGTTCATGTTCCACGTTGTGAGAACATGAAAATGAAATATCTAGATGCCCAATTTGGTATTGGATAAGAAAGATATGATAGCTCAAAGTTGGTGGGTTGAAAGTGTAACTTTTGAAACTTCATCGAACTATTGATGTTCCATAAATCCAAATTATTAAGGGATTAATTGGATACATACCAAGAGTCTTGGGGTTACAAATTGAAAGGACCTTCATATAAAATCCTAGGACTTTTGGTGGAGCCAGATGAGAGTTACCCACAACAAGAAACTAGAATATTTTTTTCATCAATCTTTCCACCCTCCCTCTTGCAATTTGTTATCTTCTTTCTTTGGCCTCCTAGAGAAATATCCATGGTGATTTTGTCCAAGCATAGGGAAATTCGCTGAAAAACTTAAGTGCAAAGTTGTTCCAGTTCATCCGTTCTATCCTAGGAGACTAACGTCCATTGAAGACGTCGAGTACTCGTAGTGAGGGGGCGAATTAGTCTTAAGGAGGGTGTCTAACACGGCTCAGATTCAAGAAAATTCAAGACGATGATTTACGGTTTTTTCTTTGTTAATTTTTATGTTGTATATTGTATTTCAATTTTATTGTAATTCTTTTTCTTTTGTGCTCGATTGTTTAGATTTGTCTAATAATCTTAAGACTAAATTTCCTATTTGAGAAAGAATTACATATTTGGAAATCCGGTGGAGCGGTAATCAAAGAAAGAGGTAAAAGAATTGGAAAACGATGGACGAGACGGAAGAAAATTTCAGTACGTTTTTTCAGTGATCATCTTTGGTAAAAATTATTTTTCTGTTTCTTTAACCGTTGGATCGAACTGAAATTTGGTGTGCATGTTCAGGACTCATAGGAGAAGATTCTGAATGGTGGAGATCGGATTTTATTATGTAGATATTAATATATAAATTTTGGAACAGAACAGTTTCTAAAAGAAGTAATGATGTATTGACTTACGGATGAACATCAAGGATGTTGCAATGATTGTGTAAAATAGTTATGGTGATGCCACTTCTAGTGTTTATACAATGAATGATAGATCTCTTATGGTTCATGAAAATCATAGTGAGAAAAATTGAAAAGTTTGATTGAACTAAATTGAGAAAATGAACGGTTAAAGATATCATATTTAATGTTCTTATGATTCACAAGAATCATGTTGATAAAAATTGAATAGTTCATTGAACTAAGTTGAGAAGATGGACGGGTAAATATTTAGTCTTTAACGTTGCATTTTATAAATGAAAAGTTCTTTTGAAATAAGTTGAGATGATGAACGGATAAAGATGTAGTCTTTAACGTTGCATTATTTATACGATGTATTGACAAAGATGATAGGGCTTCTCGAAAGAAGTTGTTAAAGCCTATTATTGTCAATAGTGACAAAAGTCACAAAGATTAAAACAATAGAGCTTCTTGAAAGAAGTTGTTGAATTCTATTGTTGTGAAGATTGACATATATCACAAGGACTAAAGTATAGGTCTTCTTGGGAGAAGTTGTTAAAACCTATAATTGAAATGGGTGACTAATGTCAAAAGATTAAAAATAATAAGAATTCTTAAAGAAAGTAGTTAAATCCTATTGTTGATGACAAATGACACAAAATATTTAGAAGTATAACTTCTAAAAGAAATTGTGTATTTGGTGAATGAGAAGGTAATTTCTCTAATTTAGAGGTACTTCAAGACGAGACCTTTAAAATTTTGGAATAGTTAACCTCCAATTATAATTTCATTATAGAAATTTAGAGGTTTATAATATGGTTTGTTATAAGAAATAAATTGTGATAATTCCCCTAATGAATTACAATTTATTTTTGGGTGAATTCTCTAATTATATTAGAGAACTCTATTTGTAACAACAAAGTTACAATTTGGTGTTTAATTGTTGAAAAATTAAAGCCAATGTTTTGGGGAAGGCTCCTTGTGTGGAGAAAAATCTTCAATGAGATGTGGTTGTTCCAAGTATTCCGGTTCACATAATGAGAAGTTAGAAAATTTTGTTGCCCTCGACATTAAGTGATGGCAACAATAGATGTTCTACTTGACCACCCTTAAACTTGTGAGGTTTCTTAAGGAAGATTCTATAAAGTTGGATGAAAATAAGATGGATGTTTAATCCGTGAGTGCGGTTGAAGCATGAGATTTTTTTTTTTTGGAATTATATATTTAACGGATTGTCGAATTCGTTATATAACGTATATAGTACCTAGAAAATGGTGAAATAATTATGAGTCTTTGGACTATAAATAATAAATCTGAGAATGCAGCTGAAATGAACTTCATTATAAGCCGTGCTCTTGATTTTAAAATAGTGGACTTCATAAACCATGAAAAGTTAAATGAAAGAATTGAAAATGGTCTTTCATGAAAATCATACCGAATGGATGGTGTTGAATGAAATTCTCAAGTGACGGTAATAATTGAGAAATTGTTTCACACTTGAAAAGATTTCAAGAATTACGTCACATATAAATGAAAGTTGAGGTTTTTGCTATTCGTCTTTGTGTTGAAAAAGAGAATAGAGCTTTGGAGAAGAAGTTGAAGCAAATCGAAATGCTTAACTCTAAGATAAGTTGGTCAAACTTGGTTTGAAAAGTCAAGCTTATTTGGAAAGTCAAACTTGGTTTTAATGTCAAACATGATATCATCAAGAATGATATTCATGATGCTTAAATGAATAAAATGGAATTGTATCAACCGATGAGTTGAATTAGTGATCAATAATGAAAATAAGTTTCGTTAGTTAGATCATATTCCTTACGTTAAAAAAGAATTCAAAGAAAATGTGATATGTGCTTGAGGAAATATAATCAAAGCATATTGATGCTTATGATGTGAATATTATTCAAACACATGGTGGTAATGTGTAAATTATTACATTTATCAATATTTGCTTAAGAGCAAAATATTTAATCTTGTCTCTTTAAACGAAAAAGTTGGAATGAGATGACGATAAAACATAACTAAGTGTAGTGTGTGTACAATTGGACCAAAAACTATTAGTGACATATTTGTTGGGTATGCACATAATAATAGTGTTTAAGAAATTCTTATGTATGAATCCAAGATTCAAGGTATAACTCTTTGAAAGGGATACACGATTCAATATAAAAATGAAACTCATCATGTGAAAATGATGAAAAATGAGGTAGGACAAGAAAATTTTATGGCCCGAATTTTCTAATCTACATAGAAAGTGAACCACAAAGTTATGAAAAGGCTGTGAGCTCTTTGGAAGGATCTTTGTGGAATGAGGTCATGAAAAGTAAAAATTGATTCCATCTTGTAAAATTGCACTTGAAAACTAGTGAATTTATCTCCGGATAGTAAACCACGAGAATATAAGTGAATTTCAAAATTGAAATGAAGGTCGATGGAACAATTAAACATAGACTAGAATCGTAACGAAATGTTACAAGTAAAAGAAAAGTGTTGACTACTTTGATGCTTATTCTCCATCACGAGAATAACATAAATAAGTTGTATTTGTAATTGTCGCCTAGCAATATTTAAAATACATCAAACGGATGTAAACAGCCTTTCTAAATGGAGATTTAGAAGAGGAAATTTACATAGAACAATCCGAGGGGCTGGATGTATATGAGCAAGAAAAAAAAGTATCCATCATGTACACCACGATTAAATGGTGTTAATAATGAATAATGAAATTATGGTTAATTTCAGGACTACCCAGAAATGTGGGGGTGAGTCTACTTTGGAAAATAACTACCTTCGGAAAGGTAACTCCAAGAAAATAATGAAACGTCCATATGGAGTATGGAAACGTAGGCCTATGTACACTTGTTAATGTGGGGGTGTTTCGCAAAGTAGAAAGTCCAAAAGAAATTGAATTTGGTAACTAAATGGTGGATTATGTTTCAAAAGTAATGTTCATAATAATTGTGTATTTTGATTTATTATGTATGATTCAATAAGTTTGAATATATATAATAATCAATGGAAGATGAAGTCAATGAAAATCAAATATTGATGTCAAATTCATTCATGAAAATGAACAAATGATACTTTGAAGGAAATAAATCAAAGTGGTGAAACGGTTCAAGAAATGAAACGTAGAAAGAAATTTGCTAGTTTGTAAAGTCATTGGATGACTTGAAACAAGTACAAAGATAATGACATCAAAAGTTTGATTGCGTGGATTTAAGTAAAAATGGTGACAATGTCACTTTATTAATTAAATCCAAAAGTAATGTTAAACTAAGAAAAATTCTAGTAAATTTGATCATTTGATTCAAATTCAAGGAAAACTAGTGGACTCGTTGTTAAACAAGTCATTAGATGGATATTCTTGATAAATTTGATAGGATCAATATAAAATCACTAGAATGAATTTGGGTTAACACTTGTCCCATGGATAAAGCTTGTGTTAGCAAGATGTTATATTGCTAAAGTCAATTTATGATTGACATGACATATAGCAATGTGTGTAATGGTAGCCTAGACATTTATGTCTAAGACATAATACCATTAAACAACTACTCTCAACTAATTTGACAATGTGAAGTCAAATGATAAATGGATCCGTTAACCAAAGGGTTAAATAGAGAGTTAGTTGAAAGTTCGATGAGGGGAATGAGACGTAAGCCTCTTAAAAGTTAAACACAACGGAAAACCCAATCTAGATGACTGGAGATCCCATGAACTATATTTAATGGGACAACCTAACTGTTAAAAGACTTGCAGCGCCACTGTGGGGGAACCAACCCCAAGTCCATTCCTGTTAGTGACATCCCGAAAGGACAAGGATAAGCTTATGGCTTTTAATGATTCTTACGCGTCGAAAATTTGAGCGGGGTAATACGGGTTACCTTTAAGAAATCACCTATGTGAGAGAGAAGTGAGGCCGCTTCGACGAGAATTGTGTGAGGGTCAATTCTTAGACCCTCTCACAGAACCATGCAAAATGTTCAGGGCCATGAATGAACATATCTATGAGAATTGAACTATGTTAGGACGTTACTTGTGTCAAGTATATGATCGGCTACACAAAAATCATAACGGTTCAAGGACATCGCGTCTATCGACTTGCGAGTAGAGTAAATATGCTTGTACGAGCGAAGGTTCAATGGGCATTTCCACACCTATCGTATGCAAGTTTTCGTCTGCCGGACTCTATCACCAAATTCGTCATCAAGTTCCTTCATGTGGGGGATTGTTGGAAAAATTCGTTATATGTGAAGGAAATGTGTATTTTCCTTACATGAATCATTTGTCGTTTGACAAAGATTATTGTGGGTTCATGTTCCACGTTGTGAGAACATGAAAATGAAATATCTAGATGTCCAATTTGGTATTGGATAAGAAAGATATGATAGCTCAAAGTTGGTGGGTTGAAAGTGTAACTTTTGAAACTTCATCAAACTATTGATGTTCCATAAATCCAAATTATTAAGGGATTAATTGGATACATACCAAGAGTCATGGGTTTACAAATTGAAAGGACCTTCATATAAAATCCTAGGACTTTTGGTGGAGCTAGATGAGATTACCCACAACAAGAAACTAGAATGTTTTTTTCATCAATCTTTCCACCCTCTTGCAATTTGTTATCTTCTTCCTTTGGCCTCCTAGAGAAATATCCCTGGTGATTTTGTCCAAGCATAGGGAAATTCGCCGGAAAACTTAAGTGCAAAGTTGTTCCAGTTCATTCGTTCTATCCTGGGAGACTAACGTCCATTGAAGACCTCGAGCACTCATAGTGAGGTGGCGAATTAGTCTTACGGAGAGTGTCTAACACGGCTCGAATTCAAGCAAATTCAAGACGACGACTTACGGTTTTTTCTTTGTTAATTTTTATGTTGTGTATTGTATTTCAATTTTATTGTAATTCTTTTTCTTTTGTGCTCGATTGTTTAGATTTTTCTAACAGATACTAGCAATTTGTAAGGCTTTTGGCTCAATACAGAAGCTATAACCCCAATCTGTGGCCACAAAAGGGGATAGTCACGTGTATAATGTAATCCGATCACCTTATAGAACAATTTCCATAACTGATCGTATTCCATTACACCCCTAAAAATCAACTGATTGAAACACGTTCAAGCACATAATAGATACTTGAAAAAAAATCCATCATAGGGATAACAAAATAACAACATGGTATTCATACTCATGTTCAAATCAATACAATAGTGCAACATATATTTCATACACTATTTGAATCACAAACCATGATTAGATAACCAAGTAAGGTCACAATGTATTACAAACAAGCCCTACATGTTCACTATACAACAATGAGTAACCTTTATAAAGTTTCAAGATCAAATTACCAAGTTTGAATAACTTTTGTTAAGTTCCAATCAAGCCTTTCAACCATATTTCGTACCATATTTAAACCTCTTCCTCATATCCATTTTGACCAATTAAGATATCATTGTAAATCTAAAGAGTTGTACTTAAATTATAGTCAAAGAGGGTTTAATTATATACTAGGTAGATTAGGTTTTTTTATTGCTTGAAAAATGGTTCAGAGTCAACAGGGCAGGGCACGACTCGTGCCCTATGGCACGATTCGTCCCACTTCAACACCCCCTCCGATACAGTCGTCCCACAGGGCACGACTATTCCAATTTCTGAGGGGAGGACTCGTGCCACAGGGCATGACTCGTGCCCTTCACCAGAATTCAGAAACAGAGTAGCAACATCAGCACATCAGAAACCTTAATCAACTTTGCTCATACCCTAACTTGTTCAACCTCAGTACCATAAACCCAACTTCAGCCAAACTCATTCAAAATCATTTTCTCACATTTTAACTCAAGTCAAAAGGTCAAGAACCACATGCAACACTTCCACTTAAGCCATTAACATCTTAACATCACTTATATCGGCCACTATTCTTTCAACTTAAACCATCGCTCTATCACCAAACTCAGTTCATATCCTTCCACTACCATTCCAACTCAAATGAAAAGGTTCCAAAAATACCAAAAACAATTCAAACAACAACAAGATCCAATTTCACATGGAGTGAGCAATAAAATGAAGGGAATCATAATAACTTACCGAAATAATTCGAAAATAAGGAAATCTTTTTTCGGATAGATGAAATCCCCTCGGCTTCATGAACAATAATATGGAGACGGATCGAAAAATGGAAGGGAATTGAATTTATAGGGAATTTAAGAGTAAAGGAAGAACCCTAACTATCACTTAAGCTCCTCCAACACTTACATTGATACAACTAACACCCTTAATTTCCAACCTTTACACTAAAGCACCTCAACTCTTTCCAACTTAATATTTAAAATTTAAAATATTATAATTTCACTAAAACATTTCATATTTATTTCATTTAGACATTATATAATTAAAATTAATTTATTAACATCCTAAAATTACCTAAATTATCAAAGTATCAAAATGAACACATAAATATAACAAATAGCATAAAATGCGTATTGAAACATGGAACACATCATGAAGAGACGAAAGAGATGGAGGCAAAGCCAAACGATAAGCCAACTCACCAATCTTCTCTACAATTTCAAAAGGACCAACAAATCTCAGAGCCAACTTACCCTTATTATCAAACCTTTTAATCCCAGTCCTCGGAGAGATCTTCAAAAATACAAAGTCACCAACTTGAAATGATAAGTCTCTTCTTCTATTGTCGGCGTAGCTTTTCTGTCTATTTTGAGCCGTCTTCAATCTATCTCGAATCACTTTGATCTTCTCCGTTGAATCTCTAACCAAATCACGTACCCCAAAGCCTAGCTTCACCAACCTCGTCCCAACACATTGGAGATCTACACTTCCTCCCATACAATGCCTTATACGGACCCATCTCGATACTAGACTGATAGCTGTTGTTATAAGCAAACTCAACTAACGGAAAATGATCTTTCCAAGATAAGTGAAAATCCATCACACAAGCCCGTAACATATCCAAAAGAATCTGAATGGTTCTCTCAGTCTGCCCATCGGTTTGAGGATGAAACGCCGTGCTAAAATTCAACTTGGAACCCAAAGCTTCGTGCAATGCCTTCCAAAATCTAGAGGTGAATCTCGGGTCTCTATCGAATACAATGCTAACCGGAACTCCGTTAAGTCCAACAATCTTTCGCATATAAAGTTGAGCTAACCTCTCCATCGAATACTTTGTTGATACCGGTTGAAAATGATCCGACTTTGTGAATCTATCTACTATCACCCAAATGGCATCCATCTTCTTCGAGGTCGGAGGTAGTCCTGCCACAAAATCCATCGAGATTCCTTCCCATTTCCATTCCGGAATATCTAACGGTTGAAGTAGCCCCGCCGGTCTCTGATGCTCGGCCTTGATTTGTTGACAAGTCAATTATTTCGATACAAATTCCGCAATCTCCCTCTTCATCCCATTCCACCAATAGTCTCTCTTCAAATCTTGGTACATCTTCGTACTTCCCGGATGAATAGCAAATCTTGATTTGTGGCCATCCTCTAAAACTCGCTTTTTGATCTCCGGTGAAGAAGGTACGCAAACTCTGCCTTGAAAGGTTAAAATTCCATCTCTATTCAATGAAAACTCCCCGGTCTTTCCATCTTGCACTTGCCCTAAAATATTCTTCAATTCCGGATCACTTTGTTGAGCTTCCAAAAGATCTCCATACAAAGTAGGGACTGCTCGGACATTCGAAAATATCATTTCACTTCTTGACTATCGGGACCTCAAAGTTGATAAATAAGCCTTTCGGCTAATCGCATCCACAACCACATTCGCCTTCCCGGATGATACGAAATGACACAGTCATAATCTTTCAATAACTCCAACCATCTCCTTTGCCGGTTGTTCAACTCCTTCTAGGTAAACAAATATTTTAAGCTCTTGTGATCGGTGAAAATCTCAAATCTCACCCCATATAGATAATGCTTCCACTTATGCAATGCAAATACAATCGCATCCAACTCCATGTCGTGGGTAGGATAATTCTGCTCTTCGGTGATAACTTCCTCGAAGAATACGCAATTACTTTCCCACTTTGCATAAGAACATAACCTAACCCTTCTTTTGAGGCGTCACTGAAAATCACAAAGTTCTCACAACCATCTGGAAGGGTAAGAACTGGAGCTGTCGTCAATCTCTTCTTCAACTCATTAAAGCTTGCTTCACACTATGAATCCCACACAAATGATATATCCTTCCAATTCAACCTTTTCAACGGAGTTACAATTCTAGAAAATCCCTCAATGAACCTTCGGTAATACCCTGCCAATCCAAGAAAGCTACGAACTTATGTTACTGTTGAAGGCTGCTTCCAATTGACCACGACCTCAATCTTAGAAGGAACCACGGAAATCTCTGAACTTGACACCACGTGCCCCAAGAAATAAATTTGTTCAAGCCAAAACTCGCACTTGCTAAACTTTGCAAACAGCTGTTTCTCATGAAGCACAGATAAAACAATACTCAAATGCTTCTCATGATCTTCCCGAGATTTAGAGTAAACAGGAATATCATCAATAAAAACCACCACAAAACTATCAAGGTAGGGCTTCAAAATTCCGTTCATCATATCCATAAATATCGATGGCGCATTAATCAACCCGAAAGGCATAACCACAAATTCATAATGGCCATACCTCATTCTGAAGGCGGTCTTGGAAATGTCATCCGGTTGGATCTTCAACTGATGGTATCCGCTTTGGAAATCAAGCTTGGAGTAGATCACGGAACCTTGAAGTTGATCGAACAAATCATCAATATGCGCGAAAGAGGGTACTTATTCTTAATAGTTGCTTGATTCAACAACCTATAATCGATACATAATCTTAACGTGCCATCCTTCTTCCTTACGAACAAAACCGGTGCTCCCCACGGTGAAACACTCGAATGAATGAAGCCCCGATCTAACAATTCTTGCAACTGAGTCTTCAACTCTTTCAACTCAGCCGGAGCCATTCTATAGGGTGCTTTGGATATTGGTGAGGTACCTGGCACTAAATCAATTTAAAACTCCACTTCCTTATCCGGAGGCATAGCATACTCAGTTGAAAACACATCAACAAACTCATTCACAACTGGGACATAAGATAACTCGGGGGATTTCTTACTTGAATCTAACACATAAGCCAAGTACCCCTCACACCCTTTAGACAACATTTTTCTAGCCTTTAAAGCAGAGATAACATGAATACCAAACAAAGATTTATTCACATCAAATAAAAACATAGGCATATCAGGCATAGCAAAGGTGACTCGCTTCTTACGGCAGTCTACCAACGCATGACAACTACTCAACCAATCCATACAAGGAATCACATCAAAATCACGGATTTGTAACTCTACCAAATCCACTGGCAATACATGCCCACATATATTCACATCACAACCATGATAAACCAAAGAAGATGCAAGGCACTCTCCCATAGGAGTAGAGACCTCCAGCACATAAGGCATAATCTCAGGCAATTTATGCAATGGAAATGCAAAATGAGATGCCACAAAAGAATGGGAAGACCCGGGATCTATAAGAATGCGGGCCTTAACTCCTGAGACAGGGACTATACCTCTAATGGCAGCATTGGGATCTACCTCTCCTGTACCCAAAGCAAACACTCGCCCTTGCACTTTATCCTTTGGTTTCCCCTCATTGTCTCTCTTCACACCACCTTTCTGACCACCTTGTCCGCTACCCGAAGCTTTCCCCCGTTGTAACCTAGAACAATTCCTCATAAAGTGATCCGCTGCTCCACACTCAAGGCACTTGCCTTGCTTGCTCCAACACCTATCCTCCGAATGTCCCAATTTCTTGCAAATGTTACACACCATCCCAAATTGACTTTAAGCCGGACGAGTTGTCGAAGCCGCCACATTTCCTCCTCTAACTACCCCCGAGGCTGAAGACCTTTGTTGCCCTCTATTTTGTCCAGAGCCTTGACCTTGAAATCTCGATTTACTTCCACTACCACCTTCGGATTTACCCCGGTGCTCTTCAATATCATTCTCAATCTGGTATGCTATATTCACTGTCGCTTGAAAATCGGTGAAGTCGTGCGTTAATAGCTGCTTCTTGAACTCCAATCTCAACCCTTTCACAAACCGGTAGACTCTTTTCTCTTCTTTCGGTACCAAATGAGGGAAATATCTAGCCAACTCTATGAACTTTGCAGAATACTGGGCTACTGTCATTGTCCCTTTCTCAAGCCTCAAGAATTCAACCTCCTTCTTGTCCCGTGTAACCATCGGAATGAAATGATCTCTGAACTTGCGATTAAAGTTCTCCCATGTCTGAGGCGTGTGATCACGGTCCCAACTATCCTTCACATAATGCCACCAATGTTTGGCGGGTCCATCCAGTTTGAAAGCGACACATCTTACCTTCTCTTCATCCGGACTCTCCATCGTCGCGAATATCTTGTTCATCGCCTCAAGCCACCTTTCTGCCTTCAACGTATCAGGATCCCCATTAAAACTAGGTGGAGCCATCTTTACAAACTTCTCCAATCCGTGCCCTTGACGACCCTCCTAATGATGTTGAGCTTGACCTTGAGCTGCCATGCTTTGAAAAAAGACTCGAAACATATTCACCATCTCCGCATTTTGATTTCTACCTCCTCCGGCATTACCCTCATTCTCCGGAGCTCTATGTCAACCATCTTCATTCCCTGCCATTGAACAAACTCCTGCATCAAACACTCGTCGTCAGTTATCACACACTCCCCCTTAATCTAGATATCTACCCTTGACTTCTAAACCGAGCTCTGATACCAAGTGTGGGGACCCCGACCCGGAACCTTAGCTCGTGTTTCGAGCGGGAGGGTCCCCTTACTAAAATAAAACCACCTGAATTTAAAGCTTTTACTTAACTTGAAAAGAAAACCAACTTTAACATTTACATTATAAAACTAACTTAAAACATCCACTTGGAGGAAGGTTATAACAAAATTTGAAAAGATAACCTGTTTTAGTTACTAAATACTACAAATGTAAAGTTATACAAAAGTTGTTTTATTTACAACTCCACAAAGGATTAACATCAAAATACTACTACCAATCCCAACTAAAACATACACATACCCAGACAACCCAAAAAGAACCACGTCCAAACTCCTTTCCGTCCTTACTGGGCTGGTCCTCCTGTCTCAGTGCGATCTAAAACAGTAAAGGGAGAAGGGGTGAGAATAAATCTCAATAATCTATTATGAATGCAACAATATGCCAAGTAAAATGCAACACATAACAAGGTTGCTCACAAACACATTGGTAAACCGGTAAACACATTACGTTACCTCAGTTTACCTTTCCCGTCTGAACAATAAGTCGTACAACGTGGGAGTAAAATCTCTTTATTTGTGAACTCCTTAGGCATATTCAAATCTTATAAGACTCATATTTCAGAGAACCATATAAGATACTAGCAATCTGTAAGGCTTTTGGCTCAATACAGAAGCTATAACCCCAATCTGTGGTCACAGAAGGGGACAGTCACAGGTATAATGTAATTCGATCACCTTATAGAACAATTTTCAAAATTGATCGTATTCCATTATACCCCTAAACATCAACTGATTGAAACACGTTCAAGCACATAATAGATACTTGAAAAGAAATCCACCATAGGGATAACAAAATAACAACATGGTATTCATACTCATGTTCAAATCAATAAAATAGTGCAACATATATTTTATACACTATTTGAATCACAAACCATGATTAGATAACCAAGTAAGGGCACAATGTATTACAAACAAGCCCTAAATGTTCAATATACAACAATGAGTAACCTTTATAAATGTTCAAGATCAAATTACCAATTTTGAATAACTTTGGTTAAGTTCCAATCAAGCCTTTCAACCATATTCCGTACCATATTTAAACCTCTTCCTCATATCCATTTTGACCAATTAAGATATCATTGTAAAGCTAAAGAGTTGTACTTAAATTATAGTCAAAGAGGGTTTAATTATATACTAGGTAGATTAGGTTTTTTTTTATTGCTTGAAAAATGGTTCAGAGTCAGCAGGGCAGGGCACGAATTGTGCCCTATGGCACGACTCGTGCCACTTCAACACCCCCTCTGATACAGTCGTCCCACTGGGCACGACTCTTCCAATTTCTTAGGGGACGACTCATGCCACAGGGCACGACTCATGCCCTTCACCAGAATTCAGAAATAGAGCAACAACATCAGCAACCTTAATCAACTTTTCTCATACCCTTACTTGTTCAACCTCAGTACCACAAACCCACTTCAGCCAAACTCATTCAAAACCATTTTCTCACATTTTAACTCATGTCAAAAGGGAAAGAACCACATGCAACACTTCCACTTAAGCCATTAACATCTTAATATCACTTATACCACTATTCTATCAACTTAAACCATTACTCTATCACCAAACTCAGTTCATATCCTTCCATTACCATTCCAACTCAATTAAAAAGGTTCAAAAAATACCAAAAACAATTTAAATAATAACAAGATTCAATTTAACATGGAATGAGCAAGAAAATGAAGGGAATCATAATAACATACAGAAATAATTCGAAAATAAGGAAATCTTTTTTCGGATAGATGAAATCCTCTCGGCTTCATGAACAATAATATGAAGACGGATCGAAAAACGGAAGGGAATTGAATTTATGGGGAATTTAAGAGTAAAGGAAGAACCCTAAGTTTTATTTTGGACAAGGAAATGGAAGCTTGCTGATGTTTTATCAAAATAAGGTTTCCGTGGAGAAAAAGGGAGATAAACATTACTAACTATCACCTAAGCTCCTCCAACACTTACATTAATACAACTAACACCCTTAACTTCCAACCTTTACACTAAAGCACCTCAACACTTTCCAACTTAATATTTAAAATTTCAAATATTATAATTTCACTACAACATTTCATATTTATTTCATTTAGACATTATATAATTAAAATTAATTTATTAACATCCTAAAATCACCTAAATTATCAAAGTATCAAAATGAACATATAAAGCTAACAAATAGCATAAAATGCGTAAATGAGATACTACACCCTTAAACCCCACGTGCTCAACATATGCTAAAATGGTGCCTAGGATTAGGGTCGTGACACAGCTGGTCAACCTTGAACTGACCCCAGGGATAAAAATTGACCCTCTCACTGGTCTCCGCCATGAAAAACGGCACCATGTCCTGGTACCTCACCTTCTTTCTAGTCCTGCTGGTCCTCTTCACTCGGGCATCCTTCGTCCACTAAAGCATAGCCGGGTATGCAAAAGCCTCCCCTGGGACATGATCCCACAGGGCACATCCAAAAATCTCCAGAGCCCAGACCTGCATCCAACAAGAGAAACCCGTCAAATACAAAGAGGCATATACAATATGTACAAGGGATAAAAAAGAGAAGAAAGAGAGAAAACCTCCAACGGGAACTCAAAGCAGGTCAAGGAGGTGGATGCCTTCCTGCTGTACATGTCCAAGGCAAAGTACAACTCTACCAAACCAGCCTCTCCCTAATCGAACTCATCTATCCTGTCGATATCCGCCAAAGACCCCAGCAAGGCGAACACAACTGTGCCCTCAGCATGCCCAAATAAAGTGCTAGAGAGGGCGAACCACAAGAAGCAGCGGGCAATCTGCTCAGTCGAGATGGTCTGATCCCCCCTCTCATACAGAGATATACTCCATGCCCATCCCCTTCCTCGGCACGGGAACTATCCCCAGTAGATCCGTCACCTCCGTGTTAGTGTACCCGTCATGCCACTCCAAGCTGAGCCCCTTGAAGGACAGGCCAGTGATAGCGGCATAGTCAGTGGGGGTCACGGTAGCCTCCCCCCAAAATAAATGGAACATGTGGGTGACATCCCACCAGTGCTCAATCAGCGCCAGATAGAGCCCCTTGCTCTTATGCAACTCCGCCAACCCTCTCAAGCACTCAATAAAACCGTAAAGGTTAGAGGCCACCTGTAAGTACCCAAATCTGGCTCATGCCTTCCGATTAAAGTTTTCTGGCAATTTCCCAAACTTTCATAAAGTTTAGGCGCAATTCGGGAACTTTTCCAACCTTTCCAAGGGAGGAAGGACCTGTTAGGAATTAAAATTCCAAGCAGGACCTCATTGGAAAGAAGCCTCCAGCTGCCACCTTGCATGAATCTAGAAACATTCTGACACGATCGAGGATAACGTCGGGCGGCTTCATTTGCTGCAGATTCACGCCGGGCGACTTCTTTAGGAAGCACACAACAGCCTATAAATAGAGGCCTCCTCTATTCATTTTGATAAAAAAAATTTAAGCACTGTTACTCTTCCCAAATTACAACACGAAATTCCAGTGACCAAAATCACTTAAAACTCACCTCCCTCATACACAAATCCCATCCTAATCTATTCCTAAATAGGAAAATCCCCTTGGGAGATAGAGAAAACCAATATTAATAATCTCTCCTACCTTTCCCCCTTGTTTTACTCTCATATTATCTTGCTTTACTTATTATTTGTCATTTATATTCTTATTACTTGTCATTTATATTGATTTATTGTCTTAAAGTTTCTATCTTTGCAATGTAATCATCATATTCCCACTCCCCCTACACAAAGGATTCTTTGGAGATCCTCTCCCAAGGATGAACAAGGTTCCACAAGTGGCTTGTTCTAGGGAAGATCTACCACATGATGATGTGATGTCCCTTTTACCTTTATGCATAAAAATGCAATCTTTATTAATATTATGTCATCCCCTTCCCTTGATCTAGCTTTCCATGTATTGTCCACCTTATGAGGTCTTAAAGGACATAGGAAAAGCCATAAAGATCATCCCTTTTACATTATGTCTTTAGTTTGATGATGCTCATTGTGTTATTTACATTAAAAATGCAATTTTTACTTTAATATCATTTCCCCAATATCCCTAAAGATGGATCTCTCTCTGAGGATTATCTAATAGCCTTTTAAAGCACAAAAGAAATAGGATGAGTATAAAGATCCAATCTTTATACCCCTTTCCCCTAGTCCCTTGGTTCTTGGAGCATTTCGTGGTGAGGATCAGTGTAAAGACTCCATCTTTACATCGTTTCCATCACAAAAATGTCATAATTGTTGTCCCTTTCGAAACCGATGGATCTTAGTCTTGACATCTCTGATAATCACTTGAGACGAACATAAAATGTCCCTACGAATCTTTATCATCTCAAGATGTCGGATCGATGAGCAAATATTTCTCCTTTTCTAAAGAGTCTCATTCTTGGACTTAAAAGACGAGCCCCTCTCGATCACATGTGACTAAATCCCAAGGAACGTTAGTTTAAGACATACCAAGGCCATTACGCCTATAATGGTTGATTAACCTAATATGAAGGTGGATAAGTCTCGTAATGATGATCACAAGTCCAAAATGAGCACGGGATCAAAATCTCGAAAACATCAATCCAAGGTATCTCGATCTATAACCTTCTTAAATAGTTTATATGTCCGGCAGATAAACTTGGCACATTCCATCCTCTTTTCAAATCACACATACACACGAGCACACAAACAAGCACAAACTTCGGATCAGGAAGACTTGCGTTTGCAAGGCTCCTTGGGTGAACGCCAAATGTTCTTCCCAAGGAGTAACAACCTCCGGACCCTTATCCTTTTTTTATAGTTTTGAGAAAATCAAAATGGCATGGCGACTCCGTTTTTCAATAAAACTAGTGTCTTCAAACTGAGGTGAATGGCGACCCTTAAGCGGTTCAATCCCGGGGCCACATTCACACCACCACAAGCTGACGAGGACTCATGTAACCCTCCCTACCAGCTGTAGGCAATGCATCCCAAAGCCTAACGCCGCCTCCACGGACCCCCGAGTCTTTAGCTTGTCCAACGTGCTCTCGATGACATCCGCTCTCCCCTGCAGGTAAACACAGCGCAAGTATGTAAACAATTTACAAACATGACACAAACAAAACAGAAAATAAAAAAAAAACTCCATCCCATTTTTTGACACATTCTTTTTCATGAACTTTATTTTCATAAATCTAGCATGCATGCATTTTTTCTCACGTTCAGTCATCATGTTATCAAACATATGCTCACAAAATAAAACAAGTTTTCATCAAAAAAATCTCACATGCATGAGTCCATCCCAAATTCGACAAATTTGTACTCACTTTATTTTCACATTATGCAAACTACCCATGATTTTCATAAACAAATTGCATATTCCTACTACCCATGCTTTCAATTAAACATATGCATCATCAATTTCATATTCCAAAGGCAAAATCAACAAAAGCCCCAAATTTTGACATTCAATCCCTAAATCTAGCATGAACCAATTTTGATGAAAAATCAATAAAATTGACAAAATTGAGTGACATACCATGCGAAGATCCTCATCGGTGGCCCAATGTTGCCACATATCCGGGTAAACTTCGTCGTTTACCGATTGCGAGAGCGTATAATGGCGGTGCATCCTCACCAATTCAAGCCTCTTCTCCGTAGCCTCTCTACTCACCCGACCTTGGCAGATCATACGAGATCCTTCCCCTCGCTCCATAGCCTTGATTTCGAAGTTTTCGGTGTAGAAATTGGACAACAATGGAGGTTTTTGTCATTCTTCTCTCTCTCTCTCGACTGAATGTGTTTAAAAAGGAAGAAGAAGGATACGGCTGCTCTGATTTTTAAACCTGTTGCCCTGATGATCTGGTCCGCGCGGATAAGATTGCAGGGTAAAATCCCTAAATCCCAATTTTACCCTTTTAATTCCTGTCACTCTGCATTCAGATCCCCAGTCTAACAGAAAGTTAACAGGATTTAACTTCCCCAATGGAATTTAACGGAAGTCCATTTCCTTCCCAATTCCCAAACCCGGCCTTCAACGTAAGCCCGACCTCTTCAACAAAACTTAACGGAAGCCCATTTCCCTTCCTCATTTTCAACCCCGGCCTTCAACGTAAGCCCGACCTCTTCAACAAAACTTAACGAAAGCCCATTCCCTTCCTAATTTTCAACCCTGGCCTTCAACGTAAGCCCGACCTCTTCAACAAAACTTAATGAAAGCCCATTCCCTTCGTCATTTTTAACCCCGGCCTTCAACGTAAGCCCGACCTCTTCAACAAAACTTAACGGAAGTCCATTCCCTTCCACATTCTCAACCCCAGCCTCCAAAGTAAGCCCATCCTCCTTCAGTGGAACCTAACGGAAGTCCCTTTCCTTCCTAATTTCCAAACTCGGCCTCCAAAGTAAGAGCATCCTCCTTCAATGAAACTTAACGAAAGTCCATTTCCTTCTGGATTTTCAACCTCGATCGTCATCGTGAGCCCGTACAAAGAATACATATCCCCAGCAGATAAACCCCGACTGTCATCGTAAGCCCAAGTTTTCCCCAGCTAAGCAAACAAAGCAACGCCTCCATTAGTCGAGTCCGCCTTCGGCAACGCCTCCGTTAGTCGAGTCTATCTTCGGCAACGCCTTCGTTAGTCGAGTCTGTCTTCGGCAATGCCTCCGTTAGTCAAGTCTGTCTTCGGCAACACCTCCGTTAGTTGAGTCCATCTTTGGCAATGCCTCCGTTAGTCGAGTCTATCTTTGGCAACGCCTCCATTAGTGTCGTTAGTTGAGTCCATCTTCGGCAATGCCTCCGTTAGTCTAGTCCCTCTTCGATCATGGGCAATGCCTCCGTTAGTCGAGTCCATCTTTGGCAATGCCTCCGTTAGTCGAGTCCGCCTTCGGCAATGCCTCCATTAGTCGAGTCTGGCTTCGACAACGCCTTCGTTAGTCGAGTCCACCTTTGGCAACACCTCCATTAGTCGAGTCTACCTTCGACAATGTCTCTGTTAGTCGAGTCCATCTTTGGCAATGCCTCCATTAGTCGAGTCTACCTTCGACAATGAAAATGCAGTGGGAGGTCTATTCGTTTGACCACTCCTTTCCCCCGCAAGATTTGAACTATGATCGGCTTGATTTCCACCTGGGATACGTAGGAATCCTTTAAAATGGTCCAGCCATCCGACCGCTTCGGTCACCTCCTCACCTATCTAGGTAAAAGTTTGCCAGATTGGGATCCTCACTTTGTCGACGATCCCACTTCCCCTGGAAGTACCATCACCGAGGGGCTACTGTAAGTGCCCTAATCTGGGTCGTTAATGTTCCATCAGCCCAAATTAATGATTTATAATCATTTAGGGGCATTTTGGATATTATTTTGACAATTTGAATGAGGAAGGACCTCTTAGGAATAAAAAATGGGCAAAGACCTCACTGGAAAATTGTCATTTCTAATAAAAAAGAATATTGACTATTTAATAAACAGCCAAAACTGCTTTCTGCACAGGACCATGCACGCTGCTGATCCCATCCGCGAGGATGAGATTGTGCCTACAATCTCATCCACGCGGATAAGATTGTACCCCATCCAACCTATAAATACAGCCCTTCTTCCTCAGTTTTAACAAGCCAAAAATTCGAAAAACCTATTGTTACTCTGTCAAAATCCTCCCTCAAACAGCCCCTAACACCTTCACCACTCAAATTCCACACCAAATTCAACACCAAATCCCCTCCAAAACCACTTACAAGCCATTGAAACCCTCAAACCCTAAACACAAACCCAAAAAACATTGGTAAACCCTTGTTCTCCCTACTCAAAACTCCTTTGTTCATGCATGAATTTCATGTCTCCATGATGTGATTTTACTTGCTTTTGTTCATCCCCCTTTCCCTTTGTCCTAGGATCCAAGAGGATCTCCATGGAACTCATTTCCATGGATGATTCTCTACAAGGATCCACATTTTTTTATTATGTATTTTCCTTGTCCCTTTTACATTAACTAGTTACTTGTTACTTGTTCATTTGACCTCAAATGTGGTCATCTTGGAGTTCATCTCCATAGATGATCACTTCAAATGGTCCATATTTTTTACTTCCATGTCTCTTTACATTTCTAGTCCATACTTGTTACTTGACCTAGGATGTGTTCATCTTGGAGTTCATCTCCATAGATGATCACTCCAAATGGTCCAAATTGTTCATTTCCTTGCAAATCCCCCTCCCTTGTCTAAGATGCTCACCTTGGAACTCTTTCCTTAGATGAAAAACATCTAGAATCACAAATTAGGCCACACAAGATGTATGAGATACACTTGAGTATAGGTCTCAAGAATGGTCCTTCTTGTGACCACCTTAGAGATCTTCCTCTAAAAGTTGATACATCTTGACCTATCCCTTGTTCAAATTTACTTTCATGTCAAATCCCCTTCCCCTTTGCAAATGATATGTTTTTCAAGTCCTAATGTACCCCTGGGATGGCTTGATTAAGTGGATTCATCACTTATGACCACTAATCAAAGCCTAGGGAAAGAGAGGACAAAACATGGATGCCAAAATCCAAACACTTCCCTTATTTTCTATTTTAAGTTACATTTCCAGTTAAGTCCTGCAAATCAAGTTATGTTTATGGAAATTACATTGACTAATTGAGAAACTGTAAAAAAAATTAAGACTGCAGGTTAGCTCGCGCTGATAAGATTGCACTACAATCTCGTCCACGCGAATGACATTGTCATCTGCAAACATTTTTCCAGTTTCTGTTATTTTCAGTTCAATCCTTGTTTTCAAACTGTTTTTCCAGTCCAGTCCATCAGATTCAATTTATTTCCAGAAAATCCTTTAATTCAAAGTCTTTTTCAAAACACATACACACACACACAAAAGTTTCAAGTGAGGAAGACTCATCATACGAGGCATTTTGGGTGAACGCCAAACGTTCTTCCCGGAGTGTAACGTGACCTCTGAACTCATTTTCTCTAATTTTGGGCATTTTTCAAAGTTTTGACCCCTTAAACCAAAAAACGGCGTGGCGACTCTGTTGATTTTTCAAAAAATCGGGTACATCACAGAGTGGCGCGGAATGACCTTCTGAATTATGAGTATCCATTCATTATCTTTGTAGACACATTAATTACTAGATGTTTTATGTTATCTTTTAGCATGTTGTGAGTCGAGAGTAAACCGTGCTTGAACTCATCAAGAAGTGTTTTAACTGTAATGATTCGTGATTTGCTTTTAAAGCTTTATCGAGATGCAAAATCTCTTGCTTACTTTTTGTCCGAGCCTTGATGGCATCAATTTTTGGAATTTTGTGTGTTTTAGACCGAACCAATGAAGGCTGCCTACGTTCCCTCCAGACTGAGGGGCTCAGGTCTCCGTAGTTCGACCTTCTTTTGTGAGAGAAGGGGGATACAGAAAAGGGGAAGAATGGTGCAACCCTAATTTTGCCTAGACTGCCCTTTTGGGGTTTTCAATCTAGCTGGGTATGTTCATCAACACCTTTGTATTATTTTTTTTTAATCGATCAGTCAATCAAAAATGTGAAAGAAATGACTTGTAATGTACACTTGCAAGGGCGTATATATTATTTTTTGAAAAGGTGGGGACGGGTCCCTTTTTGTATGAATGCATTATTTGATGTAGGCACAAAAAACACATGCTTTTGGGTTTGACTCTTTTGAGAGAGTATGATCACTGAAAAACTTGTAAAAGTGTATGGAAGCCCTTGCTGACAGAAAATCAGTGTTTAGCTCTATTTTTCCAAATTTGTAGAAAAAGAAGACTTGTCGAGACATCTGAAAACTTGATTTATTCACAATGATCACATGTTTTCTTAAAACCCTTTGCTGATGTTCGGGTTATTCATCAATTAAACTTGATATGCTTGATTAATCATGAGGAGAAAGTTAACCGATATCAAGGATCGAGTTGGATCAGGTGTGAGAGAAGGTTTGTGTATAGGTGAGGTCATTGGTGAGACCGGGTTTGTGGATTTGTATGTGTTTATGACCGGACCATTTCTGGTTTCCTGTGTTCCCCTTAAGACAAGGAGCTCAGGTTGTCGTAGTTTGGGTGAACCGTGTTTGGCTTTAGGGCAAGGTCATGAATATTTGTGCGACATTTAGCAAAAAAGCTCGGATGGAAGGTTAGATGATGAGGCATGGGCCTTGAGGTGATTCATTGACAAGTCGTATTTGGTGGCAACTTTAATGATTTCATTGCTTCTTGATCGTTGTTCTCACGGGAAGAGAAAGAATTTCAATATTGCTTAAAGACTTCTGATGCGCTTTTGCCTTTGCCTTCCTTCATTGAGCTTCTGACTAGCGGTGTAGGGTCATTGTCTCTCTTTTTTATCTTTTTCTTTTTTTCTTTTGAAGCCCCTGCTTGAACTTGCTTGATGCATATGAGGGAGAAGGAAAAGCCCCTAGCTTGTTGTTGACATGAGAGCAATCATTTAATGATGTCGCTGTCATCGTTGACTTGGTCAATGTGATGGTAGGGATGTGATTTTGGAAAGTGTATGGCTTGATGGAGGCCTTTGTGTGGGGTATGGTAAGGTGTATAGGGATCTATCGATTGACTTTCTCACACCAATTAATTAAAGCATTAATTCTTAGGGTAATTATTTGTTGAGCAATGCAATTGATCATATAGAGCAAAACCTTTTCATTAAATGTAATGTGGGGTGCAAAATAATGTCTCAAGTCTAGCAAGAAAAGAAAGAAAACTCATATAATTAAAGACTTAAATACAATGTCTGAGGAGGACTTGATTGGATGAGAAAAGTACTAGAACCTACGAGGTATGACTGTATGATTTTTTTTTATCATAATTTTTTTATATTTTTTAAGAGTGTAGAGGGTGGAAAGAGAAGACTCGATATTCTTTAGGTGAAATATCGATGGAGTTTGCTTCCGAAGACGATCGAAGAATTTTCTCAAGTCGGTGAGATGTTATCCGTCTGATCCCTTTGAGTGAGTGATATTGTCGTCGATGTGCACCTTGATTTCATTGTGGATTATGTCATGGAAAAGTGTTGTCACTGGTATGTAGCCCTAGCGTTCTTCAATCCGAAAAGGCATTACCGTGTAACAGTAAGTTCCTCATGGGGTGGTGAAGGCGGTTTTCTCTTGGTCTTTTTCGGCCATCTTGATCTGATTGTAGCCAGTAAAATAGTCCATGAAGGACTTGACTTCGAAATTGACCATGGTCTCGATTAGCATGTCTATGTTTGGCAGTGGAAGATCGTCCTTCAGACTCACTTTGTTGAGATCCTGGAAATTCACGCGGTAGCGCACCTTTCCATTGGCCTTGGTAACCGTGACTATGTTGGAGAGTGAGGTTGGGTGTTTGATCACCCATATGAAGCCGACATGAAGCATCTTCTCGATCTCTTCCTTGACTTGTAAGGACCATTCGTGCTTGATCCTGCGTGACATTCTGCTTGACGGGCTTGGCCGTCGGGATTCAGGGGAATCCGATGCTCCACTATGGCGGGATCTAGGCAGGGCATGTCTTGGTAGGACCAAGCGACCACGTCCACAAATATTTCGAGCAGGGCGATCAATGCTTCTTGCTCGGCATCGACAAGGAATTCTCCAATTTGCGTCTCTCTAGGCTCTTCAGCAGTTCCCAAATTCACTTTGGTCAAAACCTCCTCGGTAGCTTGGGCCCGGTTTTCCTCTCGTTTGACAACATGCATAATGATTTGTTTAATGTATTGTTCATTTAATGTGTCTGCGTCTTTATCAAGTGAATCATTATTAACTGTTCTTGATTTGTTAGTTAATGTATCATTTGTTAAAGTGGCAATGAGGGGATACTCAGAAAGGTCAAATTTTTCATTTAAAGTATAGGGGAATACATTGTGGGATATGAACTCATAATCTTCCGACATAAGGCCGTCAGATGACTCGAGAGACTCGAATTCAAAAATAACAGACTCTGGACCCTTTTCGAAGCTAGACTCAAAGACGCAAGGGGTTAGACCAAGCTTCACAATCATTTCCTCCTTGATGGTTGTCCGTCCGGATAGGGTAATGGCATTTTTGATGGGCTTGAGAGAGTATAGAGGATTCATCCATTCCGAATGCTACCATGTTCACCCTATCGGATCCTGGGGAATGGATTTTCGTCTGTGTTGGGACCGCGAGGGCGTTCCAACTTTCCTTCTTCAATTATCCCTTGGACCACTTTTTTTTTTGTATGACGCAATTGTCGGTGGTGTGGCCGGGGTAGTTGTGAAATGCAAACCGCTTGCTCATATCCATGTTCGGGTTAGGATTCCTTGGCTGATAATTCTCAAGGGGCTTGAGCATGTTCCGTTTTACCAATGCTTCAAACACTTGGCTTAGGGGAATCTCGAGGTTATCAAAGCGCTGGAAATGTTTCTGTCGAGGGGGGTTGTTATTTCTCGTAGACGCTTGATCGTGGCTTCCTTGGACTCCGTTTTGGATGTAGTGGACTGCTCCGGTGGCCTCTTGTCCTTTGTTTGGGACATGCATCGAATTTGAAAGGAAGAGAAAGAATTTGAATATTTCTTAAGGACTTCTGATGTGCTTTTGCCTTTGTCTTCCTCCATTGAGCTTCTGACTAGCAGTGCTGGATCCTTGGCTCTTTTTTTTTCTTTTGAAGCCCCTACTTGAACTTGCTTGATGCACATGAAGGGGAAGGATAAGCCCCTAGCTTGTTGTTGACATGAGAGCAATAATTTAATGATGTCGCTGCCATTGTTGACTTGGTCAAGGTGATGGTAGGGATGTGATTTTGGAAAGTGTATGGCTTGATGGAGGCCTTTGTGTGGGATATGGTAAGGTGTATGGGGAGCTATCGATTGACTTTCTCACATCAATTAATCAAAGCATTAATTCTTTGGAGAATTATTTGTTGAGCAATGCAAGTGATCATATAGAGCAAAACCTTTTCATTTGTAATGTGGGATGCAAAATAATGTCTCAAGTCTAGAAAAAAAAAGAAAGAAAACTCATTTAATTAAAGACTTAACTACAATGTCCGAGGAGAACTTGATTGGATGAGAAAAGTACTAGAACCTACGACGTTTGACTGTATGATTTTTTTTTGCATAATTTTTTTATATTTTTTTCTTTTTTTTAAGAGTGTAGAGAGGGGAAAGAGAAGACTCGATATTCTTTAGGTGAAATATCGACGGAGTTTGTTTAAAAGACGATCGAAGAATTTTCTCAAGTCGGTGAGATGTTGTCCATCTGATCACTTTGAGTGAGTGATCATGTCGTTGATGTACACCTTGATTTCCTTGTGGATCATGTCGTGGAAAAGTGTTGTCACTGCCCGTTGGTAGGTAGCCCTAGCATTCTTCAATCCGAAAAGGCATTATCGTGTAACAGTATGTTCCTTATGGGGTGGTGAAGGCAGTTTTCTCTTGGTCTTCTTCGGCAATCTTGATCTGATTGTAGCCGGAAAAATTGTCCATAAAGGACTTGACTTAGAAATTGGCCGTGGTGTAGATCAGCATGTCTATGTTTGGCAGTGGAAGATCGTCCTTCGGACTCGCTTTGTTGAGATCCTGAAAATTCACGCGGTAGCGCACCTTTCCATTGGTCTTAGTAACCGTGACTATGTTGGAGAGTGAGGTTGGGTGTTTGATCACCCTTATGAAGCCGACACGGAGCATCTTCTCAATATCTTCCTTGACTTGTAAGGACCATTCGGGCTTGATCCTGCGTGACTTTCTGCTTGACGGGCTTGGCCGTCGGGATTCAGGGGAATCCGATGCTCCACTATGGCGGGATCTAGGCAGGGCATGTCTTGGTAGGACCAAGCGACCACGTCCACAAATTCTTCGAGCAGGGCGATCAGTGCTTCTTACTCGATGTCGAAAAGGAATTCTCCGATTTGCGTCTCTATAGGCTCTTCAGCAGTTCCGAAATTCACTTTAGTCAAAACCTCCTCGGCAGCTTGGGCCCGGTTTTCCTCTCATTTGAAAACATGCTTAAAGATTTGTTTAATGTATTGTTCGTTTAATGTGTCTGCGTCTTTATCAAGTGAATCATTATTAACTGTTCTTGATTTGTTAGTTAATTTATCATTTGTTAAAGTGGAAATGAGGGGATACTCAAAAGGGTCAAATTTTTCATTTAAAGCATAGAGGAATACATTATGGGCTATAAACTCATAATCTTCCGGCGTAAGGCCATCAGATGACTCGAGAGACTCGAATTAAAAAACAACAGAGTCTGGACCCTTTTCGAAGCTAGACTCTAAGACACGAGGAGTTAGACCAAGCTTCTTAATCATTTCCTCCTTGTTGGTTGTGGGTCCGGATAGGGTAATGTCATTTTTGATGGGCTTGAGAGAGTATAGAGGACTCATCCACTCTGAATGCTACCATGTTCACCCTATTGTTTCCTGGGGAATGGATTTACGACTGTATTGGGACCTCGGGGGCGTTCCAACTTTCCTTCTTCAATTATCCCTTGGACCACTTGTTTTAGTATGACGCAATTGTCGGTGGTGTGGCCGGGGTAGTTTGGAAAGCACACCGCTTGCTCATATCCATGTTCGGGTTAGGATTCCTTGGCTGATAATTCTCAAGGGGCTTAAGCATGTTCTGTTTTACCAATGCTTTGAACACTTGGCTTAGGGGCATCTCGAGGTTATCAAAGCATCGGAAATGCTGCTGCCGAGGGGGGTTATTATTTCTCAGGGATGCTTGATCGCAGCTTCCTTGGACTCCATTTTGGATGTAGTAGACTGCTCTGGAGGCCTCTTGTCCTTTGTTTGGGACATACATCGGATTTGATGGGGCTACCCGGTAGTGGTAGGAAGAAGCAGGAGTGATCGCCGTTTTTGTAGGCTCAAGGTCTTTTCGAACTTGGTCCCGGTATTGACCATGGCACAAAGGTCGGGCTAGAAGTGGTGGCTAATCAGGGCCCTCAGGGATGGTTTGAGGAAGGAATGGAGGATGTCCATTTGCTTTTCTTTGGAAAGCGGATCCATTATCTCGCTTAGTTTCTAGTTCCATCTTTTTTAAAATTCACCCACCGGCTCGTCATCCATTTGTTCGGTGGCTTGCAGATCATGGCTGTTGGTTTACCACTCTAGGTTGGCACATTACTTCTCTAGGAAGATTTCACTGATTTGATCCCAAGTGGAGGAATTTTCCGCTTTTACATTGAGGAACCACCTTAGTGTCGTGGATTTAAGGGAGTGCTGGAAGTGGTCCGCCATTTGTTGAGGGGTGGCCCCTTTGGCTCTCATACCTAAGACGTAGGTATCGATGTGAGTCTTTGGGCATTCTGTCCCATCGAACTTCTCCATTTTTGGCATTCTGAACTTCGGGGGGAGAGGAACCACCTTACTCGGATCTGTAGGCATGAACGAGTCTTTCTGAGAGTTGGCCATTTTTCCTTGCATATCCTTCATTTGTTCGACCAACCAAGCCATATGAGGGTCAGTAGGTAGAGGCATGCTTCCATTTTCTGGGATGGAAATTGAAGATAGAGGTGGATTGGTTGACGGGATTTCTACTTGGGAATCTTGGGGAGGTAGTCGAGTGTATACCAATCTATATCCTGGATTAGTGAAATTGGGTCCAAGGGCGTGATTACCCGGACCATGCTGGGTTGTGTTTGGGAGCTGAGGGAATGTTTCATTAGCCCCAAGAGGTAGTTTGGCAGGTGGCAGATTTGAAATGTCTGGGTATCCGCTCGGTATGTCTGTCCCTGGCAGGCATTGGGACTTCAAGTTGTAGCTTCGGGGCACGTATGGAGGCAATGAATTGAATCTCGAGGGATATCGAGAGACATTGGGATCTGGGGGAGCGGGACCATAGGTGTGCTGGTGATATTGAGTTTGCGGAGCGGAGCCGGGAAACTGATTGTGCTGACTAAGGCTCGATGGAGCTGCTTGACTGAGGCTCGATAGAGATTGGAGCGGGAGCTACTTTGCATTGTTGGGTTTTCATTGCTTTGTGGAGGAGGGACCTGCTGATAGCTTTGGGAAGGCGGGGGAGTAGGCATGTCTTCGTCTTCTATGAGGACGAAGTTCCCATCGGGTTGGGAAACCGTAACAGCTCCGCGACGGTGCATGGTGTCTACAATCCAAGCTTGCTGCTCTTCTTGGCGCTTCTTAAGGGCTTCAAAGGCTTGCAGCACTTCCTTCATCATTTGGAGATTTCCCAGAGGCGGAGTCCCGTTCCCTTCACTGTTATCTGTCGACCCTGCCATGGGGGAATAACGGACCGTTCTGATGGCTGAACCGGAAGGGCTGTCGGACCTTGCGACTTCAATACTGAAAAGACGACACCCGGGGACTCTCAACCACTCTCAGTTCGATGGAGGGGACGAAAGGCAAGGTTTAGACTCGGGAGGGCTTTTTGGATGAAGGGGGAAAGCTCATGCGACAAGCAGTTTCCTTTTTATTGTTATTATTTTTTTTGTTGTTTTAATTTACTTAAAACATGTTTTCTCAGAATCCTAAATGGTTGGAAAATATTGATCTTCTTTTTCGCAACTATTTCTAGATCCTGGGTCAGTGGAATCCGTCACTACGGCTATAAGCCCCTCGTTTTGCACCTGTATTTCGACCTCCCAGGGTGGACAGCCCCGGGCGAGGGTCCTATAGGGCAAGCGGTTTCCACCAACCAAAAGAGAAACGAACCTAAGGACCGAGCCTGTCATATACGTTTCAATGCTTCTGCCATGTGAATAGTGAATGAAGCTAGTACCTAAGTCAAGACCGGGACAAGAATTTGGCATGACCTTTCTTTGCCTTGCTTTCGCAAGGGATCTTTGACTTTAAGTTTTGGATAGGTCATATTCTCATGGATGACGCATTAAAGGCCAGATGACATGTTGTCACATGGGCGTGGACGTATATCCGATATGGACCATTGTCTAAGTTAACACTAGAAATCAAGATCTGGTCAAGATTTTAGCATGACCTTTCATTGTCTTGCTCTCGCAAGAGATCTTGATTTTTAGGGTTTGACTCAGATAATGGCCGACATGGAGTATGCATCCAGGCTTTATGACACAGACTGGGTCAAAAAGCAACCGAGTCTTTGGACAGAGTGTGACACAAAACTCCATGTTTGACACTGGATAGGATGGAAAGTTTGGAATGATCCCATGCGCGCAAGAGAGGCATAGGAACACCAATCGAACTGCAACTGAGACCATCCCGGGTTTGGGGTTGTAGTGTGCAAGTGTACAGGATAAGAGTGCGCGTAGTATGTGGTCACTAAAATTCCTTTTTTGAGTAAAATAGAGAGTTTTTGCAGAATGTGTTTTTAAAGGATGTACAAAGATGATGCATTTTTTTGTATTTTTTTTTTATTAGGCAAAAAAAGTAAAGCACATGCACACACACACAATAGTTAAAGAAAGGGTACAACGAAAGTTTGACCCTCATCATGTTTTGAAATTCCTTTTTTTTTTTTAAGTTTTAAAAACAAGCAATTCCCCAGCGGAGTCGCCAACTGAAATTACCCGATCCGGCAAGGTACGGACTGGCCTTCTGGTTCTTTTTAGAAAATGTTGTAGAGTCGCGACGCCGTTTTTATTATGCCAAAAACATTGAGAAAAGGCTTTTTTGTTGTGTGACGATATTTTTAGTTCGGAGGTCAGGTTACGCCTCGGGAAGAGATTTTTTAGTGCTCACCCGGGTCCCCTCATTTTCATGAGTCTTTCTGTACCCTTTTCTTTAAAAGTTGTGTGCGTGTGTGTGTGATTTTAAATAAAATGCATTTGAAGGTAAATAATGGAAAGACAGTGCGGGGAATATTAACAAACCACTATCACCGTCAAACCTCCATAGTGCAATGGAAGGTCTTGTGGGATCGTTTGGATGGTTTGGGTCTGTGTAAATAGTAAATAAAGACTACATTGTAAGCAGTATATTTAAAGCAGTAATGTATTTAAAGACTTGAAATTTAAAACATTGTTTAAAGTACAGAAGGAGAACTCACCAATGTTGGTTAGGTTCTATCTTTCTAGGGTTTGTAGGAGGAATGTGCTTGGTTGAGGGTGTTTAAAGAGGAGAGAGGTTTGCCCTCACTAATGGAAAAATCTCCCCTAATTAACTCTCGTATCACACTCGGGGGGTCTAAAGAGGAGTGAAATTCTGCACTCACTTGGGTAGAACCTCCCCTAATTAGCACTCGTTCACACTCGTTTGGACTCACGGGTTTGGACCAGTTTGAGCCGTTTGGGTGTTTGGTTGGGGATGAATAGGGTTTGTGGGACGTCGGGAGGTCGATCGGGACGGATCGGGATGGACCGGGATCGCCTCAGGAGGGCTCGGAGCGCCTCTGGATGGCTCAAGTGGCCTCAGAATGGATCGGGAGGCCTCAAAATGGGCCGGAATGGCTTGGGAAGGCTACAAAAGTTTGCAGGAAGGTAGGAGAGAAGTGAGGTCTGTTTGAAATAAGTTGGGGAGGCTGGTATTTAAAGGAGGTAAAAATTTGCAAAGAGGTCCGTATGGACCTCTCTTCAATCAGATGTTTTTTTGGTTTTCCTGGATTTGGGGAATTTTGGGGGACTTTTGGGGGATTTTTTCGTGTTTACAAACATGTCCGTACGGACACACTTGTCAATCTTCGTGGTTAAGAAATGTTTTTGACGTGTTTGACAAGGAAAACCACAAAAACAACCATAATTGCACATATGTCTGTAAGGAACTCCCTATAATCATTCCTTTTTTCAGATCTTCCATTACCATTTGATATTACTCGTCGAGAACTTTCTAACCATATATGGCACATCTCAATCGGAGTCCGTATGAAGAAGTTATGACCTACGGATGTTTGCGCTTGGTATTTTCCGTATGCTCGAATAGAGAGCTGTCACAATAAATAACCGGAACAGAGGTAGGCACAATCTGAAGCTCGCGTAATAGGTTTTGAATCCATAGTATTTCTGCAGTGGATGCAGCAACAGCCCTGTACTTGGCTTATGTTAAAGATCTAGCGAATGTTTTCAACTTCCTAGAGCTCCACGAGAGCAGATTAGCCCCAAGATAAACCAAGTAGCCTGTTGTTGATGCATACGTGTCCTTGTCCCCTGCCCAATCTCCGTCAGTAAATGCATGAAGAGTGGAAGGAGAGTTTGAACGAAGAAGTAGCCCATGAGAACTTGTACCAACCAAGTAACAAAGTACCCTTTTAAGAGCACTCCAATTAATATTTGTTGGTTGTTGCATAAAATGTGATAAGCGATTAACTACGAACGAGACATCAACCCGAGTGAGGGAGAGATATTGAAGTGTGCCTATAATGGTTCGATACTCACTGGGATTCGGTAAGGGTGTCCCATTGCCAACTGAGAGTGTCACGCCTGGTGTCATTGGAGTCGGTACAGGATTAGCATCCATCATCTTGGTTCGAGCCAGTAGGTCTTGAATAAACTTGTGTTGGCTAAGGAGGAGTCCATTGGGATGGGGAATGACCTCCATGCCAAGAAAATAGGATAGATCCCCAAGGTCTTTCAGATAGAATCGAGAAGAGAAGGTGGTAATGAAGTCACATAGGAAATCTGAGTTGGAGCCTTTGATTATAATGTCATCCACGTAAACAAGTAAAATGATAGTGCCCAAAGAGTGATGGAGAGTGAACAAGGAAGCATCCGACACACAATTTTTGAAACCAACAGATAGTAGGTAATTCTTAAGCACATTGTATCAGGCTTGGGGGGCTTGTTTGAGGCCATAAAGTGCTTGGCGTAGCTTGCAAACATGAGATGGATGAGTTGTACTAACAAAACCAGGAGGTTGAACCATAAATACATCCTCATTAAGTGAACCTTGGAGAAAAGCATTATTGATGTCAACTTGACGAAGAGGCCAATTATTTGTGATCGCCAAGGATAAAACTGTACGGATTGTGGCAGGTTTAACAACCGGACTAAATGTCTCAGAATAATCAATGCCAGGGTGTTGATGAAAGCCCTTGGCAACAAGACGGGCTTTGTGGCGATCAATTGTGCCATCCAGCTTATACTTGATGCGAAAGATCCATTTGCACCCAACTAAATTATGAGATGATGAGGGTGGTACGAGGTCCCAAGTTTTATTCGTCATGAGAGCATTGTATTCAGCTTCCATGGCCTCACACCAAATAGGGATTTTGAGAGCCTGGGTAAAGTTTGTTGGTTCAAGGGTAGGGTTGGGGATGGAGACATTTAGGTTGAGTTTGTTGATGGGTTTATAGATGTTGATTTGAGTACATGTTACGGGTCTTTGAACCAGAGGGGATGGGGAGGCAGGTGAGGGAGGGGTAGGAGAAGGTTCAGAGGAGGATGCTGAGTTGGTAGCAGAGGGTGAGGTGTGGGGATGACCGAGGGTAAGAGTGGTATATGGACAGGTGAAGGTAAAGGTGGGAGAACAGTGAGAGTGGAGTTGCACCATTCATTGACCGAGGGAGATCGTGATGGTGGTTCGAACAGAGAGGAGAAAGGGAAAAGATGTTCCACAAACTTGACATGACGAGATACAAAGATTTTAGAGGTTTTGGGTTCTAAAAAATAGAAGGCACTTTGAGTTGGAGAATAGCCTACAAAGACACACGAGGACGACTTAGGATCCAATTTGTTATTTGTGTAGGGGCGGAGCCAAGGATAGCAAAGGCAACCAAAGATTTTAAGCTTCAAGTAGTTGGGGGGATGACCAAAGAGTTTGAGAAACGGAGATTGAAAGTGCAGAGTATGTGTTGGCATGCGATTGATGAGATAGCATGTTGTGACAAATGCAAGTGGCCAATAATTGTGTGGCATGTGAGAATGAGTGAGAAGGGAGAGACCCATCTCAACAATGTGACGATGTCGACGTTCGGAGTACCCATTGTGCTCAGGAGTATTAGGGGGGATGTAAGATGAGATATTCTAGGAGAGGTGAGTAGTGGACGAAGACCGATGTACTCACCGCCATTGTCACTGAAGATAGTGATAATTGAGCGATGAAAGTATTTCTCTACAACGTTTTTGAAATTGGTGAACACATGAGTAGCATCATTTTAATTTTTGAGTGGGTAAAGCCAAGTGTACTTGGTGAAGTGATCAACAAACATAATATATTACTTGTAACCATCATAAGATAAAAGAGGAGACGTCCAAACATCACTGTATATCAAATCAAGAGGCCCAGTGGAAGAAAGAGAATTTTCATTAAAGGCTAATTTATGACTTTTATTACAATCACAAGCATTGCAATGAAAAGTAGAAGTCCTAGGAATATCCAAATTGTATGAAGAACTAAGAGAACATAAAATTGAATAAGACGGGTGCCCTAATCTATGATGCCAATTGATAATGGAGGATGAAGTTGTGGAGTGAATGGCAGGAGACTTTGGGATCCATTCATAAATGCCCGAGCTAGAATTGCCTTGAAGAAGAGTTTCCCCCGTTTGAAGGTCCTTCACAAGAAAAGAGTTATGTGACTAGATGACGGAAACATTATTATCTTGACACAACCTAGATATAGATATTATGTTACGACACGCACGAGGGATATGGAGAACATTATTGAGAAGTAAAGGGGAGGAGGAGGTAAAGAAAGAAGTTGAACCAGTATTGGAGATATTGAGGCCCAAACCATCACCAACGAGAAGTTCCTCCGTGCCATCATAATACGTTCTTGACGAATCCGTTCCTACTGAACCCACTCAAATGTTGCAAATGACAAATAAGGAGCAACATTAGAAACATGCTGATGATTCTAATAATATTGCTTGCCTTATACTTGCCACCATGTTTAAAGGCTCTTATGAAGAACCTTGAACATATGGAAACTACTTTTGTTCTAGCACATCGCACAAAGGAAATGTTACAAGTGCAAGCTAGGAAAAAGATGAATGTTGTGGTGAAGGCTTTTAATGCATAAGATACAAAAGAAGCAATCCGTAAGTGTGTTAATGGTTAACCCAAGAAAGGGGTTCAAAAGGGAAGGAAAAGTAGGTAAAGCAAAGGTTGCTTAACCAAGGGCAAAAGTTGCAAAGCCAAAGAGGCTAAACCCAAAGTGTCTCAAAAGGACGCAGTTTGCTATCATTGCAATAAGATTGTCATTGGAAGAAAAGTTGCAAGGCTTATTAGGAAGGCCTAAAAGGTGAAGAAGGGCAATATGATTGCTACTACTTCAATTATATATATTATAGATATTTTCTTTGCGACTTCTTGTTCTTGGGTATATGATACCGGATTGGATCCTACATTTGTTTAAATGTGCAAGGAACAAAGAATAGAAAGCTACTCAAAGAAGGTAAATTAAACCTATGCGTAAGAATGGAGCAAGTGTTGCTACATTAACCATAGGGACTTATGAAGTCACTTTACCTTGTGAAGTAGTACTTGTTTTGAACAAGTATGACTACGTTCCGAATTTGAGTAGGAGTATTATTTCCGTTTCTTAAATGGATGATGAAGGATATAATTTTCTTATTTTCAATAAGAAGTTTTATATTTATTTAATGATATGCCTTATTGTAATTCATATGTCATTGAATGGTCTTCATATCCTTGAAGATGAGGAACAAAATAAGATTGAAGATATCTATAATATAAATGGGAATTCTAAACCGAACAATATGAACAACGCATTCATATAGCATTGCCGGCTTGGTCAGATAAATAAGAAACATATATCTAAACTCCATTAACATGGACATTTAGACTCATATGACCATAAATCATTTGAGGAATGTGGATCTTATTTATTGGGATTATTGACTAAACCACCCTACACTAAGAGTAGTGGGAGGGCTAGAGACTTATTGGTCATTATACATGAGATGTATGTGGACCATTAAGTAGCATTGCTAGGGGAAGACTTCGGTATTTCATCACATTTCACTAAAGACTTATCTAGATATGACTATGTCTATCTGATGAAGTCCAAAGGTGAATCGTTTAAGATGTTTCGAACATTTCAAGATGAAGTGCAAAACAACTTGGCAAAACTATTAAGTACTTCGATTAGATCGAGGTGGTGAATATTTGAGCCAAGAGTTTGACAATCATCTCAAAACTATGAAATCGTTTCAGAGTTGACTCCACCCGGAACACCACATTGTATGGTGTGTCTGAAAGGAGGAATTGAACCTTGTAGGACATGGTTCATTCGATGATATGTCAATTAGACTTTCCTATTTCCTATTTCCTTTTTGAGGATATGCATTAGAAATGATGCGGTTACACTGAATTGAGTCCTTACTAAATTGGTTCCTTAGTCCCCACATGAGATGTGGCATGGAAGAAAACTTAGTTTGTCTTTCATGAAGATTTGGGGTTGTGAATCTTATGTAAAGAGACTTGTCTCTTATAAGTTAGCACCAAATCTGACTAGGTTATTTTTGGAAATTAATTTTAAAACCGCAAAGAGAACAAAATGTTTGTTGCTCTATACGATTTGTTTCTTGAGAAATAGTTTCTCAATAAAGAATCTAGTGGGAGTAAAATTGATCTTGAAGAAAGTTCAAGAACCTGAAAATGACATGGATCCAAGAGTAGAGACGGAACCAAGTTCACAAAGGAGTTGTGAAACCGGTTTAAGATGCACAAGTCCATTGTAGATCGGATAGGTTACAATCCGAACCCAAGAAATATTGATTTCTCATTTCGAAAAATAATAAGGTGGAAGTCATTGAGAATGACGATCCTACTTCCTATCTTGAGGCGATGTCCACTCCTAATTTGGATAAATGATTAGGAACCATGAAATCCGAATTACAATCCATGTTTGACAATCAAGTTTGGAACTTGATTGGGCTACCTGAAGGTGTAAAAACTAAAGGGTGCAAGTAGGTCTTCAAGACCGACATGGATGGGAAGGTGAATACTTTCATGACTAAGGATTGTAACAAAGGGATTTAGGCAAATTCATAGTATTGACTATGTTGAAACCTTTTTTGCCAGTTACAATGTCGAAGTCTGTTAGAATTTCAATTGCCATTATCACATATTGTGACTATGTGATATGACAAATGGATGTCAAACGACTTTCTTTAAATGGAAAGATTATTAAGGATGTGTATAGTACACAACCCGAATAGTTTGTCGATCCAAGAAACTCTAATAAAGTATGCATGTTGCAAAGATCCATGAGATGGATTGAAGCAAGCTTCAAGGAATTGGAATCTTCGTTTTGATGAATTGGTTAAAGAGTTTGACTTCATCAAAGAACAAAGATGAATCTTGTGTATGCATGAAATTCAGTGGGAGCGTAGTATTATTTCTATTGTTTTATTACAATGATATCTTACTCATTGGAAAAACAAGTCCCGACACTTAAGACTGTCAAAGTCTTGGTCAAGGAAAGGTTTCTAAATGAAGGATATGGGTGAAGCCGCTTACATCCTTGGCATCAAGATCTATAGAGATGGATCTAGAAGGATAAATTGGTTTGAGTCAAAGTATCCACATTGACAAGATTCTTAGAAGAGTCTAAGGAGAGTAGCTGGTCAATGGGTCATGGTATTTCTCTTAGAAATATTCATTGCCTTATGACAACTGATGAGCAAAAAGGAAATGAATGAAGTTCCATATGCTTCGGCATTTGGATCTGTCATGTATGCCATGATATATACTAGACCTGGCGTCTCATATGCTCTAAGCATGATGAGTCGATACCAATCTGATCCTGATGTAAACCATTGGATGGCAGTCGAGATGATCCTTAAGTACTTAAGAAGAACTAAGGATACGTTCTTGGTATTTGAAAGATTGGATGTTGATCTTGTTGTAAGGGTTACATAGATGCTAGCTTCCAAACTAACAAATTTATTTTAAAAATCGCGATTTGGATTTGTGTTTAGGCTTATTAGAGGTGCAGTTTTGATTGGAAGAGTTCCAAGCAGAAATTGTAGCCGATTCTACTACTAAGGCCGAATTTTAGCAACATATGATGTGGCTAAAAGAGGCAGTTTGGATCAAAAGTTCATTAATGTTTTGGAAATGTTCCAAGTATCACTAATCGGTGAAACTTTTGTTATGACAATAGTGGTGCCACTTGTGCAAACAATGGAACCAAGGTCACAACAGCGATCCAAACACTCACTTGGACGTTCTTCGAGGAATTCATAAAGAATTAGAAGACGTTAAGATATACAAAGTATTAACAGATGATAACATAAGGGATTCACTAACAAAGACCCTCGCACAGGCAGAAGCATGATGGTCATGTTATATCCATGAGTATTCGATACATATATGGAGCCTAGTGCAAGTGGGAGACTGTTGGTGTAATGCCCTAGGCTTTAGTTATGTTCTGAAACCCTTTTGTATCATCTTTATCGTTTAAGTTTATTATTTTATTATTATATAGTTTGCATATTTGTTGTAATAATCTCTGTCCCTAATTATTAAAGAGAATAATTAGTATAATTGTCAATGGATAATCATATGATGATTATATGCATAGGGATGCACATTGAAATTATGGGTACTTGTTAGAGAACAAGTGACTGGACTTGACCCGTATGAGATTTATGTCATGGTCAAATGTCATAATTAAATCTCATATGGTTACTTCATTTAGTCCCTAGACCTGAGATTATCATGACCTTACATATGATGAAAGTCATGTTTGATTTTAGTCAAACAATATCTTAAAACGATATTTATAAAGGCTATCTTTGGCATGATCGGATTCATGATGGGAAGGATGATAAGTCAAGATGGAATTTGTCCCTCGAAAGAGAGATGTTTTGCTTGGGCCCCTCGATGAGTGATAATGATGAAAGCATGTGGCCACACCCCAATATGATTGGACTATCATTATACTCAGGATCGAGAAAGCATTGAACAAATACAAGTTGACGTGGACCATGACTTGTGTTCAATATAACATCGTGAGACAAAGGGAGAAATGGAAGTGTACCATTGGAAACGTGAACTCTTACGTTATATTATTTGGGTAGACATAATGGCTTGCTAGAGTCCGCTTATATCTTATGAGGATCGATATGATCGAGCTCATTGCCAACATAATATAATCCTATTGGGTCACACACAACTATAATGAATTGGTTAAACCAAAGAAAGAATGATTGAGAGTTCCTGAACTGGCTTAATACGCCGCACGACAGAACTTGCCATATGGAGTCCTGGGTCGTGCGACACATTAAGGCATGAGGCGTATACAGAGCAGTTTCCTAATTCGATTAGGAAACTAATATCAATACTAAGGTAGTATAAATATGTAGTCTGTAAACCCTAATCAGACTAGACGAATTTTTCAATAGAAATTCACAACAAAAGGTTTTTCAATGTTCTCTCCAAGGTTTAAGAATCTAGCAATTCTCAAGAACCGTTCTTGGTTCATTCTAACGTGTGGATAATACTAGAGGGTCTTCGCTCGTACGACGATCAAGGCCTAGAGTTCAAATTGTCCAAAGCAATCTGAAGGTTCAAAGGTTTTGAAGATCGAAGATTGTGATTCAAAATCACACCGATAAATTGTTCGATAGCTCAAGGCCGGAAAGCAATAAAGGTCGGTCAATTCTATCTCATAGGAATTCAATTTAATCGTATAGAACGGATCTTAGGGCTTTGGGTTTTGTGTTATTTAGATGCTTATTCCGCTGTGCATGGACCCATAAAACCCAACATGAATTTCTTAGGAAGAAACCCTTTAGGAAAAATCCTAGATCCAAGATCTTAGTAGCCGAGGAAGGAACTAAAAAGGCTATGCCTGTTTGGTTTGAAACCGATTCAGAGAATGAAAATGCTGACTCAGATGAAGATGCTGATGTCAGTTTTGTAGCTCTTGATGGAACTGAAGCTGGACCCATTCCTTTACAGTCACCAATCTATAGACATGCCACTGACCAGTCAAGCACTTACAATGACACCACCACACCTTTAATATCTCCTCTATCATATTATGACGAACCTATACCAAGGGCTAACAATCCCTACAACTTCAAAATCCAGAGTATAGGTGGAGCTCTCTATGGTCAAAGCAAAATGCCTCCTACTCTCAGACCTTTAAGGCAACTAATGCAATCAACCTTTCAAACCCAGGCCCAACCGATTACATTCAAAACCCAACATGTGTTTGAACCTCGACCGATCCAATTCCAGAAAACCTTAACTGGCATAAGCTCCCAACCGATATCCTCCTTACCTAATTTTGATCCTAACTTTGAACCATTATCCTCAACCTATCAACCAACCATTTCCAATGCCTAACTTGTCAAAGTCTGATATGGCAGAGGTGATGAATGAACTCTTTTCTGATTTTGAAATTTTTTATGATATTCACAAAGTTATGGACGTTGATTTAAAAAGAATCTTAACTGATAATGACTCTTTAAAATCTGAAATAAATTTTTTGAAAGAAAACAAACAAGAGTCAGATCAGTTGAGAAAAGAAAATCAAGATCTCACAGATAGACTCAATATCTGTCTTGTTCAAATTGCTGATTTAGTTTTAAGAAACAATTCTCTCACCAAGACTATTGATTCTTATTCTAAATCAAAGGCTGTTGTTGAGACAATCCTACAAGACCAAATGTCTTATAATGACCAATTTGGTTTAGGATTTAACTCCAGCAATAATGAGAGAAAAGACAAGACATTTATTAAGTATGTCACTGAGAATCTAATGGATAAGTTTGATGATAGTCCATCTCACCTGCTGAAGAAAAGTACTGCTCGTACTTTTGGTGTTGTTCCACTCATTTATCCTAAAGTGAAGGAACAGATCAAGGTCAAGAAGGTTGACAAAAACAAATCCAAATGGACCAAGGACCCTATGTCCCACTTGGTGATGGTGACAGCAAAGGTTGTATTCACTTTGCTGGTCAGGCTGCTGGTTTGGAAACTTCAACCAGTAATAAAGCAGCTCCAACCGGTCAAGGAAGTGCAACCGGTCAGCCATCTGTCACCCGCAATTCCTCCCCAACCAGTAAGGCTGCATCAACCGGTAAAGGGATTTCAAAACCCCATCAACCTGCCAACAAAGGAAAAACTAACACCTTTATTCCAAAAGTATTTGTTCATGCTCAAACTTCTAAACCATCTGAAGCAGTGATCAAATCGAATGTCAACTTACCTACCTCCTCACAGCCAGTCTCAATTAAATGTGTTAATTGTGGAGATTACGATCACAAGACTTATGAATGCCTCTTGAAGAACCTGTCTGGACCCACTGAGCCTTAAAGTTCAAGTGGTGGCCAGGTATGGCTCCCCAAGAGGAACTAACTCTTTGGACCCGAAAGAATAAGGGGGACCATAAGCTTAATGTTTTATTTTAGGAATGCTTTATGGCCTCAACCAATGCAAGTAAGGATGTTTGGATTCTGGACAGTGGATGCTCAAGGCATATGACTGGCCATGCTGATCTCCTTACTGATATTGAAGAACCATCAAGTCCTCTAGTTGACTTTGGTGACAACGCAAAGGGTAAATTGTAGGTCGTGGATCCATCATAAGAGGTATAGTTACTGTACAGAAGGTATCTTTGGTGGATGGCATTAAACATAACCTTCTCCCCATATCTCAATTCCGTGATAAAGGTATGCATTTTATTTTTACTTCTTCCAACTGTTATGTCAAAAACATTGCTATCGGAGAAACTCTTTTTACTGGACAAAGAAAAGGTAACATATATGCTATAAATTTAAATATTGTTTATAGTGTTACTAATGTTTGTTTTGTAGCAAAGAACATTAGTAAGAATTCATGGCTATGGCACAAGAGACTCAGTACTTGAATTTCAAATATCTATCCAAGCTAGCCAATGCAAATTTGGTCACCAGTTTACCTCAACTGTCTGCTGATCATGGAAGGAAATGCAGAGCATGCCAGCTAGGAAAGCAACATAAAACATCATTCCAAAGGAAGCCCTCCATGTCCACATCTAAGTTCCTCCAACTGCTACATATGGATCTGTTTGGCTCCACAACAACTGCAAGTTTAGGGGGAATCTGATATGCCTTAGTTGTTGTAGAAGACTATTTAAGATATACTTGGGTGGAAATTTTCAGCTTCAAAGATGACACTTATGGAGTTTCCACCAAGCTTTTCCGTCCACTTTAAACTCAAAAGGAATGTGACATCATCAGTATGAGATCCGACAATGGAACGGAGTTCAAGAACAATGGCATTGCTCAGTACTGTGATGATCACGGAATTGATCACAATTTCTCAGCTGCTGGAACACCACAACAAAATGATGTTGTTGAGAGAAAGAACAGAACCTTGATCTAGGCTGGGAAAACGATGATATCTGAAGCAAGGCTACCCAAGTACTTTTGGACTGAAGCTATCAACACAGCATGCTTCACTCAGAATCGGTCATTGGTCAACAAGTTTCACAACAAGACTCCTTATGGACTTTTGGCGTGGCAGAATTCCCAACATAGGTTTCTTCAAAATATTCGGCTGCAAATGTTACGTTCTCTACAACGGTAAAGAATACAGAGGTAAATTTGTTGAGAAAGCTGATGAAGGTATCTTTGTTGGTTATGCCAAACATAGTAAGGCTTTTAAAGTATTTAATAAACGCTTGTTGAAAATTGTTGAATCTGTTCATGTTACTTTTGATGAATTTGATTTGCTAGAGTCTGACAAGGCTCCAAATAGTACTAATGATTCTAGTGTTTTTGAGACAGGTGATTCCAGCAATTCTAACTCCAATCAAAACACCAATTCCAAGGCAAATAAACCACCAGCTCAGAATTCAGGCTTACCACCAGTGAGACTGCAGATGAACTGGATGAGATGATAGCTGAGGAAGCTCCACACCTGGGGGCCGAAGAAAGAAAGAGGGTCAGAGAAATCATCATTGAGACCCTACAATTCAGAGACGGTCTAGAGTTGGAGGCTGTAGACGAGTTGAAATCAGTGATTACAAACCCCTCTTATCCTGAACAGAAAATTCAAATCGGAAAGCAACTGTCAACTAAAGAAAGGCTGGAAATTCTCGAGTTACTCAAAGAAAGCAACGATGTCTTTGCATAGCGAGTAGAGGATATGAGGGGGATAAAGGAAGAAGTCGCTGTTCATAGGCTGGAGGTCAACCCGACCATAAAGCTCAAACCTCAAAGACTGAGAAGCTTTGCTCGCGACAAGGAAGAGGCCATTAAACTCGAGGTACAAAAACTTTTGAGTGAAGGTATAATCAAGGAGGCCACACATATAACCTGGCTAGCAAATGTGGTCATGGTGAAGAAGTCAAATGGCAAATGGAGAATGTGCATCGACTTCACCAATCTCAATCTTGCCTGCCCAAAAGACAGCTATCCTCTCCCTAGAATTGACAAACTTGTTGATTCCATTGTTGGCCACTCCACCCTCAGTTTTCTGGATGCATATTCAGGCTACCATCAGATCAAGATGCATGAGGATGACATCGTGAAGACGGCTTTTCAAGCAGCTGGAGGCATCTATTGCTATACTATGATGCCATTTGGGTTGAAAAATGCAAGAGCGACCTACCAGCGTATGGTCAACAAGGTCTTTGCTTCACAGATTGGCCAAAACATGGAGGCCTACGTCGGCAATATGGTCATCAAAACAAAGACCGGACGTCATGTGGTCGACCTAAAGGAAACGTTCGCCAACCTGCGAGCAAACGACATGAAGCTCAACCCCACTAAATGTGTCTTTGGTGTAGCAGCGGGTAAATTCCTTGGATTTATGGTGTCACAACGAGGAATAGAGGCAAACCCAGAAAAGATCAAAGCTCTAGTCGACATTCAGGAGCCCACCAGTGTCTAAGAGATGCAGCGACTTAATGGAAGAGTAGCAGCTCTAGGTCGCTTCATATCCAAATCGGCGGAAAGGTCTCTCCCCTTCTTCAAAGCTTTGAGGGGGACAGAAATTTTTGAATGGATGGCCGAATATCATTCGTCGTTCCAACAGCTTAAGGATTACCTCGCTACTCAACCTCTATTGAGTAGCCCGACCACTAGAGAGACTTTGTTCGTGTATCTATCTGTGGGAGACAAAGCAGTTGCTGCAGTTCTGGTTCAAGAAGAAGAAGGGCTCCAAAAGCCCGTGTACTATGTTAGCAAGGCCCTATCAGATGTGGAAGGCAGATATTACAATGCTGAGAAGGTCGCTTATGCCTTAGTCATAGCTTCAAGGAAGCTGCGAGCTTATTTCCTGACTCATCCTATCGTGGTGCTCACAAATGCACCCCTGAGAAAAATTTTGCACAAGCCAGAGAGTTCAGGTCGCTTACTCAATTGGTCAATTGCCCTCATGGAATTCGACATCAAGTATCGACCTCGAAAAGCGTTGAAGGCTCAAGCCTTGGCAGACTTCTTGGTCGAGCTTACGTTCAACAAGGAGGACAGTGAGGTGCGAGTTCAAAAAGAAAAAGCTAAGGGAAATGAACAACAAGAGTCCCAGCTCGTCAGCTCTCTACCCGACGATTGTTGGAAGGTTTATTCAGATGGGTCAGCTACAAAGAGTGTCAGTGGAGCTGGGATTGTTCTGATCAAGCCAGAGTCTGGGACAGTATATGAGGAGTCATTGAGGTTTAAGTTTGACGCATCTAATAATCAGGCGGAGTATGAAGCCTTAGTAGCAGGCATCGAGTACGCCAAGTGCTTTGGAGCGACTAAAATCATGGCATACTGTGATTCCCAACTAATAGTCAACCAGGTTAGAGGCGAGTATGAGGTACTAAACTCCACCTTAGTCAAATACCACGACCTGGTGATGGAACTGTCAAAAGACTTAGAGTTTTGGGAAATCCAAAGGATTGGCCAAGAAGACAATGTGTTGGCCGACTTGCTCTCAAAACTGGCCACTACAGATGAGCAACACGAAGTTGTAAGTGCTCCAATTTGAGCTTGTTAGTATTTTCGTTAGAAAATTAACGAAAGTTATAACATTCCTAACAATCCTAACATTTCTAACAAAGTGAGGGCAAATTGGGCATTGTTATTTAAGGATAAACCAAGGAAAAGAATAAAAAAAGTGAAAGAAATGGTCAAAAACCAAAAATAGAAATGGCTGGAACATAATCTGGCTGTTTAATTTGAATTTTAAAAAAGATTATTCCTTGTGTCCAAAGCCTGAAGCAGCATTTAATGAACAGTGCACGCTGCAGGTCCTATCCGCGCGGATGGGATTGTAAAATTCAGAGGGCTATAAATTGAGCCCTCCAGTCACAAAAATAAGGAAGAAGAGCACAATTCAGAGTATTTGGCGAATATACTCGAGAAAACAGTGAGAATTCTATAAGAATTGTCACCTTTTTCTCTTGAATCTTCCCAACCTTCACTCACTCAAATCAAACTCACTCACCATCATATTCAAAGCCTCAAACACTCATACATTCAAGCCAAAGCCCCAAAATACAAAGAAGATAGGTATAACCTCCCTCTTCTTACCCTAAATCTCTCATCCATGCATGCATTTTCAAACTACAAAATGTAGTTCATTCATCTTCTTGTCTTAGATCCAAGAAGATCACCATGGAAGTTCATCTCCATGGATGATCTTCTACAAGGATCAACATTATTTTCAAGTTCTCTTACTTTCTTGCAAAGAAAACTCATCTTCAAAACCCTAAAAAACCATTTTCAAGCATCAAATCTCATTTTCAAAGGATAAAATTCCCCTTCCCAAGCAAATGAAGTGCTTAGTCCTAATGTACCCCAAGGATGGTTTGGTATAGTTGATTCACCACTAAAATGTCAAGTGATCACTAACCAAAACCTAGGGAAATGGGGACAAGCATGGATGCAAAACCCCCCTTAAAATCATATTTTCTTTCTTGAGAAGTTGCTGTCCAGTAGCAATTTTCCAAGATCCCAGTCCATTGTCTTAATTTTTGGACACAGATAAACTTGGAATTTGGTGTTGACTACAAAACACTTTTTGTAGCCAACATCCAGAGATTTTCCAGACATATTTTTACTTTATTTTTTGGGTGAGTAAAACTCCTCTTTTCAAATTTTCTTTTAGAGGCTAGTTCATCAGCTTCTGGAAATCCAGATTGCATATCTGAGATTTCCAGAAGGTTTTGACCCCTAAAATCTTCTCCAAAATGGAAAATTCCTTCGCAAAAATCTTATTTAAGGTGTCTGGAACAACTTTCATTCTCTGAGTTTATCCATATTATGAATTTTTAAAGCCCTTGAATCCATTACAAAATCAAAGGTCCACTGCCTTTTTCATTCTGGCAGAAGTGACTCTCAACTTCAAAAGGTCTTTTGAGTACCAAATATCAATCCAAAAATCTTCCAAAAAATCATGGGATCAGTTTAAAGTCTTAAAAAGATATCCAAATTTTTAATTTTCTGAGTTTCAAATTATTTTGGCCAAAACACACACACACACACACACAAATGATTTTCAGCTTGGAAGACTCGTTTTACGAGGCATTCCGGGTGCACACTAACGTCCTTCCCGGCGTGTAGCATGACATCCGAACCCAAATTTCTGATCTCGAGCATTTTTCAAAGTTTTGGCCCTTAAAACAAAAATGGCGAGGCGACTCCGGTCTTTTTTTCGATTGGTTTTCAAAGAAACAAAAATTTCAAAGCGAAACCCTTTCGGGAAAAATTTTTAGAAGGGCACATCATCACAGAAGTGCCCATCTCCTACCTCAAGAATCCAGCTTATGAAAGGGTCAAAATTCAATGTGTGGAAGACCCCTTGAAAAATTGGGCTTACGACAAGTGTTGGATTGAAGAAACGAAGGCATACCTGGAAAGTGGCGAGCTCCCTGAAGACGAGAAGAAAGCTCGAGCTATCAAAAAGAAAGCTCCGAGGTATGTTATTCAAGGAGGCATGCTATTCAGGAGATCATACACTAGACCACTGTTGAAGTGCATTCACCCTCAAGAGATCACTCAGTGATGGATAAAATTCCACTGTGTAATAAAAACCTTGCAAGTGTACAAGTTACCGTAGTAGCAACATACAAAAGTAAGGGTCGAACCACAGAGACTTGTGTGTTTTAACAAGTAAATTTAATTAATGCTAAAAGGAACTAGAAAAGGGGTTTTTGATTTTGATTGATTAAAAACTAATTACTAAAAGAAATTTAAATAACTAAAGTAACAAATGAGCAAATTTGCAAAAGTAATTCAAGGATTAGACAACTAGTCCACGGATTGAGTTCACCACATATTTTCTCTTTATGCTTTTGAATGATAAAAATATTAATTGTGTTTTCGGGTTTCTTCGCTTTTGTAAGAATTGGGACGGTTAGATGGCCGGGTTGCAATTCTATTATTGAGTAGTTATCAATTATCACGCAAGATCAAATTAACAACAACTCAATTCATTAAGCACAAAAGAATTAATGAAACCTAGACTCAATCGATTCACGCAAGATTGTCAATCGAGTCCAATCACCCTAATAGTGTTCATGCACAATTCCCCACGCAAATGCAAGAATCGTACCAAATATAAATTAAAAATATTAGGATGAACAGAAACCGCAATTAAAAGAAGATTAAAGATTTAACATAAAGATCAAATACGGGCTACACCAATCCCTGAACTACAAAGAACTTAGCTACTCATATCCAGGATTGACATCACAAAATATGAATAACCACAATACATCAAACCTGAAGAAAATTGCGAAAACCTTGAAAAATCAATTCTTCCAATCCTTGAAAAAACCTAGGCAAGAAAACTAAAATAAAAGGTACCTAATAATAATCCTAAAGGGAGTATATATACTCCTTAATTCAGTATTAATCTAATTAGGAAACTAAAATCAATCAAACCATTGAAATCTGCTTCAAATCCGTGCTGACGTCACAAAAACGCATACTGGCACGAGTCGTGCTAATTAGCACGAGTCGTGCCCTTCAATCCAAGTCGTGCCCACGAGTCGTGACAGAGCCCCCCATTAGTTCTGAGTAGCTTTGCTGGAAATTGCCTTGGTCTCCACTCGTGCTCACGAGTCGTGCTCCCTATGCCCAGTCGTTCTGATCAATTCTTCTTCCTTGTGCCTTGATTTTCCATTCGTTCCCAAGTCGTACTCTGGCCTTCTTCATTCGTGCTCCACTCGTGCCAAATGCAGAATTGCCCCATTTTGACTCAGCTTTGACTGGCCTTCGTCCCTTGACCATGTTTGACTCCGAGCTTCGTCCTTTGACCAATTTGTTGCCACTTTTTCACTGACAATTGACTTGTACTCGTCGGCACCATGAGATTCCACCACCAAATACAAAGAAAATGACAAAACTACCCTTAAAGTGTATTGTTTTCCCACACAACCTCACATAACATAATTTCTCTCAAATACATCAAAAACTAATCTAAATACATCAAAATCAATATAAAGCATTCGGAAACATAGGTAAAATGATATGTATAAAATCCACTCATCAAATTCCCCCACACTTAGACCATTACTCGTCCCTGAGTAATATCCTAACTCCAATCTAAAATTGGTCTAAAGCAGATGTGTGGAAGAAAATGATACCTAGCTCCTCTAACCTCCAATACAATTCAATCAAAATGATACCGGAGTGTACAAAACTCCGTCTCCATACAACTCCCCAAAGAAATATCAATGGCCCTAGCTTGACATCAAACTCCATAATAAAATGATCATCCAAACTAGGGCCCTCACAATGATAGTGGGGGGAAACTAACATGTCCTAGATTTTCCCCCACACTTGCTCACACTACGTAATGTACACCCTCAATCAAAAGTTAATGTTAAGAAAAGGGAATGCTCAACAAAAACTTACCTCGTGCTATTCTCCAACCCCCCTTATTACTCCAAGGTGCACGAGGATTTCTATCCTAACGCCTCTAACACGAACCTCCATCACCAAAGATGATCCTACCCGAACTCCTAGCTCCCCCTTATGTCTCCACGCCGGTGAATAAAAGATATTATCACTCAAATTCTCACCTTTTGCCTAAGTGCCCTTTCGGGTTTTCACTTAGCCACTCTATATTTTTTTTAATTTTTTTTTTATTTATTTATTTTTTTTCTTTTCTTTTTATTTTTTATTTTTTTATATATATATTCAAGGCACCGCCCTTCCCCCATACTTAAACTCCATAGTGTCCTCAATGTGTGAAAAAAAATAAAACAGGACAGTTTAAATGTAAAAGGGAAGGGTATAAGAAACGGTACCCTCAATATCTCGGGCCGAAGCCCCCATCCGGAAACTGGGCCTCACGGGCCAACTGCCTCTGTCTCCGCCTATCAGCTCTCCTCATCATCTCCTGAAAATGCTCATCTGGGACTGGCTCGTAATGTCTCGACTTGGACTGCTGCATCCACAGTTGCTGCTGAAATACCATTCTATTCGTGGTCTCCACCCTGTCCTCCAAAGCCTCCAATCTATCGTCCTAAGCATCCCAACGCCTATCCACATAATCAAAACGAGTGTGCCACATCAAGTTCTGCGCCTCCCGAGCCTCACACTCCTCTCTATATCTCCTCTCCCGCTCTTCTGCATCTCTCTGGTATTGAGCATCCAAATATGCTCTCATATCACCCCAATTACCAAACGCTCCTGCCATACTTGAGTCGATCCCGACCAAGGCTCGCATAGCCTCCACTCGCCCCGGCTGACGCCTCTCTCATCTGATGGTCATCACCACCCTGCTGCTCATCACCCTGCTGCTCATGCTGCTCCTCCTCTTCGTCACTCACTATCTCACCCATATCTCTCTTCAAGTCACGCAATGTCATGTCTGCAACATATGGCATCCTCCAATCTCGCGCATATGGGCCATAAGGAAAGACCACCCCCTGCGCACACCTGAAGCTCCTATCACCAACATAAGTAAAAGTCAAGGCTTCATTCTGCCCTGAGATCCGCTCGAAGGTGTCATATCGATATAGGAAGAACCGATCATAGAATAGAGGCCCCTCCGCATTGCCTACCAATCTAGGGTGATTACGGACAAAATTTTCCACCAATAAAGTCACCATGCCACCCACCGGAATGTTTCCATTCCCATTGACTCCCAAAGCTTCACATCTCCTGAAAAATAGGTCAACCCAATCTGGAATCACAGTATTGGAAGACAAAGCACACTCCATAGTCGCGAACTGCAAGGCGTTCATCTGAGCTGGCTCCCCATTCGCATAAAACGTCATCGATAACCCTCTATAGAGCAATTTCCACGCCGGATGGGAAAGAGTCTTCATCAACACATAGGGCTTTTGCATATACTTGCCCGTCAACTCAAAGAAGAACGTCTCCACAGTCCTATCCCTCTCAGACCACTCTCCTCTGGGCTCACTCACGCCCAAATACTCTCTAGCTGCAGCATACGACAAAGTCCTCGTGATATCATTTATATTAAAACGCACACTCCATACTCCATTTTCCTCCCTCCTTTCCAAGGTTGCCAAAAATTCAAGCGTCACCCTCTTGTATACCCCCGCACTCTTGCCCAGAAATCTACCTAATCCAATGTTATTCAACAAACCCGCAACCAAATCATACAGACCCAACTTCTGCAATGTTTCCACACATAAAAATCTAGTTACTTGAACCACCCTTCCATTTGCCAAGTTTCTCCATTTATTTTTTTGAGAATCTGTCAACTTAGTCAAGCCCATGAAATCGTCGGGCACTCGAGGGGGCTCCTCAATAACAATGTTTCTTTTCTTTCTAGGCTGAGCATCAACACCTTTACCCCCTTTATCTTTTGTTCTCCCCATCTCCCAACAATACAATCAACAACAAAATTTTCCAAACAATAATATTACTCAACCAAACAACAATGTTCCTTCCACCACGTACACCAATCACCAACCACACAACTTAAAGTTCGAAAGAGGGATAAAAAAAATTGTACCTTTGAACAATGGAGTTCGCCGGAAAACTGACCGGAAAACTGGCCGGAATCTGAGAAATTGGTCGGAGAAGAAGGAAAACGCCAATGTACACCACCCCCAAGTATTTTGATTCACAGTCCAAGATATCAACAATAAGATTATGTTGCAAGGGCATCTCATCTCTCTTTCCTATGTTCCCGGACCGTTGACACCTATCACACCTACGGCAAAACTCTTGAGTGTCTTTAAACAGAGTAGGCCAATAAAGACCCGATTGAAGCACTTTCCTAGCGGTCTTTTGGCCACTAAAATGACCCCCACATTGGAGTTCATGACAAAATCTCAACACACTACTTTGCTCGTGGTCCGGGACACATCTCCTCACAATTTTGTCCGGGCAAATTTTCCACAAATAGGGATCATCCCAAATATAATGTTTCACATCGGACCTAAACTTACATTTTTGGTCATAGGTGAACTGTGGTGGGATCATATTGGATACCAAGTAATTGACAAAATCTGCATACCACGGCTCTTGGACATGTATGGCAAGAAGTTGTTCATCCGGAAAATTTTCATTAACCGGAATCACACTCTCCTCGATATTAAGATACGAATAGTCCTCAAGCCTCGATAAATGATCCGCTACCACATTCGCAGTCCCCTTTTTGTCTCGGATCTCGACATCAAATTCTTGCAACAATAACATCCACCTCAACAAACGAGGTTTAGCATCCTTTTTATTCAACAAATGTTTCAATGCAGCATGGTCAGAATAAATTATCACCTTTGACCCAAGCAAGTAAGAACGAAACTTTTCCAATGCAAACACAACAGCTAAAAATTCTTTTTCAGTTGTGGTATAATTCAGTTGTGCATCATTAAGTGTTCTACTAGCATAATGGATCACGGAAGGCAATTTGTCTACCCTTTGTCCCAAAACAGCCCCAATAGCAAAGTCAGAGGCATCACACATGATCTCAAAAGGGTGAGACCAATTGGGACTAGAAAGAATGGGGGCACATGTCAACTTTTCGTTAAGCAAATTGAATGCATCAACACACTCTTGGTCAAAATTGAACTCTGTATCCTTGGCAAGCAGATTACATAAAGGCTTACAAATTTTTGAAAAATCTTTTATAAATCGCCTATAGAAACCCGCATGCCCTTGGAAACTTCGTACACCCTTGACCGAATTCGGGGGAGCTAATTTAGCAATCACATCAATTTTAGCCCTATCGACCTCAATCCCCTTACTTGACACAATGTGACCCAACACAATTACATGCTTTACAAGAAAATGGCACTTTTCCCAACTTAATGTCAGGTTGGTTTCACAACATCTTTTCAAAACAGATTCCATGTTCTTTAAGCAATCATCAAAACTATCTCCTAAATGCAGGTCATACACCTTTGAAATGTCGCAGGTGCATTGCAAAGCCCGAAGGGCATCCTCCTAAATGCATAAGTGCCGAATGGACATGTGAAGGTGGTTTTGGACTGATCTTCAGGGGCTATGGCAATTTGATTATACCCCGAAAAGCCATCAAGAAAACAATAGTAAGAGTGATCGGCCAACCTCTCTAACATCTGATCAATAAAAGGTAAAGGAAAGTGATCTTTCTTGGTCGCAGCATTTAATTTTCTTAAGTCAATACACATCCTAAGACCGGTCACTTCCCTCATTGGCACGTCCTCACCTTTCTCATTCTGAACTACAGTGATGCCCGATCTTTTTGGTACAACTTGTACCGGGCTTACCCATTCACTTTCAGCCACCGGGTAAATAATACCCGCATCTAACAATTTAAGGACCTCTTTTCTCACGGCTTCCTCCATGTGAGGATTCAGCCTCCGTTGTCTCTCCCTAGACGGTTTAGCACCATCCAAGAGATGAATTCTGTGCATGCACATCGTGGGACTAATTCCCTTAATGTCTTTTAATGTCCACCCAATGGCCTCTTTATATTCACACAAAACAGCAATCAATTGGGCCTCTTGATCCGTGGACAAATCAGATGCAATTATGACAGGTAAAGTCTCTCCCTCTCCTAAAAATGCATATTTTAAATTTGACGGGAGAACTTTCAACTCAAGGACTGGGGGAATCACAATAGAGGGCGCCAACTTCTCATTGAAGTGGCCTAGGGGGTGAAACGGGCCATCACTAGGATGGTGCTCGTCGGCCTTATCCACAACCATCAGTTGAGCATCCACATTATCCCTACGTTTCTCACCGCCCATTGAAATTAATGACTCTAACTCCTCACAATCTCTCTCATGCCATGACATTTCACGCACGCAATCATCAACCTCATCAAACTCATCTACAAACATGCAAGACTCATCATGACCTACCACATTTTTCATTACCTCAAAAACATTTATTTCAATTTTTTTGTTTGCGACAGTCATGGAGAGAGTGCCACTAGCAACATTGATTACGGTGTTGGTCGTTGCCATGAATGGTCTCCCAAGCAAAATGGGTGAATCACGGCGACTACCCTCACCGCGAGGCATCTCTAAAACCAAAAAATCCACAGGAATGATCAATGACCCAACCTGAACTAAAACATCCTCTACGATGCCCAATGGTCTTTTGATGGACCGATCAGCGAGTTGTAGGGCCATCATAGTGGGTTTTAGCTCCGGTAAACCCAACTCCAGGTTCATGTAATAAGGCAACAGATTAATGCTTGCCCCAAGATCAAGCATAGCTCTCACCGTGTGAGAATCCCCAAAAGTAATGGAAATTAGGAAACTCCCGGGGTCTTTCATTTTTGGTGGGAGACTATGTTTGACTACAGTGCTCGCATTCTCACCCAACACCAATTTATCATCGTTCCCATACTGAATTTTCTTGGAATTAATTTCCTTGAAGAATTTGGCATACGCGGGAACATTCTTGATCACATTTAACAAAGGCAAATTTATATTAACTTTTGAAAACATGTCAATCAATTCTTTCATTTGGTGATCAAGTTTGTTCCTCAAAAATCTACCAGGGAAAGGAACAGGGGGCACATATGGCTTGGGGTTGGACTTTTCTACATTCACATTTTGCCCCAATCCATTAGTACCCTCATCATCAGACACAACATCCTCAACAACAACATTTTCCACAATAGGGGGTTCCACAGCAGGGGAATCAACAAGAGGGGGTGTAGGAGGAGAAGAAGGAGAAGCTACCTGATTGTTTACCTGTTTGCCACCTCATAGGGTGAAGATGGCCTTGGCTTGCTCCGCTTGGCTAGGGAACATACCCGGTTGTCATCCCTGTAATGCCTCCGCCAATTGACCCTTTTGGGTCTCCAACTTTTTCATTGCAGCAGCTTGATTGTTGTTTGCTTGCTGCTGTTCTGCCCTCGCTTGGAGCTGCTCCGCTCTCATCCGATCCATTGCCTCTTCCCAAGGCTCTCTTTTCCTTTCATAAGGTCCCTGCGGAGGTGGTTGGGGATGGAGGGGTTTATTCGGTTGTTGATTTCCTCCCCAAGAAAAATTAGGATGCTTCCCCCATCCAGGATTGTATGTCTGTGAAAATGGATTGTTCTGTAGGAACCTCTGCATATATGCTTGCATTGCCTGTACCTGCTCATGATTATGTAAATTGGGACTAGTGGAGGGGCAAACTTCATAAGAATGAGTGTTAGATCCACAAGTTACACAACTATCATGCATGACATTACCAACAGATAACACATTGGAAGCATAATTGGAAGTATTATTCATGGCCAACGTATCAAATCTTTGATTTAAAAGTGAAATTTGTTTAGCAAGCTCATCATTCATTCCTATTCCATTCACATTATTGGTTTTACCCCTTGACCCCTTTTGTTGCGAATTAGATGATAATCTCTCAAAAAGATCTTGGGTCTCTTCCACAGTTTTGGCTCCTAAAGAGCCTCCAGCTGCGTTATCAACCATAGCCTGATCGGCTTGTGTCAACCCCCCATAGAAAGCTTGATGCAATAAAGGCAAAGGAAAATTATGGTGGGGACATTGCACCAAAAGCATCTTAAATCTGTCCCATGCTTCATGAAATGCCTCAAAAGAGTCCTGTGTGAACCCTATAATTTTCTGTCTAAAAGTGGCTAACGTAGCATGCGGGAAGTATTTTCTCAAAAATATGTCATGTAATTCATCCCAAGTATTAATGCTCCTAGGTGGGAGCAACATGAGCCACTTCTTAGCATTATCCCTCAAAGCAAAGGGAAAACATTTCAATCTTAAGTGCTCATCAGTCACACCTTCTCTCAATGGAAAACTCGTCAACAATCATCATATATTCCCTCAAGAAGTTCAAAGAATCTTCAGAGGGGAGGCCATGAAATTGAGGTATCATGTTAAACAGATGGCATTTTACCTCGTAGCTTTTTGTTGCATCATTCAACACAATGCATGACACAGACGTGTCCACCCGCGGCCTAGAGAAGGCATCCATAGTGGGTGCTTGCAAAGCCATATCAAATTCAAGTTCTTCTCCCTTGGTGGAAGAAGTTTCTAATTCACTCAAAGTTACCTCTGTCTCGGTGACAGAAGTTTCAGAATCAATCTCACTCACTTGAGTAGAGGGAATGCCTCTCTCAACTTTGTCTATATCGTCGTTCAAAGGAACCAAATTAGGATCCAATGACCGGCGACCAAACATGCACCGATTAAATAAACTTTTTAAAAATCACAACAAGTCCCCGGCAACGGCGCCAAAAACTTGATGGATAAAATTCCACTGTGTAATAAAAACCTTGAGAGTGTACAAGTCACCGTAGTAGCAACGTACAAAAGTAAGGGTCGAACCACAAAGACTTGTGTGTTTTAACAAGTAAATTTAATTAATGCTAAAAGTAACTAGAAAAGGGGTTTTTGATTTTGATTGATTAAAAACTAATTACTAAAAGAAATTTAAATAACTAAAGTAACAAATGAGCAAATTTGCAAAAGTAATTCAAGGATTAGACAACTAGTCCACGGATTGGGTTCACCACATATTTTCTCCTTATGCTTTTGAATGATAAAAATATTAATTGTGTTTTCGGGTTTCTTCGCTTTTGTAAGAATTGGAACGGTTAGATGGCCGGGTTGCAATTCTATTATCGAGTAGTTATCAATTATCACGCAAGATCAAATTAACAACAACTCAATTCATTAAGCACAAAAGAATTAATGAAACCTAGACTCAATCGATTCACGCAAGATCGTCAATCGAGTCCAATCACCCTAATAGTGTTCATGCAAAATTCCCCACGCAAATGCAAGAATCGTACCAAATATAAATTAAAAATATTAGGATGAACAAAAACCACAATTAAAAGAAGATTAAAGATTTAACATAAAGATAAAATACGGGCTACACCAATCCGTGAACTACAAAGAACTTAGCTACTCATATTCAGGATTGACATCACAAAATATGAATAACCACAATACATCAAACCTGAAGAAAATTGCGAAAACCTTGAAAAATCAATTCTTCCAATCCTTGAAAAACCTAGGCAAGAAAACTAAAATAAAAGGTACCTAATAATAATCCTAAAGGGAGTATATATACTCCTTAATTCAGTCTTAATCTAATTAGGAAACTAAAATCAATCAAACCATTGAAATCTGCTTCAAATCCGTGCTGATGTCACAAAAACGAGTACTGGCACGAGTCGTGCTAATTAGCACGAGTCGTGCCCTTCAATCCAAGTCGTGCCCACGAGTCATGACAGAGCCCCCCATTCGTTCTGAGTAGCTTTGCTGGAAATTGCCTTGGTCTCCACTCGTGCTCACGAGTCGTGCTCCCTATGCCCAGTCGTTCTGATCAATTCTTCTTCCTTGTGCCTTGATTTTACATTCGTTCCCAAGTCGTACTCTGGCCTTCTTCATTCGTGCTCCACTCGTGCCAAATGCAGAATTGCCCCATTTTGACTCAGCTTTGACTGGCCTTCGTCCCTTGACCATGTTTGACTCCGAGTTTCGTCCTTTGACCAATTTGTTGCCACTTTTTCACTGACAATTGACTTGCACTCGTCGGCACCATGAGATTCCACCACCAAATACAAAGAAAATGACAAAACTACCCTTAAAGTGTATTATTTTCCCACACAACCTCACATAACATAATTTCTCTCAAATACATCAAAAACTAATCTAAATACATCAAATCAATATAAAGCATTCGGAAACATAGGTAAAATGATATGTATAAAATCCACTCATCACTCAGCTAATGCATGAGGTACACAGTGGAATTTGTGGTGGACACCCGGGGGCCAGGACTCTAGCCGACAAATTGATCACCTTGGTGTATTACTGGCCACACATGAGAGCTGACACTCATGACTTTGTCCAGCAATGTGACCAATGTCAAAGGTTTGCTAACCTACCTCATCTGCCTACAACGGAGCAAACTCCAGTGATCGTTGCTTGGCCATTTGATATGTGGGGCGTCGACTTGATCGGACCCTTCCCTCCCGCCCAGGGAAATTGCAAGTACGTGATCGTTGCAATTGATTATTTCACCAAGTGGGTTGAAGCCAAGCTACTAGCTCGCATCACAGAGGAAAATGCCATAAACTTCATACACGACTTCATCTGGTGTCGATTTGGGATCCCTCGAGCCATAGTGTCAGATAATGGTTTACAGTTTTCCAGAGCATTCGAAGAAGAAATGAATAGAGTGGGAATCAAGCATTGGCAGTCATCCGCTGCATACCCTCAAGGGAAATGGTCAAGCTGAGGCAGCAAACAAGCTCGTACTGTCCTCACTTAAGAAGAGCTTGGTAGGTCGACGAAGCAACTGGTTAGACGAACTTCTCCTTGCTCTTTGGGCAGTTCGTACAACCACTCGGGGGCCTATGAGGGAAACCCCATTTGCTCTTACATATGGATCAGAGGCTATGGCACCTGCCGAGCTCCGATTTCCTACCGCTAGAGTAACCTTCTTCGATCAAGAGCAGAACGACACTAACAGATTGATCGACCTGGATTTAATCGACGAGAAGCAAGACACGGCTTATCTTCGGATGGTCAACTACAAGCAGAGAACTAAAAGTTACCATGATAAGAAGGTGAAGACAAGATCATTCCAAGTAGGAGATCATGTGTTGAGAAAGATCGAAGCAACAGGAAGAAGAACCCAACAGAATAAACTATCTACTAACTGGGAAGGTCCTTATATTGTTACTCGAGTCATCAAAGAGGGGACTTACATGATAGCTCATCCAGATGGTGAGGAGTTGAAGCATCCATGGCACGCCACTCACCTTATCAAGTACTACTTCTAGTTCAAGTCCCTAGTTCAGTTCAAAGTTAAGGCAGTCCCTAAGTTTGAATTTGTCATAGTTCTAGCTTTCCGTTTGATGTAAGCATGTTCCTACTTCAATAAAAAATCACATGTTCTATTCGACCAAACATTGTGCTACACTAATTTCAACAAGCTCGACTCTTAGTCAGCTTCGTTTTAACAAGCTCGATTCTTAATCAGCTTTGTTCCTTTAACAAGTCTGACTCTTAGTCGACTTCGTTCAACGAGCTCGATTCTTAGTCAGCTCCGTTTTAACAAACTCGATTCTTAATCAGTTTTGTTTCTTTAACAAGTCCGACTCTTAGCCGACTTCGTCCTGACGAGCTCGACTCTTAGTCAGCCTCAGCCTCATCCTAATCAGCTCGATCCTTAATCAGCTGTACACTATTAACAAGTCCGACCCTAGGTCGACTTCGTTCTGATGAACTCGACCCTTGGTCAGCTTTGATCTCTTAAACAGGTTCGACTCTGAGTCAATCTCGTTTATAAAAATCCTTACAAGTCTAAAGTTGACAAAGTCATCATGAATCCAGGTCGACCCTAAGCTTAGGGTGACTTATTTGTCCTATCACATCTAGCTCGACACACACATGCTGAAATCAAAAGCATGCAACATACTATGATGGAAAGTCAGCTACGATTAAATTAAGTCTCCCAAAGCGGGCCAAAATTTAAAGTGAACAAAAATGTATAAGTAAGATGTCTCCCAAAAGCTGGGCCAAGACATCAACATTCACAAAATAAAAAAACTAAAGTGTTTGGTGCTTGTTCGTTACACAACCATTAAATGTAAAGTTCAATCTGTGGGATCACTTTCAACTTGACCACTGGTAGAAGCTGGGTCGGCACCAACATTATCGCTTGCAGCAGCTGGTTCACCCAAGACATTCCCTTGTTGTTCTGGATACACCACCTTCCTTGAATCTGATATAGTATATTGGGGAGTCTCACCTTCAAAATCCGGCTCATCTGGCTCCTCGAGCTTAACTAAAATAGTGTTGAAGTTAACTGGTGCAATTGGAGGAGGGTTCCAAGTTTCTGCTTCTGCGGCCGCATCGTCATTGGCAATATTTTCCAAATCGTTGTCGTTGTAAGGAACTAAACTATGGCCCGGGCGAGCTGCCGTATTATAGGGATCCTCCGAAGCCCATTTGGCCAATTGCTCGATGGAGGTGTCAAAAGCAGGATCCACCACGATGCGTCGAGCCATATGGCTCCGACCTACATCCCAGAACGAGCTGGCCTACTTGGTCACGTAAGTGTGGAGCTCATCACTATCTTTGTAGACCTTCACAGCCTCCTCTTTAGCAGCTTTCATAGCATCAGCTAGCTCGCCCTCCCATCGCAGCCGAGCAGATTCAAGTTCTTCCTATTTTTTGGCCAAAATGACGTGACTCTCCTCCAACAATTGGGTTGCCAGTTCTAGATCCTTCACAGCTTTCTCTTTAATAGGCTTGAGCTCACCAAGCTCCTTGTTAGCCTCTCCCAGCTTGCCCCAGGCTTCTTCCTTGGCTTTCACCTCATTATCCTTGACGAGCTTCAAGGCATCATATGGATTGTCTAGATCAGAGTGCTCCTCCTTCAACTTCTCAAGATCCTCATTCAGCTCAGCCCCATTCACTCCAGCAGCATCAACTTTTTCAGAACCTTGAACTTCACCTTCAACTCGCCCCTCATCCAGCTCGTCAAGATTGTCTTCCACGGGAATAGAGTTGGCATCCACGTCCACCAACTTCAGGAGCTCTTGGCGTTGAACGCCTTCTTTCTCTCGATGAACCCTAGCGTTGGCTGCCCCGCAGCTTCTCTTACTCTTCCTCACATCAATGGCATGACCCATATTTGCCTCCTGCTCAGGGGTTAGGACTGCATCAAAAAAGGAATGACAAAGGGTTAGATTGACATATGAGATTTCTACATACGAGCAACAAGTTCTATGTACGAATTGAATATATGCGAGTTAACAAATCTACATGCGAGCAATCAGTTCTATGTATGGACAAAACATGTACGAGCTAATAGTCTACATGCCAACAAGTATTGGAGGGGTCAAGGGACAATAAATGGTTGAGTTCTTACCCCCAAAGTGTTCTCCATGATCCTTACAATGGTTGGCAGTCTTCTTACAGTAGTGGCACTCTCTCTCAAATCTGAATCGAGCTCCCTCATGGGTAACCCAATCAGGATACCTCTGACATCTAACAACTGGGACCAGGGGCACGACATCTCCCTCGCTGATCATCATCCCAGCTCGGATATAGTTGTTCTTGTTGGTCCCCAAGGCGTCCTAACTGATGGGTCCCCTCTTGGCGAGCTCCACCAACTTCTTATACAAATCAACATGCCACTCTGGCTCCCAGTAATCCTGCTCCCTCACAACATCAGAATCAGCATCGGGTGAAGGAAACTCCCATCCTCTCCTACTCTCCACTACGACCACGTAGGAATTCCAACCACTGGCCTTACTAGGGAGATTGATAAACAACTTGGGGGATTTTGGCTTGGAGGGGGTACTTATCCCATCGTCTTTATCAAACTTGACGCTAAAGAACTCCTTGAACACTCTCATACAAGGTTCATACCCTAAGAACCTACAAACCATAACAAAACAAACCAATACCCTGAAGGTGTTGGCCCCTAGTTGAAGTGTCAGTGCATTCGAGTACTCTAAAAACTCGTTTATAAATGGATCTAAAGGTAACCTCATGCCAGCTTCAAATTGTCTGTAGTAGAAAGCCAACCTAGTAGGATCTTCCTCATAAGTATCTCCAAACTGAGCAAAGAAGTCCTTCTTGCTGTATAGAGTAATGTCAAACTCTTTCTTATCCACTTCACAAAAATTGTGCACCATATTTATCCGAGATGGAATGTTCTGTTTTCCTCTGAATGGCCTTGGAGGCACATATCCCCTTTCATTCCTTCCCGGCACTATAGAGGTCTCAAAGGCATTGACTATACGAGGGCTTGATGAGGTCGAGGCATTAGCTTCTCCTTGAGTCACCATATCTGTACAAGAAGAAGGGGAAACAGGGGAATCAGTTCTATACGTAGTCTCAAGGAACCTATTGGACACACTAAGAGGCGACCTAGATTCCCCCGAAAATCCCGACCTATTCCTAATGAAGGAGGGTTTATTGGAATCTTGGACATAGAACAACGCAATGTGATCCAGAAGTTCATGAAAGAGATTGAAAGATACTACTCTCGGGTCACTCGTGTCTAAGATACCTAAATCCTCCCCTGCAGGCAAAGCTAGCTCAGTAAAACGCAAGCCCCAACGGGTCAAAATTGAAGTACACTCCTCCATTGTTATCTCTCTCCACTCATCATTCAAGTGCTTGCCCCTTCTATTTGCCCTACAATAGCCATACCAAGCTCCGGGCTCACAACTAAAAGTCCTAGCCATGGCGGAATTGAAGAAATTGCAGAAATTAAAGCCCTAATGCTGAAGAGAGAGAAGAATACCTTGATTAACTTGGACGACGAGGAGTTACTGACGGAGACGAAAGCTGGGATTTTATCAATTGCCTTTCTTTGCTGTTTTCGCCGGAGTTCAAGGAATCAGTGATGGCAAAAGTTCTAAATGGGGAAGGATTCGTGCTTTTATATTTTCAGTAATCGAAAAAGAAAAGGAAAATTCAAAATCTTTATTTTCCTAATTGAATGCGGAAAACGGTTTCCAAGACGGACTCTCAAACGTCAAAAACAGTAATGATTGGAAAATACGGCGCTTCATGTAATCCTACCGTTCAACATTCAAAGTTCAGGATTGAGCCACGTCAGCATCAGGCGAGTAAGCCTCAACAGAAGCAGCGACCTGCAAGTCACAACAATCTTCATGAAAATTTCCTTAACTTCCAAGTCGACAAAGTCAACTCGTAAGTTTGGGGCCACTAAACATACCAAAAGTATCGAGCTGGGCTAGGCAAGTAAAGTCCAGTCCACAAGCAATTATTGCCACCATATTCTCAGTAGGCTAGGCCCAATTATCGCATGGCCCAAGGTCCATCTTATTGATCAAGTCGACTTAAGTTCATTGTCCGACCTACCAGGTCCCCACTTAACTTAGTCCGACCTTCTGATCCAGGAGATATTCCGGGTACGAGCCAACTCTACTCGACAGTCAGGTCGACCCAACTCAAAGTGTCGAACTCGGCCTACCAATGAAAGCGTCGAGCTAACGGTCACAGGCGCACGTGCAATTACTCTTGCCATAACTACTTCCCTACAAATCAGGGACCGTTTAAGGACACGTTCACATGACACGTAAATGTCCCATAAATCTCGGAGCTCATGTAGCCCTGCCAAATAAACCACCTACATCAACTATAAATACATTTCCACTACCACGGTTATGAGGTAACTACAATTTTGTTATCTGAATATTACTTATTCAATACGTATTTTTGCTCTCCGATCCTCAAATACTTACTCTCACGCCCGAGGGTCTAAGCCGGAGACACATCCGGCTAGTCGTGGGTTCTGGTTTTCAGGTCAAAGAGTCAGGTGATCAGTCCTGCCACGTGGAGGAAGATTGATAAGCACATTTCCTGCGGCATCACTTAATAATAATATTAATAATAACTAGCAATAATACATAATATCAAAAAAGTAAATGTTTTTATATTATATACTTTTATTTCTTTAAAAATTATTAGTAATAATACTTAATAATAATACTAATAATGATGCTATTGTTAATTATTCAATTAAATAATTGAATATATAATTATTATTATATAATTATTAATAATACTTAATAATAATATTAATAATAACTAGTAATAATACATAATATCAAAAAAGTAAATGTTTTTATATAATATACTTTTATTTCTTTAAAAATTATTAGTAATAATAATTAAAAATAATACTAATAATGATACTATTGTTAATTATTCAATTAAATAATTGAATATATAATTATTATTATATAATTAATAATAATATTTAATAATAATATTAATAATAACTAGTAATAATACATAATATCAAAAAAGTAAATGTTTTTATATTATATACTTTTATTTCTTAAAAAATTATTAGTAATAATACTTAATAATAATACTAATAATGATGCTATTGTTAATTATTCAATTAAATAATTGAATATATTAATAATTATTATTATATAATTAATAATAATAATAATGTTATTAATTAATAATAATACTCATTAATTTAATAATTTAAACTTTTAAGAAATATTAATATACCTAAGTAATAATTGATAGAAATATTTAGTTAATTTCTAAGTTATTTCATATAATTTTTTTTTTAAAAAAAACTTCCTTACCAAAAAATGTCTAAAATATTTATCTCTATTCAAAAATAAATTTTAAAAAAATAATTATACTTTTAAAATATTAATAATACTTATTAATATACCCTCATACCCTAAACCCTATACTCCATACCCTATATACTATACCCTATACCCTATAGGGTATACCCTATACCCTACTTCCTATACCTTATACCTTATACCCTATACTCTATAGGGTATACCCTATACCTTATACCCTATATCATACACTCTATACCCTATACCCTATTGTGATGATGTGTCGCCATTTCGCGGGAAAAAATTCGATTTTTCGCGTTTCTTTGAAAAAAACCAAATAAAACCCGGGAAAAAGAACGGAGTCGCCACGCCATTTTTGTTTTAAGGGCCAAAACTTTGAAAAAAGCCCGAGATCAGAAATTTGGGTTCGGAGGTCATGTTACACGCCGGGAAGGACGTTAGTGTGCACCCGGAATGCCTCGTAAAACGAGTCTTCCAAGCTGAAAATCATTTGTGTGTGTGTGTGTGTGAGTTTTGGCCAAAATAATTTGAAACTCAGAAAAGTAAAAATTGGGATATCTTTTTAAGACTTTAAACTGATCCCATGATTTTTTGGGAGATTTTTGGATTGAGATTTGGTACTCAAAAGACCTTTTGAAGTTGAGAGCCATTTCTGCCAGAATGAAAAAGGCAGTGGACCTTTGATTTTGAAATGGATTCAAGGGTCTTAAAACCTCATAATCTGGATAAATTCAGAGAATGAAAGTTGTTCCAGACACCATAAATAAGATTTGTCCGAAGGAATTTTCCATTTTGGAGAAGATTTGAGGGGTCAAAACCTTCTGGAAACCTCAGATATGAGATCTGGATTCCCAGAAGCTGATGAACTAGCCTCTGAAAGAAAATTTGAAAAGAGGAGTTTTACTCACCCAAAAAATAAAGTAAAAACATGTCTGGAAAGCTATGGATGTTGGCTACAAAAAGTGTTTTGTAGTAAACACCAAATTCCAAGTTTATCTGTGTCCAAAAAATTAGACCATGGACTGAGGTCTGAGGAAATTGCTACTGGACAGCAACTTCTCATGAAAGAAAATATGATTTTAAAGGGGGATTTGCATCCATGCTTTTCCCCATTTCCCTAGGTTTTGGTTAGTGATCACTTGAGATTTTAGTGGTGAATCAACTATACCAAACCATCATTGGGGTACATTAGGACTAAGCACTTCATTTGCTTGGGAAGGGGAATTTTATCCTTTGAAAATGAGATTTGATGCTTGAAAATGGTTTTTAGGGTTTTGAAAATGCATTTGAAAGAAAACAAGAACACATTAAAGAGAATGTTGATCCTTGTAGAAGATCATCCATGGAGATGGACTTCCATGGTGATCTTCTTGGATCTTAAGACAAGAAGAAGAATGAACTACATTTTGTAGTTTGAAAATGCATGCATGGATGAGAGATTTAGGGTAAGAAGAGGGAAGTTATACCTATCTTCCTTGTATTTTGAGGCTTTGGATTGAATATATGAGTGTTTGAGGCTTGAATGTGTTTAGAGTTTGAATTTGAGAGTGAGTGTGAGTTGGGAAATATTCAAGAGAAAATGGTGACAATTCAAGTGAATTCTCACTGTTTTCTCTCTATATTTCGCCAGAGGTTCAGTGCAAATTGTGTTGTGGCTCCTCATTTTTGTGACTCGGAGGGCTCAATTTATAGCCCTCTGAAATGACAGAGATGTCCGCGCGGATAGGGTCCCTCGGCGTGCACCGTTCATTAAATGCCGTCTGTGCTTTGGACAAGAGGAATATTTCTTTTGAAAATTCAAATTAACAGCCAGTTTATGTTTCCAGCCATTTCTATTTTTGGTTTTCTTCCTTTGTTTTGCTTTTTAAGATTCTTTTTGAGGTTTAACCTTAAATAACAATGCCCATTTTACCCTCACTTTGTTAGAAATGTTAGGATTGTTAGGAATTGTTAGAAATGTTATAACTTTCATTAATTTTCTAACGAAAATTCTAACAAGCTCAAATTGGAGCACTTACAGTAGCCCCTCGGCGACGGCGCTTTCGAAGGAATCGGGGTCGTCGATAAGAGTAAGGCTCCATATTTGGCGGGATGATCGAGTGATCGGGTGGCTGAACCTAGCGATAGGCTACCTACGTATCCCGAATGGGAATCAAGCCGGCCGTAGTTCGGGTCTTTGACCCTGGAGATGATGGCATTTTAGGTGCCTCGAACCTGATGAGCGAGTTCTGCAGTTGGTTGCTGGAGAGAAACTCTGCTGGGGGTAAGAGATGACCATTTTCGGTCTGGTGGCTATCCGCTCTGCTGGGGATAGGAATGACCATTTTCGATCTGATGGCTATCCGCTCTGCTGGGGATGATTGCGATTTATCGCTTTCCTAGTGACAGCGTTTTAGGTGCCTCAAACCTTGGAGATGGCGTTTTAGGTGCCTCGAACCTTGGAGATGGCGTTTTAGGTGCCTCGAACCTTGGAGATGGCGTTTTAGGTGCCTCGGACCTTGGAGATGGCATTTTAGGTGCCTCGAACCTTGAAGATGGCTTTTTAGGTGCCTCGGACCTTGATGATGATGGCTTTTTAGGTGCCTCGGACCTTAATTTGAAATGGCCTTTCGGTGGACTTCGTCTGCTGCCGAAGGAGAGGGTGACCGTTTTGGTCGAGGGGCTGGACCTAATGATAGGCTACCTACGTATCCCTAGTGGGAATCAAGCCCTTTCGTAGTTCGAGATCTTCTCGAGATTCCGTTGGCTTTTGGGATTCCGTTAACTTTGCTGGGGATTTTGTTAGCCTTTGCTGGGGAAAATCAGACGTATTCGTCTGGGAAATCGGTCTTACGTTTGACTGCCGTTGGATGATTTTGATGAAAGATACGGGATCTCGTTATCTTTCTTGGGGAAATCGGTCTTACGTTTGACTGCCGGGGATAATTTTGATGAAAGATACGGGATCTCGTTATCTTTCTCAGGGAGATCGGTCTTACGTTTTACTGCCGTTGAGGAAATTGATGAAAGATACGGGATCTCGTTATCTTTCTCGGGGAGATCGGTCTTACGTTTGACTGCCGGGGGTAATTTTGATGAAAGATACGGGATCTCGTTATCTTTCTCAGGGAGATCGGTCTTACGTTTTACTGCCGTTGAGGAAATTGATGAAAGATACGGGATCTCGTTATCTTTCTCGGGGAGATCGGTCTTACGTTTGACTGCCGTGGGATGATTTTGATGAAAGATACGGGATCTCGTTATCTTTCTCAGGGAGATCGGTCTTACGTTTGACTGCCGGGATCTTGATGAAAGATACGGAATCTCGTTATCTTTCTCGGAGATCGGAGAATGATTTTGATCGAGATCTCGTTATCTTTCTGCTCTTACGCCGTTTGATGATTTTGATGAAAGATACGGGATTCCGTTATCTTTCTCGGGGAGATCGGTCTTACGTTTGACTGCCGGGGGATGATTTTGATGAAAGGTACGGGATTCCGTTATCTTTCTCGGGGAAATCGGTCTTACGTTTGACTGCCGGGGGATGATTTTCTTGACAAGGGGCTGACTTTGGTTAACTTTGGTTAACTCTGTCAAGTTGGGGACTGAACTGCAGAATCCCAGATTTTTAAAGGGCAAAAGGGTCATTTTGACCCTGACAATCCTATCCGCGCGGATAGGAGCGTATTCCAGAGGGTTTTAATGAGGGCCAACGCCCTTCCTCTTCCCCATTCAGCTTTTCTGAAATTACGAGAGCAGAGAGAGAGAATCTGCAAAAAACCGCCATTGTTGGGCAAAAAAGCTTCGAAATCTTCCGATTTTCTTCGATTTTCGAGCAATGGAACACGGGGAAGGTGCTTTTCAAGGCCAAGGACATGGCCCGGTGGCGGAGAGACGATTGGAGCTCGTCCGGATGAGGAGGCACTATACTCTTTCGCAATCGATTGCGGAGGAGCCCTACCCCGATGCTTGGCAACAATGGGCTTCTGATCCGAGTCTCCGAACGGTATACTTCAAATCTTTTCATTCCCTTTGTTGATTTCTTGCTTGAGATTTGAATTTTGGGTGATTTTTGAATTTTTTTTTTTGAAAATTCGAATGATTGATGTTCTTGGCTTTGAATCTTGATTTTGATGCTTTGCATGTTGTAATGAGTATATGAGTAACCCAAAATGTGCATTTTGCTTGGAAAAAGAATTGGCATTTTTGCCATTTTTTTTTTTTTTGGTATCCAAAAAATTATGGATGAAAATTGTGATTTTTTTTTTTTTGAAATTTGAATATTGATTTTTGATGATATGCATGTTGCAATGAATTTGTTGGTGTTCCAAAATGTGCATTTTGCTTGAGAAAAGAATTGGCATTTTGCCAACATGGGATGATGATATGAATGTATGATTTTTGATTTGATTTTTTTTTGAAAAGTGGGACGGATTTTTCCTCCCGTTGATTGAATGCATGTTATGTATGCATGTTATTTTATGAAAATAGGACGGAGTTTTTACTTCCGTAGGATTTTTTTTTTTTTTGAGATGATGAATGATATGCGTGCATGCATAGGAACTTTTTTTTTTTTTTTTGAAAATGGGATTTGCTGAAAACTGTCTTCTTGTGCGAGAAAAATGGGGCTATGCTCATTGTATGCTGTTATGCTGTCGAATTTTCTTTGAAATTTCATGATGCATATGTATGCTTTTTTTTTTCGTGCAAATGCAAATGCAATTTTTTTTTTGACATTTTCTTCTTTTTTTTTATTAAAGGGTGGAAACAACTACGTTACGGAGCAACTGAACAAGATGAAGACTCGAGGATCGGTGGAGTCTGTAGTTGACTTGTGGGACAGGCTTCCGAATGCGGGCCGAGGAGCTTTGCCGAGTCCGAGACAGATTGTTGTTGAGACCGGGCTTTGGGAGTTTGTTGAGTGCTTGAGGGGACTGGTCAAGTTCCCTAAGAGCAAGGGCTTGATGTTTGCTTTGGCGCAAAGATCGGTGGGATGCGACCCACACGTTTCACTTCTTTTGGGGTGAGGCTACGGTTACGCCTTCTGACTATGCTGCGATCACGGGTTTGTCCTTCAATGGACGCAGCATTGAGTGGCGGGACGGCTACAGCGATGCTGATCTGCAGGCTCTTCTGGGATTTTCCCCTATTCCCAAAAAGGGGATGGGGATGGAGTATGCGGTGGTCTACGGGAAGATTGTGGAGACCATTGTGAGTTACGAGGCTGGGGAGGAGAGGATAGGCGCCGATCAGATTGCCATGGCCTTCTTGTGGTTTGCTTTTTCGAGCACCCTCTTTGGGCATGCTGAGGGGACGGCAGTCTTTGCCTTGCTGAGGTCCTTGGAGGACATGGAGATGGCCGGAGATGTCTCGTGGGGAGAGGCCGGGCTGGCAGAGCTTTACTTTGCTCTTGATAGGTACAGCCGGAAGGCTGTGAGCTCCTTGTACTGCTTTGAGTTTGCCCTGGAGGTATAAGCTCTCTTTTTGCTTTCCCCTCCTTCTCTTTTTTTTTTTTGAGCACACACTTTTTCTTTGCACTGGATTGATTTGATTTTTACCTTTCGCAGGTATGGGCGTTGGAGTTTTTCCACGTCACGATGTGGCGGCAGCCGGCGGAGTACGTCGGGGCGTATCCGGCCATGCGCTCCTGGTCTAAGCATGCCCGAGAGAAGATAAGCTCCAGGGGGCGTACGACTCTCAGGTACGCGGATTGCCTTCCTTTGACGGAGGCTGAGACGGACGAGAGGATGATATTTTATCCTTGGGATCGTTTCGAGGTGGCGCACCGAAGGGCGCCGAGATTTGGACCGTGGGCAAATGGAGGATTACGAGAGGTCCGACTGCGATGCCTATTATCTGGGAGAGAGGGTGACGCGCCAGCATGGCGTGAACTCGCCTTTGAGGACACCGGTGGAGCCTCCCGCCGATATGATGCACCCGAGTGACAGATCTGTGACCTGGGATGACTACCGAGCCGGCCAGCACTTCTCGGCATTTGTGGCGACTGAGCCGTACCCCGTATTTATTTTGAGGAGACTGAGGATGCCTCGGGTTCTGGATAGAGAGGGGCTTGGGATCCCGCGGTACCCTCGGACGGATTTTTCATATATCCAGGATGGGGTCCGATTGAGGGTGCAGATCCCTCACTCGAGCGGCTTCCACGAGCTTTCCGGCCTCGTCCGGTATGAAGGTATGGCTTCACCTTTTCCCTTCTTTTTTTTTTTGCTTTTGTCTTTTCTTTTCTTTCCGTCATCATTTCTCGCTTAAACTGCTTCGACGCTTTTGCTTTTGTGCGGTTTTCGGAGGTGGTCGTCGAGAAGCCGACGAAGCAAGTGATCGAGCTAAGAGATTCATCAGGAGGATGGTCGCTTGCGGGGCTCCTCGTGCTAGAGCAAGGCGACCACGGCCGGCGCTTGTCGACGGGAGGCTTCCCTATTCGTTCGTAGACGTCTTCAGAGACTCCTCTCGTCTCCTCTCATTGATCCCCGCGCGGTGCCGCCTTCGGATCACGTCATTCTCGGGATCCACACGGGCGTGGACACGTCCGGGCAAGATGGTGGGTCGTCTTCGTACGTCCAAGAGTCCGACGCCTTCACCTTCGGATATGATTTTTCGCAGATCTCGGCTTGCCCTATCGAGCGTGCCGGTTGGTCCCGACGAGCCTCTTTCTCGGAGACGAGGACGATTCCGAGCCCGAGATTTTAGGGCTCCTGAGGAGGCGGGCCCGAGTCGCAAGAGGGACCGGGGACAGACGTCGGGCGCTAGGGATTCTGATTGATTACCCCCCCCCCCTGATTTTCTGAGATTTTGAGATTTATGACTGGGATTGAGATTTGTACAGCTTATGCACATTTTTTTTTCTTTTTGTTTTGAAATGCAATAATTTAGGATTTTATTGATGTTTGTTTGTTTTTTTTTTTTGCACACTCTTTTTTTTTTCTTTTCTTTTTTTTTGGAATGTAATAATTTAGGATTTTATTCTTTTATGGACGCAATGCAGTATGAATGCAATGTTGCATGAGCCTTGGTTTTTTTTTTGCAAGGGTGTTAGTGTTTGGTATATGGACTGGTTTGGAGAGGTTTTTACACAGGTTCCGAGCAACCGGGACGGAATATTCCTCTTTTGGTGTAGCAGCTTGGACTGTTGCAGATTTTTCTGATAAATGACAATCATGTCCGCGCGGATGGGGACTGCATCTGCATTGTCCTTTAATTTTGCTTCAGATCTGGTCTCACTTTATTTCAAATTCAAATATCCTCTTCAACCTCCAGTCCAAACAGCCATTTTCGGGGAGAAAGAGAGAAAAACCATGGAAAACCTTAGAAAAGCTCCATCAAAATTGTCCCAAGAATCCCAAATGTCATTCTTCAACAAGTTCAAGGATTGGTCCCGGGAGATTATGCATGAGAGGAGGTCCTTCTTTGAAGAAAGGTATAAGGTGAAGTGCTTCTAGGAGGCATGTCTTTTGCCTTTCCTTCAACGAGATTGTTCCGACTGTCGAAGAATTTCGGGCCTTGCTTGGAGGTCCGGAGGTGGAAGAGATAGCGGTTCCTTTGCCCGGAGGGGCTTCTTTTGTTGACAGATTGTGCGTCCTCCTTCATCTTTCCCCGGAGGAAGCGCAAGGTATGATCCGTGGTCCCGATCATTTTGATATTTCCGGCCTTCCCGATAGGTTTAGGGGCTTAGGCTTGTTGGATGATGCCTATTGGGATGCCTTTGCACTTTGTATGTTTGGCACCCTGTTCATGGTCTATTCCTTTGGGATTTGCCATCGGTCTTTGCTGGATGTTGTCGTTCACTGTCGCCCGGCGTAGATGTTGTTCCTTTGATTTTGGGGGAGACTTTTCATGCTCTTGATAGTCAAGCTACGGAAGACGGTATATGCACGGGGCAGCCCGTTCCTCTTGACCCCGTGGCCGATGGAGCGTTTGGGGTTCTTCGGGAATCTCCCGACATGATCAAGCCTTGGACATTTGCCAGAGGGGGTTGCTTTGTGGATTTCGATGATCGTGGGCTCATGGGAGCGTTGGATGGCCGGTCGCCGCACGAGGATATCAGATGTTCTGCCTTGTTGGCGGGTGGAGGCTCGCAGAGTGCTTCAGACGGGTCTCATGTGGTCATGCTTCCGGGCTTTCTCCCGGCCTTCTATATTCCGTTTTTGGTTCTGAGACAGTTTGGCTTGGAGCAGGTTCCTTTGGAGAACTTTGATGATATAGCCACCAGGGTGGTGGCTCCTGTTTCTATGGATGATCCCTCAGTGTTTCCATTTCTTTCCCGAGCATGGAGGTATGATGCCTTTCCTCCTCGGGTTATTCTCAGGCGTCTAAGACCGGTGTTCCTGACCACTTGGTACCTGGATTGGTACGAGAGGCATTTAGGAGAGACTCAGATGGCTATTTTGAGGCGGCGTGAGGCCATTGTGGGTGCGGAGGACCTGACAGTTTCTGAGAGGAGGAGGGCCGAGGCGAGGGCCAATCCTCATGACAGGAGCGGAGACGCTGTGACCGACTATGAGGCTTACGTCAAGAGACAGGAGAGGAGGACTCCTATGCTACCAGCTAGGCTACAGGAGCTGAGAGATGACGCTAGGGCTGCTAAGGCCCTGGCAGAGGCTGGTTTGATAGATCCTGTTCCTATACCAGAGCTTGGTAGGAGGAAGACCGACATTTTTCCTGTTCGTAAAAGAAGACTCGAAGGGGGAAGAAGAGGGGAGAGGCCGACGAGTGGCTTGGAGTGACTCTGAGTTTTCCGAGTATCCCTTTCTTGTCATGGCAGACACATTAGTTTGATTACGTATCTTAGTTTTCTTTTAGCAGGTTGCCAGTTGTAGGAATGAATCGGGCTTAGACTCATCAAAAAGCTTTTAACTTGTAATGAATATTTGAATTGCTTCAGAGTCTTTCGAGACGCTTTCATGGTCTGATCAGTGTATTGGTGTCAAAGTATGACTTTTATTTGTGCTTTAGACCGAACCGTTTCCGGCTGCCTACGTTCCCTCATTTTGAGGAGCTCAGGTCTTCGTAGTTCAACCCGATTTTTTTTTTTTGTTGTTTTTTTTTGTTTTGTTTTTTTTTTGTTTTTTTTTTGTTTTTTTTTGTTTTTTTTTTTGTTTTTTTGTTTTGTTTTTTTTTTGGTGCAACCTCGTTTTTTACCTAGGCCGCCCTTTTCGGGTTTTCAACCTAGTTGGGTATTACTCTTTTAGCACTCTTTTTTTTTTTTTTTTTTTTTTTTTGTTTTACGCGTACTATCTCGCGCAGCCTTGTCACCATTCACTGGGTGTACAAAGGGATTCCCGTCGAGGTCTCGCAAGTTGCATGGCTCCTCCTGAGAAGATCTTCGGACGACATATGGCCCGACCCATACAGCTCCCATTTGCCGAGGGGTTGATACTGACCGGGGCTTTTCTTTCAAAACGAGATCACCTTCTCGGATCTCCCGATGCTTTACTTTCTTGTCGAAGGCTCGCCATTCTTCCTTGGTAGGCTCGGATGTGTTCCATGGCCTTCATCGGCGTTCATCTAGTAGGGCCAATTCATCATGGCGACTCGGAGCCATTCGACCTCGTTGATCCGGCTTTCCAAAGTATACGGAGCGAGGGTATTTCCGCTCGATTGGGAGTACGGCTTCCATTCCGTATGTGAGGGCAAACGGTGTTTCCCCGGTTGCCGTTCGACGGATGTTCTGTAGCCCTGCAGTGCCAGTGTAACTTCTCGGGCCAATCTCTCGCCTTGGGATGGCTATTTTCCGGATGATATTTTCGAGTCTTGTTTGCCGCCTCGACGGCTCCGTTGGTTTGGGGCCTGTAAGGAGATGACTTGTGACGGGTTATTGAATTCTCGCCACGGCTGTCGCATTCCCCTTCGAAGTGGGATCCATTATCTGAAATGATTTCGACTGGCAACCCGTATCTGCATATGATGTTCTCTTTGATGAAGAGGGCTACTTTCTTTGAATTGAGGATCTTGTAGGATTTTGCAGAGCATCCTTTCCAGTTCCTTTGAAGAAATCACCAATCTGCGTCTCTTTAGGCTCTTCCGCAGTTCCCAGATTCACACTCGTCAAAATCTCTTCGGCAGCTTGGGCTCGATTTTCCCCTTTCCGGACAACCTGCTTAAAGATCCTCTTTTTTTTGTTTGATTTTTTTTTGTTGTTTAATGTGTCTGCTTCTTTATCTAGTGAATTATTAAAAAAAAAAATTTAATTAATTCATCATTTGTTAAAGTGGCAATCAAGGGATACTCAGAAAGGTTCGTCATTTCATTGAAAACGAAAAGGAATACAGTGCTTGCTACAGACTCGTAGTCTTCAGGCGTGAGGCCGTCGGACGACTCTAGAGACTCGACCTTAACAATGAAAGGCTCTGGGGACTTTTCCTAGGTTGACACAAAGGGATGGGGGACCAATCCAGGCGTGGTGATCATTTCTTCTTTGGTCGCGGACGGGCCTGAGAGAGTTTCCCGATTCTTTAGCGGCATTGTCGGTGGCCTCATGACTCGGAGCTGTCTCCCTCGATCATCGCTACCATTTCTTTGATTGAGCCGAAATCAATCGATCCGGCACTGGATCTCTTCCCCGAACAACTGCTGCATGATGGGGCCATCCCAATCATCTGAAAAGACTTCTGCGGCTTTGGCTTTCGGCACGGTTAATTCGAATTCAGGTTTCGGACCTTCATGGGTAGTAGAAATTGTGGTTGTGAGTTTCTCGAACTGTTCCACTAGGCTTGGCACGCCTCTGAAGGTATACTCACTCTTCATGGTAGTGGTAGCCCCAGGTATCTTGGGTAAGTCCAGGAACATTCTACGGACCGGGTTAGCCTTGGTTCCTCTAAACTTGTTGAGGCTATCCTGTAGCTTTAGCCATCCTGCCGTAGGAGTGGGCTCTGTGATGTTCCCTGGTTGTGTGGGACCCTTTACAAAGTAGTCAGCCAAATTAGGACTGAAGGGGAGAGATTTAGGGTTGTCGACCGGGACCTTTCCTGTGGCAGCTTTAAATCTTTTTCCTTTTGCAGTGTCCACTGAGGAGGCCTCATATCCCAGGCCGTGGCGAGTAGTCTGTCCTTTCACCTCGACGAGTTTGTGAGTTCCTTGTTGGTGTTTCCCCAGACCGAGGCCAGGTAGATAGCTCATTTTTCTCATCATTTTCAAGACCGGTGGGATTTTATCCCGAGTGACCGTCAGGTCTATGTTGCACACTTGGGCCTTGGGAGGCTCGACCGTGAAGCCCGTTAGCATAAGACCTTCCTCGTCATGTTTGATTTCCAGAATAGGTATTCCGCCCGTATCTGTGCCCTCTAAAGCGACTAAATCTCCGTAAATGGTTGTCAAATCCCCATTCGAGACGAATTTCACACACTGGTGGAGGCGACCCCTTGACCTGGTGCAGCCAAGGTCTTCCCAATAAGGCATTAAAAGTGATTGGGATGTCAATAACCTGGAATTCCACAGGTATCAATTTCTGTCCAAACCAGAGGTCCAAGGTAGCAACTCCAAGGACTGCTCGAGATATTGAGTCGTAAGCTTTGACTGTGAGGGAGGAAGGCTTCAAGTCTGTAGTCTTGATATCAAGCAGGCTCGTGATCTTTGCCGGAAGAATGTTCATTCCGGACCCATTATCAACCAGGACCCGAGGGAGGCGTCATTCATCCAACTGGACTGTGATGAAGAGAGGCTCGTTATGATCAACCCCAAATTGAGGGAGGTCGAGATCTGTGAAAGTGATTATGTTCCCGTAATGGATGTTTCCAATCAGCTGTACCACGTCATCGGGAGTAGCATCAATAGGGACTAGAGTGCGGGCCAGGCTTTCTTCCAGCTTCAGCTTATGGGGATAGGACGAGGTGAGTAGAGACCAGAGGGAAATGTTGTCCTGTGTTTGCTTCAACTGGGTGAGCACGGGATCCTCTTTCTCGGGGTCTGGAGTTTCAGCTGTCTTAGCATAGGGGCGGCGATCTTCTTTCGGTGCTTGATCTGTGGCCTTCTTATCTGCCTTGGGATTCCCTTGGAAGATCTGCCCAGATCGGGTCTGTAAGCGTTGTGAGAAAATTTTCTATCTTTTCATCTTTTTGAGTCGCCACCTATATTATTTGATTGGAAACATAGGAAAACCATTTTGAAAGAGATTTGGGTTCGGGGCTTAGGTTATGAAATGGGTAGGTTTAGAAGGCATCCATTTCACCCAATCCGGAGATCGGTCTTGCTAAAGAAAAGAGAGGTTTTCAATCTTTTTAAAAAAATAATTAAAAAAAGAACAAATAAACCCTAATCAATTTCTTGATTAGGAATGTCGGATTGTATGCTTCGAGATCGCATTCATTGACTGAAGGGACTCTAGGCTAATCCTTTTGATGGGATTACACTACTCTAAAATCAATAGAGAGGTTGAGAAGAGAAACGAAAGTTTAAAGGAGGATTACCTTTTGAGGAGAGATTCGGACAGAGTTTCGACTCAAGTTTAGAGTTGACACTTGATTTGGACAGAGCTTCGCCTCGATCCTTGATTTGGATCTTGGGCGGACGGAGCTTCGCCTTGTTCCCTTGATTCGGGCTTCGATGTTTGTTAATCAACAAGGTTGATGAACAAACTTTAGGAGTTGTTTGTGAGTGATTTGAAGGAGTCTTTCATGGAAAGAAACCAACAAATTGTGTGTGTTGTGTGTGTTCTTGATCAAGGATCAGAATTGTCGACCTCTGAAACAATGGAAGTCATCCAGTATTTATAGGAGGTTGGAGAGGTGAAGGTGGAGAGGGAAATTACCCTAGGAAGGTTCCAGAACTCAGTTCTGATTGGATACCCGAATTGATAAGGTTTTATCCAAAAAGAGAGTTTGAAACGGAGAAGAATTGTGATTCTGCACATCCTGTCGAAGGGATATCTCGAGCGAGATATGATATCTCGTGCGAGATAACTAGTCTGATGACTATTTTGTCCTTTTCAGTTGTTCCGTTAGTCAGTTAGGTCCAAAACTAACGAGGTTAGTTAGAAACTTAACGAAACATGACGAAACTGATATGCTTTCATCAAAACATAAAAGAGAGATGAAGAGTAGTGTAATCATGTAATTATGAGTTCAGAATGGGGTGTCTACAGAGCCCCTCGGCGACAGGTCTTATGAAAGAAGAAGTGTCGTCGATAGAAAAGACATCATTCTGAACACTGGGATGGTCGTGCCGCACGGCTGCCTACGTATCTCTATCGGAGAATCAGACCAAAACGTAGTTCAACTCCAAAACACGAAAAGGTTGCTTTAGGTATTTTGAAAATCATTTTTTGAAAATCGAGGAGATTTTATTTTTGAAAAGGCAAATCCATACTGAGGAATCAAATCATGACCCAATTCTGAATATACCTGTTTGTCTGAAGTGAGGTGACGATCCTGGCGATTCGGGACCGAGCTTTTGTTGAGGTGACGATCCTGGCGATTCGGGACCGAGCTTTTTGTTGAGGTGAGCACTCGACATACTACCTGTAGATGCTTGACGCATCTTAGATGCTTGACACACCTAATTGGTGACGATCCTGGCGATTCAAGACCGAGCTTTTTGTTGGTGAGTACTTGACATACTACCTGTAGATGCTTGACACACCTACTTGGTGACGATCCTGGCGATTCAAGACCGGGCTTTTGTTGAGTAGTACTCGACATACTACTTGTAGATGCTTGACACACCTACTTGGTGACGATCCACCTGTTTGGGCGTTGAATCGGGCTTTTGTTAAGGTAAGTATTTGACATACTGACCCTAGATGCTTGACACATCTATTTGATGACGATCCACCTGTTTGGGCGTTGAATCGGGCTTTTGTTGAGTAGTACTCGACATACTACTTGTAGATGCTTGACACACCTACTTGGTGACGATCCACCTGTTTGGGCGTTGAATCGGGCTTTTGATAAGGTAAGTATTCGACATACTGACCCTAGATGCTTGACGCATCTTAGATGTTTGACACACCTAACTGTTGACGATCCACCTGTTTGGGCGTTGAATCGGGCTTTTTGTTGGAATATGTTTGACGCATGGCACTTGACGTGATGGATGCTTGACGCGATGATTGCTTGACGCAATGGTTGCTTGACGCTTGAAGAGATGCTCGACGCACTTAATTGGATACATTGACATATGGGGAGGTAGATGGTAAGCGAAATCCAAACACTCAACGTGTTTGATCTGAAAGTAGGCACTTGACGTGCTTTTAGGCACTTTAATTCCTGCAAGAGGGTCAGTGAAAGCATTTGCATAACAACATACATTCACTTAAGCATTTGTTTGATCAAGACGATCAATGTGCACTCGACTCCAAGAATCAGCGGGGAGAGTGAGTCCTATTATGTGAGAGTTGAAAATCGTTTGTGATTTAGATTTTGGTTTAGAAGACCAACTCGTGAGGTCCATCTAAAGATCGAATGAGACAATCGTCTAATAGGATTTCGTTGAGATAACCGAAGTTCAACACTAAGGTTCAGGATACTTCAAGGATTTTTCATTGTCGTAGGACTTTTTTCGTCGTCAAGCCCCTAAGTTTTTCGTGTGATGATCATTGACTGAACAAGGTCCAAACCACTCCAATGGCTTTTGCTATGTAGAACTTATGGTGCCTAATCCAAAGCACGCATTTTCCAAAGGCTTCTCTTGACATCAAGCCCCAAGACTTCTTGTATGATGTAGATGACTTCGTGAACATGCTTGTGAGACTGCGTGAATCGAAGAAGGATCCCCTCCTTTTTCCCTTTGATTTTTTTTGTGACGCACCCTGGTTTTTGCCTAGACCGCCCTTTCGGGTTTTCAATCTAGCGGGCATCTCTTTTGCGTCTTTTGTTTTTGTGCTATAACTTTTGCCTAGGTCGCTCTTTACGAGTTTTCAACCTAGCGAGCATTTTTTTTTGAAAAGTATGTTTACTCGAAGAGAACTCAGTTGGAAGAATCTCATTAAGGAGAAAGATGAGATCTCGAGTTTAGTTGAGGAGAGACGGACTCTATTTTTGGAAGGTTATCCAAGCATTGACTCTTTTATGAGGGTGTGTATTCTCTAATGATGATAGTGAGAAGCGAAGAGGAAAGCCCCTAATGCAGATTTGATTACTCTCGAGAGTTTGAGTAGGGATTGACTGGGGGAGGAAAGGTTAGGAAGCCCCAGTTTTGATGCTTGGATTTCAAGAGTGTGTATGAGAATGGCTGAGAGGAAGCCCCTAGACTCAACAAAGAACGCTATATGGCTCAAAGGTCTAGAAAAGTTGCTCTACTTTTAATGGACCTTGTATCATCTAGAAATTTCTTAACGAGTTTGAAAAGAAAGTCAATCGTTAGCATGACTTAAGGCTAAACATTTCTCTTTATGGATTGATGTTGAAAGTCTTCTTCATTTGCGTTGCCATTCGGGCTTCATTGTAAGAGGATGTTGAGGGATCCTCTTTTCTTCATTGATATCACTTGACTCTTCTTCTTTGCGGGAGAGTCCTTCTTGCCTTTGTTGAAATCCCATCTTTGTTGTGGGGCGATGAAGGCTTGAGAGTATTTCTGTTTCTCTTCTTTTTTTTTTTTTTTTGATGCTCTATTTTTGTCTAGGACGATTTGAGGAGTTTCGACCTAGCGAGCTTTTTATTTATTTTTGTACTCTCAAAGCCTTGAATTGAGTAGCCCCACTTTTCTTGGGATGAATGTTGATAGCAGCGCCTTTGGCTTCCTTCGTTTGTTGATCTTCGACTTTCAACGTGAGTAATGGTTAGCCTTAAGCCTTCTAAGGATAGTTTTCATTTCAAACTTGTTTAGATGTTTCTATTTTTCGTGATGATTTAAGGAATGAGTGTCCACTATTCAGCATAGATCAAATGATACTCATAAAGAAAAACAACTTTAGGGAAAGTGTTTAGAATAAAGAGATAACTTTTATTGATAAGGAAATTCGAAACAGACTCGATAGTTCACTTGACACAAACTAGAGAGGATAGAGATGTACTAGAAAGACAGAACGACTCTTCGAGAACATACTAGGAAATTTACCTAATCTATATTTATTTATTTTTTTTTTCAAAGGAAAAGGGAGAGGACAATCGGAGCCCCAAGGTGGTGATGCTTCAGTTGATCTTGCCGGCTTCATACAAGTCTTGGATTACATCCTTCAGATGATGGCAGTCATTGGTGTCATGGCCACTATAGTTGTGAAATTTACAAAACAAGTAGGGATCATGATCAAGACGAGAGCTTTTTCCAAGAGGATTTCCTTCTCTAGGCTTAACTTTTCCTTCTTCTACAAGGATGTCAAAGAGACCTTCTTGGGTAATTCCTTCAAGTTGGACATATCGTCTATCTTTTCGCTTTCTTTCTGGATGGGGAGCAACAAATGACTTAGGATTGGTGAATCTACTAAGGTCATGGAGCCTTTCTTGGTTGGATTCTTCAAAGTGACCATGATCTCCATATTTTCCTCCCTTGTCGTGTCGAGACCTTTCCTCGTTGAGTTCGACCATTTTGTGAAGTATCTTGATCTTTTCTTCATAGTACTTCTGTTGTGCATGCATGTAGGCTAGACATTCATCCACGATTTGGGCCCTTAATTCGACTTCCACTCGGGCTCTTATGTTGGACTCCATTTGGGAACACACATCAATGATACATGCCTTAATGATTGACTCAACCTCTTTATGCCCATGCTCCTTGCTTTGAGTGTGCTTGTCTCTTGGATCCGTGGTCTCCATGATTTCTAGCTTGTTGAGTTTTGTCTAGAGGGTGGCAATTTGTTGAATATGAGCCATTTTTTCTTGCTCGAGATGGTTCTTGAGAGTCTTGATTTCTTCGGATGTGAATTCTACGACTTGCTTATCCTCTTTGGGGGTGCCACTTGCATAGAGAGTAGACGGAGTAGTTGCCATTGGAGAGGTAAGGGAGCTTGACGACCTTAGAGATGAACTAGAGATATCCCAATGAAACGCCTTTTCGAATATTAGCCCCAAATGATCCTAGATGGAGAAAAGAATGATGGTTAAAATTACCTCACGAGTGATTTTTTTTGAGTTTTTATTTTTATTAGAGACGGAGTTTTGACTCAAGGAGGGAGCGCACATCGATCATCAATTACAAACACAGATTCTGCAAATAAAATCTCGCGCGATACTAGGTGATCTCGCACGAGATAACCATTCGGAGAGATGGATTTTATTCCTTTTTATTTCCTAAATTCATGGTCGGACGGACAAAGATCCGTTTTCTATCTAGCATCCTAGGTAAAGCTTGCAGGTATACGTAATTCAAACCAAACCTAGGGACTCGGTAATTAACCATTCTTTGTAAAATAAAGCCACGTAAAATTGACCGGAAGGATTTTTTTTCTTTAAAGGGACTTCCGAAAGGGTCATTCCGAAGGGACATTTCCGAAGGGACTTTTTCTTTTTCCGAAGGGACTTTTTCGAATCCTTTCTCGATAGTCAATTTTACATTAGCTTCATTTTGATCAAAGACAAGAAAGATTACCAAGTCGAAACCGACCGGTCACGGAGTGTTCCTAGAAAGACAATCTACATGATATGTGGCGATGCAGGGCTGGAAGGCTAGGCTCCCCGCGATATGACAATCTAGGTGGATTGAATACGCGGAGTGGGATGATCCAACTTCGGAGAGACCGGCGACTAGGTGGTTACCGTCATCCGTCCTTAGTGTGGGTCCCGGGTTTATAGAGGGTATGTAGTGCAATGACAGTTATATCATGAGTGCGCGTGTGTGATAGTCAATCTAGGTGATAGAGTAAAATAGAGATTTTTTTTTGAAAATCAAAAGGAAAACAGATAGTGGCCGCACCAAGTGGTTGCCTACGTTTCTCCCAAATTAGGAAGACTCAGGCCATCGTAGTTCCACATAAAGAGAGAGAAAGAGAGATAAATAATTCAATTTACAACTCCCGAATCCCCAATGGACCGGACTTTAATTAAATAAAACCCAATCGCACGCAGTTTATAAATAATAATCAATTATTTAAGGAAAATAAAGGTCCGAGTTCTACACCTTAAGGGAGGCCTTAAGATGCAGGAACTCTGCAGATAATGAATTCTGGGATCCCCTTTGCGTGTTCGGCTCTCGTCTTGGACTATGAGATGAACGGGAGAAACCAGAAAACAACCAGATTGCCGAAGCAATATCTCGCGCGAGATATGATATCTCGCCGCGAGATATGCTTCATCTGAGAGAAGAAAATTTGAATTTACAAATTTTTTTTTTGAAAACCTCTCTTTTAATTTTGGCGCAAGTTTAAGCCTCTTAATTTTAAATCCCCAGCGGAGTCGCCACTGTAAGCGTTGTGAGAAAATTTTCTATCTTTTCATCTTTTTGAGTCGCCACCTATATTATTTGATTGGAAACATAGGAAAACCATTTTGAAAGAGATTTGGGTTCGGGGCTTAGGTTATGAAATGGGTAGGTTTAGAAGGCATCCATTTCACCCAATCCGGAGATCGGTCTTGCTAAAGAAAAGAGAGGTTTTCAATCTTTTTAATAAAATAATTAAAAAAAGAACAAATAAACCCTAATCAATTTCTTGATTAGGAATGTCGGATTGTATGCTTCGAGATCGCATTCATTGACTGAAGGGACTCTAGGCTAATCCTTTTGATGGGATTACACTACTCTAAAATCAATAGAGAGGTTGAGAAGAGAAACGAAAGTTTAAAGGAGGATTACCTTTTGAGGAGAGATTCGGACAGAGTTTCGACTCAAGTTTAGAGTTGAAACTTGATTTGGACAGAGCTTCGCCTCGATCCTTGATTTGGATCTTGGTGCGGACGGAGCTTCGCCTTGTTCCCTTGATTCGGGCTTCGATGTTTGTTAATCAACAAGGTTGATGAACAAACTTTAGGAGTTGTTTGTGAGTGATTTGAAGGAGTCTTTCATGGAAAGAAACCAACAAATTGTGTGTGTTGTGTGTGTTCTTGATCAAGGATCAGAATTGTCGACCTCTGAAACACTGGAAGTCATCCAGTATTTATAGGAGGTTGGAGAGGTGAAGGTGGAGAGGGAAATTACCCTAGGAAGGTTCCGAACTCGGTTACGATTGGATACCCGAATTGATAAGGTTTTATCCAAAAAGAGAGTTTGAAACGGAGAAGAATTGTGATTCTGCACATCCTGTCGAGGGGATATCTCGCGCGAGATATGATATCTCGTGCGAGATAACTAGTCTGATGACTATTTTGTCCTTTTCAGTTGTTCCGTTAGTCAGTTAGGTCCAAAACTAACGAGGTTAGTTAGAAACTTAACGAAACATGACGAAACTGATATGCTTTCATCAAAACATAAAAGAGAGATGAAGAGTAGTGTAATCATGTAATTATGAGTTCAGAATGGGGTGTCTACAGGGTCAACAGATTAACTTCCTCATCAGTCGTCTCTTGACTGGATTTCCTGAGTGCTGCTAGGGTCAATGGGGGAGCCTTTTTAGCTATTGGCCACTGGTTCTGACGGAGTCTAGTGACAGTGAGGTGGCCGAGCCATGCGGCTCCTTCTGGGCGGCCCTTATAAGCGCTTCCCAGGTCACGAGGCTTTTGGGTTTGGGGTTGTGTTGTTGCCCCCTGTATGGCCCACGTAGCTAGGGCGTCCTCCGATTCACTCTCATGGCCGGCCTTGCTCATAGTTATCATGCAACAAGAGTCGCTATTGTCGGGACTCGGCGGCTTTTCGATTTCATCCCCGGTATAGTACAGCCATTCTGGTTCCTTTCCGTAATACTCAGAGTTGGAGATGATTATAGCATTCGGTGTGGGAGGCGCATCCGGTATCATGCCGGTTTCTAGGACTTCTCCGAAAGCCGACATACATTCGGGGAAGGTGACCTCTTCTTGGGTAACCACCGACAAGGAGTGTTACTTTGTTCGGGGTGGATTTGATCTAACCATGGTTATTTTCTCATTTGGGCGGATGGGAGTTAATTTTCCTCTTTCGATCGGATCTTCGACTATCGGCTGGATCGGACACACGAAAACCCTTTCCCCAAAGCATGGTAGGCAAAAGTGTTGAATTCTAAGACATCCACGTGCTCGGATCCATGGAACTTCATGGCCTTCATGTCCTCGGTCTCATATTCGTCTTCCGAAGTTTCTTCGTGCCGCTTAAACTGCCGATAACCGGCCATTGTGCCTGGCTCCCATGGGCTCATTTCCGGCATGATTGTTCCAGATTGTTTCCGGATCGGGGCCTCGGTTGACTCTTCACTCTCGTCATCATCATCATCATTCTTGTCGTCGGAATCTTCTTCCCATACTACGGGATTTCGGCGGAGAGGGAACGCCGATCAAACCCGTTGGGGAATATGGGTACGTGCGGCCGCAGAAATTGTCATATGCTCCCATTCCCGAAGTGGTAATTGTGACTCGGCTTCTCCTCCCGAAGCTGCGGGGGAAGAGTGAGAGGGTGGCACGTATTTAACACCAGGTAGAATGTAGAAGGGTTCTTCCTCCTCCGATTCTTCGTTTCACCGCCTTCGGGGTCGTATTTGACTTCTCCAATAGCCGGTTTGCAGAAGTGTACTAGCTCCAGATGCTTTTCGGCCTCTTTCTTTGATAAGCCCCGGTACGGGTGCTCGCCGGAAGCTTTCTTGTCTAATTCTTCTCGATTGTTCTAACCATCTTGTGTAAATGGTCCTCTCATGTTTTGACCGAAACTTGACCCAGCTCTTCGGTATTGGCCTTCCCTTCATCCGAGAAATAGCGGGCCTCGTATTCTTGCAAGGAGTCTCCGACATGAGACCAAGATGGGTTGATTCGTTCGATGTCCTCAAGGCCGAGGGAATCCGAATTCGGGATCTTCGACGAGGTTGGCCACGGGTATTTGGGGACCTTCATCGGCATCTTCTGGGCATGCGAAGATTCTCCGCATTCAATCATATTCACACGATTATGGTTCCTTGGCAGCGGATTTTTGGCTGTGTTAGGCCGTTCGGGGCCTTCCAACTTTCCTTGCTCTATTAGCTCTGGATTGCCTTTTGAGTAAAGCGGTTGTCGGTCGAGATGTCCGTGAGCTTGATGAAAAGCACAATACTTTGTAGTATCCACGGGAGCATTCGGATTCCTGGGTTGGAAATTCTCCAAAGGCCGCGGCAAGCCTTCCTTCACCAGTCCCCTAAAGATGTCATTCGAGGCATTCCAAAGTTTTCGAGATTCATGACCCGTGGTGCAGGCTCAGTGGTTTTCCTGGGAGCAAAAGGAGTCGTGTTGTTACATTCTGTCCCGCATAGTGAATCATCTCTTTGCCTTTAGCAGGAGCAGGGCGGTGTTTGCAGGAGGAGCCCGATATACGTGGCGGGTGCGGCGGCCGGTTCTTGATTGTAGGCCTTTTCAAACTTAGGCTGCAGAGTTAACCATGGCCCGTAAGTCTCGAGTATGGGAAATGAGCGAGGAGGCTCTCGGATGTGGTTTCAGGCATGACTGAAAGATGTCCAGTTGTTCCTCTTCGGAAGGAGGGATGGCCATTTCACTGAGTTTCAGATTCCACCGCTTGTAAAAGTCCCCAACATTCTCATCAGGACGCTGCACTGTTGTTTGTAGGTCAACCCTATTTGTTTCCCATTCCAAGTTGGCCTTATATTTCTCTGTGAAGGCATTGGTAATCTGGTCCCATGTAGCCCTGGCTTCAGGTTTCAAACGGAAGAACCACTTTAAGGCACTGGACTTCAAGGATAGACTGAAATAATCAGCCAACTGCTGATTGGTACATCCTTTGGCCTTCATCGCCAAGGTATATGTGTCCAAATGGGTTTTCGGGCATGCAGTCCCATCAAAGAGATCCAGATTAGGCATCACGAATTTGTGGGGCAGAGGAACAATGGAGTCCGGGTCTGTAGGCCGGAAGGCAGACTTCTTGGCAGTCAGTTCAGCGATCTGCGCTTTCATTTCCTTGTGTTGCTCCATGAACCAGGCCAGATGAGGGTCTTGTGGCGGAACCATGGCATTCAAGCTAGTGGCTGAGCTAGAGAGAGGAGCTACCACTGGCGGCAGACTGGTGGAGGGAACGGCCGATCCGGGGACGTAGGTGAAAACCTGTCCTTGGGCTGAGTTACCCTGGGGAGCATGAGTAGGACCCTGAGCAAAAGGATAGAACCTTGCGGCCTGCTGTTGATTTTCAACTGGCAAAGTAGGTGGAGGCAGCCCCGATGTAGCCGGATAACTTGGATTTCCAGAATGGGGCCCATAAGTAGGCTTAGATGTGGGCTGCTGTCCCTGACTGTTGAATTGCATGGCTGGCTGAGGCGATGGTGTATAACCCGGGGGGTACTGTGGTCCTGGTGATTCGGATGACACCGAGATGGAGGCTTGGTAACCCATTGACGTCTGAGTGAGGAATGGATTTGTGTGAGGAGCAGCTGAAATAGTACTGTTCTGAGGAGGGGCTCCTGACTGTGGCCCAGAACCAAGTTGTGGCGGCATTCCGAACTGTGGCTGTTGCTGCGAAGGCCCGGATTGATCGGTTCCAAACTGTGGCGGGATCCCGATTAGCTGTGGCATTCCGAGATAGCCCCAACCATGAGAAGACATTCCGTACTGATTTTGCCCCCACTGATTTGTGCCGTCGGGCTGCATGGATCCGGTGGTCTGTGGTTGGGGAGCTGGCTGACCCGAAAATCGAGGAGCATGGGTTCTGGTAGTGGCACCATAGGAGGTGGGTGGCGGCATCCTGGTGTAGTCAGGGCGACTGAGAGTGGGGTTGGCATCCTCGTCTTCTTCCACGGTGAAGGTGCCATCCGGATTGAGGCTGGCGGCCAGACCATGGCTCTTAATAGCCTCCATAAGGCTGTTTAGCTGTGCTTCCTGTCGTAACCTCATCTGTTCTGCTAACTGATTCCACTGTTGCTCTGTCTGAGGGGTCCCGGGAGGCGGAGTGACGTTATCCCCATCATTACCGGCTGATGCAGACATTCTGAAACCCGGAGTCGGAACAAACGGCGAAGCTGATGACGCGCTTGACTCTTCCCAACTAATCAAACGATGACCCGGTGCCCGAAACCAAGCTTTGTGCGGAGCTGCGGGGGAAAGGACACGAAGGTTCAGATGTCTGGGAATGGAAGGAGGGTAGGTGTTTGGGCTTTTGGCTCATGCAACATGCGATTATTTGTTCACGTTTACTTAAAACATGCTTTATTAACCTAATCGGTTGGAAAAGATTGCTCTTCTTTTTCGCAAACTACTCTGGATCCTGGATCAGTGGGCCCCGTCACTACGTCTATAAGCCCCTCGTATTCCACCTGTATTTCGACCTCCCAGGGTGGACAGCCCCGGGCGAGGGTCCTATAGGGCAAGCGGGTCCCACCGACCGAAAAGAAAACGATCCTAGAAGCCTGGCGGGTAATCGAGTCTTAACGAGCATTCGATGTAAATTACGGACAAAGCTGACGTCGAAGTCTAGATCGTGTCCGAGGGCTCGACAAAAAGTCGGCATGATTTGGACTGATAAGCGTCCACAATTGATCTTGACTTGTCGTCAGTTAAGCCGTAATTAGGCATGGAATAATCATTAATCCTTGATGACTCAGTGTCAATGCTGGGAGTCAGTGTATAATTTGTGCCAGTCAGAGCCGAAGTCAAGGCGCCGGTCAATATCTTGGTCAAAGTCTGCGGCGGAAAACCGGCAGAACTTCGACTGATTAGGGTCCCCGAAAGACATTGAGTCGGTATGCCGACAAAGGCTTGAAAGGAAAGGTCTATACACAGACAGGGCATGACACAGACCAGACTAAAAACCAACCGGGTCTCGGACAAAGTGTGTCACGGACAAGTGCATGGTCGACACGAGGCTCCATGGGATGTTTGGGTAGTCCTGTGCTCATCCGAGAGGCGTAATAAGACCAAACGGACCGCGACAAGGATTTCCCCGGGTTAGGGACGTAGTGTGCAGTGTACGGTCACGTGCGCGTAGTGTGCAAGCAGTCTATATTCTTTTTCTGAGTAAAATAGGAATTTTTCATGTGTCTTAAAAATATGATGCATGATTTTTTTTTTGAAAATTTTCTTTTTTTTTTTTTGAAAATCTTTTTTTTTTTTGAAATTTAATGAACACATAAGCACGTAAGCACGAAAATTCCGACAGTTAGGGACATTATTCCGACAGTCAAAATTTTGACTTTCTCCGAGGCGGCCAAAACAACACGAAAACTGTGCAAAAATCAACACACACACACAAAAATGATTTTCAAAGCCGGGACGGAAGCTTGACCCTCAAAAGCTTTTTTTTTTGAAAACGGTGATACCGGTACGTGGGATTGTTAGACCACAATTTATCCCCGACTCGTGTTAGGAGGCGGTAACGGGAAGTTTAATGGTTTCCACCAATATACCAAATACCATTTTTTTTTAAAAAAAAGCTTCATCCCCAGCAGAGTCGCCACTGTGATGATGTGTCGCCATTTCGCGGGAAAAAATTCGATTTTTCGCGTTTCTTTGAAAAAAACCAAATAAAACCCGGGAAAAAGAACGGAGTCGCCACGCCATTTTTGTTTTAAGGGCCAAAACTTTGAAAAAAGCCCGAGATCAGAAATTTGGGTTCGGAGGTCATGTTACACGCCGGGAAGGACGTTAGTGTGCACCCGGAATGCCTCGTAAAACGAGTCTTCCAAGCTGAAAACTTCATAATCTGGATAAACTCAGAGAATGAAAGTTGTTCCAGACACCTTAAATAAGATTTGTGCGAAGGAATTTTCCATTTTGGAGAAGATTTGAGGGGTCAAAACCTTCTGGAAACCTCAGATATGAGATCTGGATTCCCAGAAGCTGATGAACTAGCCTCTGAAAGAAAATTTGAAAAGAGGAGTTTTACTCACCCAAAAAATAAAGTAAAAACATGTCTGGAAAGCTCTGGATGTTGGCTACAAAAAAGTGTTTTGTAGTCAACACCAAATTCCAAGTTTATCTGTGTCCAAAAAATTAGACCATGGACTGAGGTCTGAGGAAATTGCTACTGGACAGCAACTTCTCAAGAAAGAAAATATGATTTTAAAGGGGGTTTTGCATCCATGCTTGTCCCCATTTCCCTAGGTTTTGGTTAGTGATCACTTGACATTTTAGTGGTGAATCAACTATACCAAACCATCCTTGGGGTACATTAGGACTAAGCACTTCATTTGCTTGGGAAGGGGAATTTTATCCTTTGAAAATGAGATTTGATGCTTGAAAATGGTTTTTAGGGTTTTGAAAATGCATTTGCAAGAAAACAAGAACACATTAAAGAGAATGTTGATCCTTGTAGAAGATCATCCATGGAGATGGACTTCCATGGTGATCTTCTTGGATCTTAAGACAAGAAGAAGAATGAACTACATTTTGTAGTTTGAAAATGCATGCATGGATGAGAGATTTAGGGTAAGAAGAGGGAAGTTATACCTATCTTCCTTGTATTTTTGAGGCTTTGGATTGAATATATGAGTGTTTGAGGCTTGAATGTGTTTAGAGTTTGAATTTGAGAGTGAGTGTGAGTTGGGAAATATTCAAGAGAAAATGGTGACAATTCAAGTGAATTCTCACTGTTTTCTCTCTATATTTCGCCAGAGGTTCAGTGCAAATTGTGTTGTGGCTCCTCATTTTTGTGACTGGAGGGCTCAATTTATAGCCCTCTAGAAATGACAGAGATGTCCGCGCGGATAGGGTCCCTCAGCGTGCACTGTTCATTAAATGCTGCTTCAGGCTTTGGACAAGAGAAATATTTCTTTTGAAAATTCAAATTAACAGCCAGTTTATGTTTCCAGCCATTTCTATTTTTGGTTTTCTTCCTTTGTTTTGCTTTTTAAGATTCTTTTTGAGGTTTAACCTTAAATAACAATGCCCATTTTACCCTCACTTTGTTAGAAATGTTAGGATTGTTAGGAATTGTTAGAAATGTTATAACTTTCGTTAATTTTCTAACGAAAATTCTAACAAGCTCAAATTGGATCACTTACAGCTATACCCTATGCTGTATACCCTATACCCTATACCATATACCCTATACACTATTCCCTATACCTTATAGGATATAAGGTATAGGGTATACCCTATAGGGTATAGGGTATACCATATACCCTATAGGGTATACCCTTTACCTTATACCTATACCCTATACCCTGTACCCTATAGGGAATACCCTATACCCTATATCCTATAGGGTATACCCTATACCCTATAGGGTATACCCTATATCATATGCCCTATGCCCTATACCTTATACCCTATACCCTATACCCTATAGGGTATGCCCTATGCCCTATACCTTATACCCTATACCCTATATCCTATAGGGTATACCCTATAGGGTATACCCTATAGGGTATACCCTATACCTTATACCCTATACCTTATAGTGTATAGGTTATAGGGTATAGTGTATATGGTATATGGTATAGGGTATATGGTATAGGGTATAGGATATAGGTTATAGGGTATAGTGTATAGGGTATAGGATATAGGGTAAAGGGTATAGTGTATAGGGTATAGGGTATAGGGTATAGGGTATAGTGTATAGGGTATAGGGTATAGGATATAGGATATAGGTTATATGGTATAGTGTATAGGGTATAGGGCATACCCTATACCCTATACCTTATACCCTATATCTTATACCCTATAACCTATACCCTGTACCCTATACCTTATAGTGTATAGGGTATACCCTATACCCTATACACTATACCCTATAACCTATATCATATATCCTATACCCTATACCTTATACCCTATACCCTATACCTTATACCTTATACCTTATACCCTATACCCTATAGGGTATACCCTATACCCTATAGGGTATACCCTATACCCTATAGGGTATACCCTATACCATATGCCCTATACCTTATACCATATACCTTATACCCTATACCCTATACCCTGTACCCTATAGGGTATACCCTATACCCTATAGGGTATACCCTATACCATATGCCCTATGCCCTATTGTAAGTGCTCCAATTTGAGCTTGTTAGTATTTTCGTTAGAAAATTAACGGAAGTTTTAACATTCCTAACATTTCTAACATTTCTAACCAACCAAGGGTAGATTAGGGTTTGCCAAAAAAAGATAAACCAAGAAAAGAATCTCAAAAAGCAAAAGAAATTGGAAAAATCCGAATTAGGCAAGTTGAAAAACAAAAACTGCTGGAATTTTGAATAATATTCTTCCTGTTCAAAGCCTGGAGCAGCATTTAATGCACCAGTCACGTTTACGAAACCATCCGCGCGGATATGCTTGCATCTCACAGGGGCCTATAAATTGAACCCTCCTCTCTCAGTTTACACAACACAATTTGCTCACAGCAACACAATTCTGGCGAAATATAGAGAGAAAACAGTGGGAATTCACTTGAATTGCCACCATTTTCTCTTGAATCTTTCCCAAATCCCACTCACTCAAAATACTCTCAAATCATCCTCATACACACACAAGCCCAAGCTTAAATCACCCCTTAGGAGGAGGATTAGAGAGAAAACATAGAGGACTTCATTGTTATCTACTTGTTTTCTCTTTGACCAACTATATCATCAAACCCTAAACACATTCAAGCCTTGAATCCACTCAAATACAAATCCAAACACCAAATCTTGATACTCCTCAAGTCAAACACCAAATCTTGATACTCCTCAAGTCAAATTCCAAGCCTAGGAAGATAGGGTGTCACCATTGGTAAAGCCCTCCTTCTCTAAACCCTAAAACTCCCTTTTAACTTCTTGTTCATCTTGTTCTTCTTACTTTGATTCACTTTATGTCTAGTTTAACTTAAATCTTGACCTAAGATGGTCATCTTGAAGTTCATCTTCATGAATGACCATCTCAAATGGTCCACATTTTAAATCTCTAGTTGATTTTTCTCTTTAATTTCATCTCTACAAAATTCCCCTTCCCAAGCAAATGAAATGCTTAAGTCCTAATGTACCCCAAGGATGGTTTGATATAGTTGATTCACCACTAAAATGTCAAGTGATCACTAATCAAAACCTAGGGAAATGGGGACAAGCATGGATGCAAAACCCCCTTTAAAATCATGTTTTTCTTCTTGAGAAGTTGCTGTCCAGTAGCAATTTTCTAAGACCCCAGTCCATGGTCTAATTTTTTGGACACAGATAAACTTGGAATTTGGTGTTAACTACAAAACACTTTTTGTATCCAACATCCAGATATTTCCATATATATTTTTACTTTATTTTTTGGGTGAGTAAAACTCCATTTTTCAAATTTTCCTTTAAAGGTCAGTTCATCAGTCTCTGGAAATCCAGATCTCACATCTGAGATTTCCAGAAGGTTTTGGTCCCTAAAATCATCTCCAAAATGGGAATTTATTTTACAGAAACCTTATTTAAGGTGTTTTGAACATTTTTAATTCTTGGACTTTTCCCATATTCTGGAGTTTTCAAGCCCTAAAGTCCATTTCAAAATCAAGTGTCCACTGCCTTTTTCATTCTGGCAGAAATGGTTTTCAACTTCCAAAAATCTTTTGAGTGTCAAATCTCAACCCAAAAATCACACCAAAAATCATGGGATCTTTCCAAAGTCTAATAAAGAATTCCCAATTTTTACTTTCCTCAGTTTCAACTTATTTTGGCCAAAGTAACACACACACACACACAAATGGTTTTTAAGCTTGGAATACTCGTTTCACGAGGCATTCCGGGTGCACACTAACGTCCTTCCCGGCGTGTAACGTGACCTCCGAACCCAAATCTCTAATCTCGGGCATTTTTCAAAGTTTTGGCCCTTAAAACAAAAATGGCGTGGCGACTCCATCTTTTTCCGGTTTTATTTGATTTTCGAAGAAACGCAAAATCGAATTTTCCCGCGAAATTTGGTGCACATCGTTACAGTGGCGACTCCGCTAAAGAGAATCAAGCTTTTTCTAAAAAAAAAAAAAGATATTTGGTATATCGGTGGAAACCATTAAACTTCCCGTTAGCGCCTCCTAACACGAGTCGGGGATAAATTGTGGTTTAACAATCCCACGTACCGGTATCATCGTTTTCAAAAAAAAAAAAAAAGCTTTTGAGAGTCAATCTTCCGTCCCGGCATCAAAAAAAAAAATCATTTGTTGTGTGTGTGTTGATTTTTGCACATTTTCGTGTTGTTTTGGCCGCCTCGGAAAAAATCAAAATTTTGACTGTCGGAATCATGTCCCTAACTGTCGGAATTTTTGTGCTTATGTGCTCATTTCAAAAAAAAATTCAAAAAAAAAAGAAAATTTTCAAAAAAAAAAAGAAAATTTTCAAAAAAATCATGCATCATATTTTTAAGACACATGAAAAATTTCTATTTTACTCAGAAAAAGAAGATAGACTGCTTGCACACTACGCGCACGTGACCTTACACTGCACACTACGTCCCTAACCCGGGGAAATCCTTGTCGCGGCCCGTTTGGTCTTATTACGCCTCTCGGTGCAAGCACAGGACTACCCAAACATCCCATGGAGCCTCGTGTCGACCATGCACTTGTCCGTGACACACTTTGTCCGAGACCCGGTTGGTTTTTAGTTTGGTCTGTGTCATGCCCTGTCTGTGTATAGACCTTTCCTTTCAATCCTTTGTCGGCACACCGACTCAATATCTTTCGGGGACCCTAATCAGTCGAAGTTCTGCCGGTTTTTCGCCGCAGACTTTGACCAAGATATTGGCCGGCGCCTTGACTTCGGCTCTGACTGGCACAAATTATACACTGACTCCCAGCATGACACTGAGTCATCAAGGATTAATGATTATTCCATGCCTAATTACGGCCTAATTGACGACAAGTCAAGATTAATTGTGGGCATTTATCAGTCCAAATTATGCCGACTTTTTGTCGAGCTCTCGGACATGATCTTGACCTTTGACGTCAGCTTTGTCCGTAATTTACATCGAATGCTCGTTAAGACTCGATTACCCGCCAGACTTTTAGGATCGTTTTTCTTTCGGTCGGTGGGACCCGCTTGCCCTATAGGACCCTCGCCCGGGCCGTCCACCCCGGGAAGGTCGAAATACAGGTGGAATACGAGGGGCTTATAGACGTAGTGACGGGGCCCACTGATCCAGGATCCAAAGTAGTTTGTGAAAAAGAAGAGCAATCTTTTCCAACCGATTAGGTTAATAAAACATGTTTTAAGTAAACGTGAACAAATAACCGCATGTTGCATGAGCCCAAAGCCCAAACACCTACCCACCTTCAATTCCCAAACATCTGAACCCTCGTGTCTTTCCCAGCAGCCTCCGCACAAAGCTTGGTTTCGGGCACCGGTCACCGTTTGATCGCTTGGGAAGAGTCAAGCGCATCGTCAACTTCACCGTTTGTTCCGACTCCGGGTTTCGAATGTCCGCATCAGCCGGTAACGATGGGGACAACGTCACTCCGCCTCCCGGGACTCCTCAAACAGAACCGCAATGGAATCGCTTAGCCGAATGTATGAGAGTGCGACAGAAGCACAACAACAGCCTTATGGAGGCTATCAAAAGCCATGGATTGGCCGTCGCCTCAACCCGATGGCACCTTCACCGTGGAAGAAGAGGAAGACCCCAATCCCGCTCTTGGTCAACCCGACTACTCCAGGATGCCACCACCGGCTTCCCACGGTACTACCACCAGAGCCCATGCTCCTCGACCTCTGGGTCAGCCGGCTCCCCAACTGCAAACCACTGGATCCATACGGCTGACGGGACGAGCCGGTTCGCACCTCGGCTGGGGACAAAGTCAGTATGGAATGTCTACTCATGGTTGGGGGTGCCTCGGAATGCCACAACAAATGGGGATCCCACCTCAGTTTGGAAACGATCAATCCGGACCTTCACAGCAACATTTTGGAATGCCGCCACGCCTCGGTTACGGGGCCACGCCAGGAGCCCTTCCTCGTAATGATGCTAGCTCACCGCTCCTCACACAGCTTTCACAAATCCATGTATCACTCGTGGTTCGATGGGTTACCAAACCTCCATCCCGGTTTCATCGAATCACCAGGACCACGCACCCCCTCGGTTACACACCCGCCACAAGCAGCCATGCAATTCAACAACCAGGGACAGCAGCCCGCACTCAAGCCTACTTACGGGCCTCACCCCGGAAATCTGAGCTATCCAGCTACCTCAGATCTGCCTCCATCTTCTCTGCCGATTGGAAGCCAACAACAAGTCGCTGGGTTCTATCCCTTTGCCCAAACTCCTACCTACACTCCTCAGGGTAATTTGGGCCAAGGACAGGTTTTCACCTATGCTCCGGGATATGGTATTCCTTCCACCAATGCACCACCAATAGCTAGTCCTCTTCCTAGCTCAAATATCGGCTCAGGCATTCCCGCTCCACCTTTGGATCCCCAATTGGCTTGGTTTATGGAGCAACACAAGGAAATGAAAGCGCAGATCGCTGAATTGACCGTCAAAAAGAACACTGCTCTTCGGCCTACAGATCCCGACTCGATTGTACCCCTGCCTCACAAGTTCGTAATGCCCACTCTCGAACTGTTTGATGGAAGTACGTGCCCTAAAACTCACTTGGACACCTATACTTTGGCAATGAAATCCAAGGGATGCACAAACCTAGTGATTGGCTGACTACTTGATCTCTCTTTGAAGTCGGGGGCTTTGAAATGGTTTTTCCGATTGCGGCTGAAGCTAGGGCTACTTGGGAACAGATTACCAAGCACTTTCACGTATAAGTATAAAGCCAACTTGGAATGGGAAACAAACAGAGTTGACTGCAGACAACGATGCAGCCTACGATGAGAATATTGGGGATTTCTATAAAAGGTGGAACCCGAAGCTTAGTGAAATGGCCATTCCTCCTCCGACGAGGAGCAAGTTAGACATCTTTCGCCATGCTTGAAGCCGCATTTGAGAGCTTCCTCGCCACTTCCCTACGCCGACTTACGTGCAATGGTTAATTCTCGGGCTAAGTTCGAAAAGGCTTACAATCGCCAAGCAAGTTGTTGCACACCGCTACGTATACCGGGTTTCGTCCACCTCCAACACAGCCTCCCGCCCAACCAAAAGGTAAAGAAGTGATTAGCTATGCGGGACAGGACTGTAACAATGCCACTTCCTTTGTGCGCAAGAAACCTGATGCATCCAGATCCCGGCTCCAAGACTTGAGAAACTTTGGGATGCCTTTGAGTGATATCTTCAGAGGTTTGGTGAGAGAAGGTGCGCTCCGGCCATTGGAAAATTATCAGCCTAGAAACCCCAATGCTCCTTTAGATACCTCCAAGCATTGTGCCTTTCATCGCACTCACGGGCACTTGACAGATGATTGCGTCCCCGAAAAGGCAATCCAAAGTTTGATTGAACAAGGGAGGTTAGAGGTTCCTGAAGGGCCTAATACTATCAATAACCCGCTCCCTAGAAATAACAACATGAGTGTCAACATGATCGAGTTTGGTGGTTCAAGACTTGGGAACATAATGTAGTTTGACTCGTCCCTTTGCGAGGTCAATGAACCAGTCATCGCAGGCAAGGAAAATGGTTGGATTGAGCAAGAAGAAGTCCTGATGGAAAGACCTGCAATAGCTCCCATCTCCAGCGTCGAAGAATAGAAGCATGGTCCAACAGCAAAGAGCGGCTAGACTAGGGGCTACCTATCTCTAAAAATAGTCTTTTAAGTCAACCTTCGTAGGTTCTAGTACTTTTCTTTCACCTAAGTCCTTCCTGGACATTTGTCGTTGTAGTCCATTTTGGACATAGTAGTTAAATGTCTAACTTTTAATATAAGTCTTTTTTTCTTTTCTTGCTAGACTCGAGACATCACTTGCACACCCACGTTACACTTAATTGAAATGGTTTTATCTAGATGATCACTTGTGCTGCTCAACCACTAATTCTTTGAAATGATTAATATTTAAATTAATCGGAGTGAGAAAATCAATTGATATCCTTCCCAAATTGGGGCTTACCAACTCCCCATCTTGCATCTCATATGCTCACATCCCTTTCATCATCATCCTCTCGTTGCTCGATGAATTTGCATGGATTTTTTCTCATTTAAAGCTTAAGCAAGCAATGAAGACTTAATTTCGTTTAGGTCATCCGGTAAGGATTGCGGTCGAAGCCTTTCACCCATAGGAAAAACCATTACCTTACCCTCACCAAACAATATCCTTTCATTTCAAGATCGGCATGTTTTGAAACCCTGTTTAGCCATCACCTTTGCTCCTTATTGAGAGAAGTCCAAGCAACGCCAAAGAAGTTAGCTTCGAGAGTCAGCAATGCATAAAATGTTCAAGTTGTGAAGGAAGGAAAGATAATCCTCAACTCCTCAAGAGGGCCTTCCGAATTATCAAAGGAAGGATTTTAAAATCCTCGCAATTCAGCAAAAATCCTCAACGTCTCAGGAGGCTCTTCAAAAAAAAAAAAATAATAGAAAACTTCAAGCAAGAACTTCAAAAAAAAAAAGAGGACCGTCGATCCTCACAATTCAGCAAAAGTCCCCGACTTCTCAAGAAGCTCTCCAATGATCAAAAAAAAAAGAGAGCCCGAATCCTCGCAAGTTCGCAAAAGTTGTCGATAGCTTGGACTTCCTCTCACCATTACCTTAAATCAATCCCAAGCCATCCTCTCGATTTTAGAGGATACTCCCATTACCCTCGCCTTCGGTCAAAGTCAAAATTTGACCTCTCATTCTTAGAGGTAATCAATCTTCCCCGCCATAGATTTCCTAAACACATCCCTGCAAGCCAACCTCTCATCATTAGAGGTTCAGTCAGCAAAAGGCCCAGCCGACCTCTCATCTTAAGAGGTCACAATTTCCCAAATCACCCGATGGCCGATCGAAGCCCGGAAACCCAGCTGCAATTCCTATCGGATAGCAATTTCATTATAATATCTCTAAGATCTAAATCAAATTAACGCTTCATTGCTTACTTAAATTGGAATCTAATCCATCTTGATTCAAAATCATCAATCAAAGATTGTGCAAATTCAAATCTGATTCATTCGACATTTCATGTGAGCATAATTCATTTCTACTCCGCAGACACTTGCCGTGGATGTCCCACTGGGGCTTCGCATCTGTGTCTTTCATGGACACTCTAAGGGGATATGTCATTCGAATCTCCAATCCTCAAAGGACCTCAAAATCTTGAATTTTCACATTCATTCTCTTTTCAATCGGGTTAAGCCCGAACTACGGCGACCTGAGCTCTTCATAATGGAGGGAACGTAGGCAACCAGAAATGGTCCGGTCGAAATCACAAACAAATCTCAAAAAAAAAAAAATCCGGTCTCATCAAGGATCGTCCCTATACACTTTCCGCCCTTTCGAGCTCGATTCTCGATATCAGTTGGTTTTCTCCTTGTAATTAATCAAAATATTTGTTCATATCAGATTTAAGGGTTGAATAACTCGAACATTAACAAAGGGTTTTAAGCAGCCTTGTGATCATCATGAATAAGACAAGTTTTCAAGTGTCTCGACAAGTCTTCTCTCTCTCCATCATAGGGAAATAGAGCCAAACACTGTCTTTCTGTCAGCAGGGGCTTCCATACACTTTTCCACACCTTGTGATGCTTATACTCTCTCAAAAGAGTCAAACCTAAAGCGAGTGTGTATACACAAAATCGGGATTCATTCCCACTTTTCGAAAGATGTGCCCCTGCACATAAACGTTTCTGAGTCTTGTCCAAAGGATCGGTTGACTAAGATTTGAAAAGATGGGTGCCTCCTCGGCCACATGATGACTCTATCTCGCAATGGGACTGCTCTGAATTTCTTCACACTGGGGCTTGCTAAGCGGTTCTCCTGTGTTCTCCTGTATCAGCTCTTCAAGCTGGAACTTCTATAGTCATCTTTGGGTCCACATTGGGTTCTTCACTACGAGATAGATTCGCCAAGTCACTGCTTCGAAATCTGGACTTTGCTAAGCTGGTCCTCTGGACCTGAATTTTATCAAGTCACAAGAAAGTTCTAGTCACATCAACAGCTAGATTTTCAGCTTCAGAACTTGGTACATAGCAGCTTCCCGTAGCGTCGGAATCTAAGATATGGGTTTCTCCCGGCATTAGCAATTTCATCAAATCATTCTCTGAACAAGGTTTTGGCCGAGGTCACAGCTCACCCAAATGAAAGAAGCTTCACTCATATCAACGTGCCCTAGAGCCCTGTCAAAGACGCCTTCAAATGACCAAGATTGAGAGAGAAAATTCCAATCAAGACCCAGGATCCGAATCCAATCTCATCAAAATTGAGGTCCATGTGATACTGTTAACAAAACCTCATCAATAACCGCTGTTTAAATCGCGATCGAGGGCTCTCACCACATGCTCAAAATTTGTTCCAAACAGTTTCCAGACACATACATCCCAATGCATCCCCTCTCATCACCATGCATCCCCACAAAAATCTCCCAAGGGCTCATGTAGCATGCACAAAACTTGAATCAATAAGAAAAATCCTAAGTGATTGAAGATCATAAATCATAATTTCCCTGCCAAAAGCTTAGGCTAGGTGCATCTTCGAAAGCAAGTAAATGCATCATCTCGCGAACATACGCATTGATACTCTCACAATCATTTTTGGTTCTATGCATGCATCTGTCATCATGTATGTCATATATGCATCTTCCTCTCTACTAACCAATGCAGGAATTCAAACGTGAAAGACCATCTTCCTTCGCCATTGAGACTTACCCTCAACAAGGGAGATATTTACCAAAGCTCAAAATCAATGGTTTCAACAAAATTGCATGAAATCAAATCCCCCTTTTCGGCAAGAGATGATTCCGGGCAAAACATGTGCAGACCACCTCCAGTGAATACAAATCGGTCTGAGATGCCAAGTTCTCAAAATGCAAATCGGTCAGGGACGCCAAGTTCTCTAATGCAAATCGGTCAGGGACGCCAAGTTCTCAAATACAAATCGGTCAGGGACGCCAAGTTCTCAAAATGCAAATCGGTCTGAGATGCCAAGTTCTCAAAATGCAAATCGGTCAGGGACGCCAAGTTCTCAAATACAAATCGGTCAGGGACGCCATGTTCTCAAGTACAGTTCGGTCAGGGACGCCAAGTTCTCAAATACAATCCGGACAGAGACGCCAAGTTCTCAAAGATGCATCAAGACTCTCAACACTATCAACTACCACACAGCCCCCCGCAACTTGCTCTCCTGCAGGTAAGCACAGCAAAGGTATGTTAGTCCTTCAACATATCTCAAAAATATGCATACACTCACAAATGTTGCATGATTACCCATAGCGTTAGCTATCTCTACCTTCGCAAATAGCCACGTAAGCTTTAGCAATCCTCGGGCGACTTCCCTAAAATAGTCAATCCTCGGGCGACTTCCCTAAAATAGTCAATTCTCGGGCGACTTCCCTAAAATAGTCAATTCTCGGGCGACTTCCCTAAAATAGTCAATCCTCGGGCGACTTCCCTAAAATAGTCAATCCTCGGGTGACTCCCCTAAGAGCAGTCAACCTTGGGTACAAAGTCCGTGGCCTCTCGTTATCGCCACTATGTAGCCTACCATAGGTACATCCACTTGACCAACATTGGCCACCCTTCTTCCCGATAGTTCTCGTAAGCCCGAGTCTTCCCCAGCAAGAACACCTTCAAATAGTCTCCCTCAGGTACAAAACCTCAGCTTAGGTTCATACTCCTGAACCAAGACCTCGACTTAGAATCATGCTCCTGAACTGAGTCCCCACTTAGGTTCATACTCCTGAACTAAACCTCGACTTAGAATCATACTCCTGAACTAAGTCCCCATTTAGGTTCATACTCCTAAACTAAACCTCGACTTAGAATCATACTCCTGAACTAAGTCCCCATTTAGGTTCATACTCCTGAACAAAACCTCGACTTAGAATCATACTCCTGAACTAAGTCCCCATTTAGGTTCATACCCCTGAACTAAACCTCGACTTAGAATCATACTCCTGAACTAAGTCCCCATTTAGGTTCATACCCCTGAACTAAACCTCGACTTAGAATCATACTCCTGAACTAAGTCCCCATTTAAGTTCATACTCCTGAACTAAACTCCAACAAAGGCTAACAAAATCCCCAGCGAAGTTAACGGAATCCCGTTTCTTTTCCCATTATCATCCTCGGCAGCAAACATAAGACCGATCCCTTCAAATGAAGTCCACCAATAGACCATCTATCCCAAACCATCAAAGGGAAATCATTTCAAATCAAGGTTCGAGGCACCTAAGATGCCATCTCCAAGGTTCGAGGCACCTAAGACGCCATCATGAAGGTTCGAGGCACCTAAGACGCCATCATTAAGCTTCGAGGCACCTAAAATGCTATCACACACAACACGAGGAAAGCGATAAATCGCAATCATCCCCTAATTCGACAAACCGAAGTCATTAACAGGGCGACTTCCCCAAAATAGTCAAACCATAGGGTGACTTCCCAAAAATAGTCAGATCATAGGGCGACTTCCCCAAAATAGTCAAACCACAGGGCGACTTCCCCAAAATAGTCAAAGCATAGGGTGACTTCCCAAAAATAGTCAGATCATAGGGTGACTTCCCCAAAATAGTCAGATCATAGGGCGACTTCCCCAAAATAGTCAAACCATAGGGCGACTTCCCCAAAATAGTCAGATCATAGGGTGACTTCCCCAAAATAGTCAAACCATAGGGCGACTTCCCAAAAATAGTCAGATCATAGGGCGACTTCCCAAAAATAGTCAGATCATAGGGCGACTTCCCAAAAATAGTCAAATCTTAGGGTCAAAGACCCGAACTACGACTGGCTTGATTCCTCTTAAGGATACGTAGGTAGCCTATCATTAGGTTCAGCCATCCGACCGAAAATGGTCATTCCTATCCCCAGCAGAGCGGATAGCCATCCGACCGAAAATGGTCATTCCTATCCCCAGCAAGAGCGGATAGTCATCAGACCAAAAATGGTCATTCCTTTCCCCAGCAGAGCGGATATACAATTCCAGCCATCCGACCGAAAATGGTCATCTCTTATCCCCAGCAGAGTTTCTTTCCAAAGAACCGACCGAGAACTCGCTCATCAGGTTCGAGGCACCTAAAACGCCATCATCTCCAGGGTCAAAGACCCGAACTACGGCTGGCTTGATTCCTCTCAAGGATACGTAGGTAGCCTATTAAATAGGTTCAGCCACTCGATCACTTGATCATCCTGCCAAATTTGGAGCCTTACTCTTATCGACAACCCCGCTTCCTTCGAAAGCGCCGTCGCCGAGGGGCTACTGTAAGTGCTCCAATTTGAGCTTGTTAGTATTTTCGTTAGAAAATTAACGGAAGTTTTAACATTCCTAACATTTCTAACATTTCTAACCAACCAAGGGTAGATTAGGGTTTGCCAAAAAAAGATAAACCAAGAAAAGAATCTCAAAAAGCAAAAGAAATTGGAAAAATCCGAATTAGGCAAGTTGAAAAACAAAAACTGCTGGAATTTTGAATAATATTCTTCCTGTTCAAAGCCTGGAGCAGCATTTAATGCACCAGGCACGTTTACGGAACCATCCGCGCGGATATGTTTGCATCTCACAGGGGCCTATAAATTTAACCCTCCTCTCTCAGTTTACACAACACAATTTGCTCACAGCAACACAATTCTGGCGAAATATAGAGAGAAAACAGTGGGAATTCACTTGAATTGCCACCATTTTCTCTTGAATCTTTCCCAAATCCCACTCACTCAAAATACTCTCAAATCATCCTCATACACACACAAGCCCAAGCTTAAATCACCCCTTAGGAGGAGGATTAGAGAGAAAACATAGAGGACTTCATTGTTATCTACTTGTTTTCTCTTTGACCAACTCTATCATCAAACCCTAAACACATTCAAGCCTTGAATCCACTCAAATACAAATCCAAACACCAAATCTTGATACACCTCAAGTCAAGCACCAAATCTTGATACTCCTCAAGTCAAATTCCAAGCCTAGGAAGATAGGGTGTCACCATTGGTAAAGCCCTCCTTCTCTAAACCCTAAAACTCCCTTTTAACTTCTTGTTCATCTTGTTCTTCTTACTTTGATTCACTTTATGTCTAGTTTAACTTAAATCTTGACCTAAGATGGTCATCTTGAAGTTCATCTTCATGAATGACCATCTCAAATGGTCCACATTTTAAATCTCTAGTTGATTTTTCTCTTTAATTTCATCTCTACAAAATTCCCCTTCCCAAGCAAATGAAATGCTTAAGTCCTAATGTACCCCAAGGATGGTTTGATATAGTTGATTCACCACTAAAATGTCAAGTGATCACTAATCAAAACCTAGGGAAATGGGGACAAGCATGGATGCAAAACCCCCTTTAAAATCATGTTTTTCTTCTTGAGAAGTTGCTGTCCAGTAGCAATTTTCTAAGACCCCAGTCCATGGTATAATTTTTTGGACACAGATAAACTTGGAATTTGGTGTTGACTACAAAACACTTTTTGTAGAAAACATCTAGAGCTTTCCAGAAATATTTTTATTTTATTTTTTTCGTGAGTAAAACTCCATTTTTCAAATTTTCTTTTAAAGGTCAGTTCATCAGTCTCTGGAAATCCAGATCTCACATCTGAGATTTCCAGAAGGTTTTGGTCCCTCAAATCATCTCTAAAATGGGAAGTTCTTTTACAGAAACCTTATTTAAGGTGTTTTCAACATTTTTCATTCTTGGACTTTTCCCAGATTCTGGAGTTTTAAAGCCCTAAAGTCCATTTCAAAATCAAGTGTCCACTGCCTTTTTCATTCTGGCAGAAATGGTTTTCAACTTCCAAAAATCTTTTGAGTGTCAAATCTCAACCAAAAAATCACACCAAAAATCATGGGATCTTTCCAAAGTCTAATAAAGAATTAGCAATTTTTACTTTCCTCAGTTTCAACTTATTTTGGCCAAAGTAACACACACACACACACACACAAATGGTTTTTAAGCTTGGAAGACTCGTTTCACGAGGCATTCCGGGTGCACACTAACGTCCTTCCCGGCGTGTAACGTGACCTCCGAACCCAAATCTCTAATCTCGGGCATTTTTCAAAGTTTTGGCCCTTAAAACATAAATGGCGTGGCGACTCCGTCTTTTTCCGGTTTTATTTGATTTTCAAAGAAACGCAAAATCGAATTTTCCCGCGAAATTTGGTGCACATCGTTACACCTATGCCCTATACCTTATACCCTATACCTCATATCCTATGGGGTATACCCTATACCCTATAGGGTATACCATATACCTTATACCCTATACCCTATAGGGTATAGGGTATAGTGTATAGGGTATAGGGTATATGGTATAGGATATAGGCTATAGGATATAGTTTATAGGGCATAGGGTATAGGGTATAGGGTATAGTGTATAGGGTATAGTGTATAGGGTATAGGGTATAAGGTATAGTGTATAGGGTATATGGTATAAGGTATAGGGTATAGGGTATAGGGTATAGGGTAAAGGATATAGGGTATAGGGTATAGGATATAGGATATAGGTTATAGGGTATAGTGTGGGGTATTGGGTATAAGGTATATGGTATAGGATTTAGTATACTCCCTCCGTCCCACAATAATATGTAAACTTTCTATTTTGGGCGTCCCACAATAATATCTAACTTTCCCAAAACGGAAAGGAATCTTTACTATTCCCTCCACTCATTCTCTCTCCTACATTATTTTAATACTCACATCACCATTATAATTTACTATTCTCTCCACTCATTCTCTCTCCTATTTTATTTTCACACTCACAACACTTTCAATATAATAATTTCTCCTTAATCCCCGTGCATTTTGCAAAAGTCCATAAAATTGTGGGACGGAGGGAGTATATGGTATACGGTATAGGGTAAAGGGTATAGTGTATAGGGTATAGGGTATAAGGTATAGGGTATAGGGTATAGGATATAGGGTTTAGGGTTTAGGGTTTTGGCGTTGCATTAGTAATTTAGCCATTACATTAGAAAAATCTAATGTAACGCCGAGATCAAAGCCGTTGCATTAATCAAAATGTGCCGTTACATTAGCTATGTCGTTGCATTAGACTTGTTACATTAGCTTTGGCGTTGCATTAGATGCGTTACATTAGCTCTGGCGTTGCATTAGATGCGTTACATTAGCTCTGGCATTGCATTAGCCGTTACATTAGCTCTGGCGTTGCATTAGATGTGTGAAATTAGCTCTGGCGTTGCATTAGATGCGTTACATAAGCTATGGCATTGCATTAGATGCGTTACATTAGGTCAGAAATGTAGTAGTGTTTGCCGTATGTGTGTGCTACGTTTCAAGCTGATCCTAGGGAATCTCACCTTCAAACTGTTAAAAGAATAATTAGATATCTTGTGGGAACCATTCACATAGGATTATGGTACCCTAGAGATTCATCATTTACACTAATTGGCTATTCAGATGCTGATTTTGCAGCTTGTAGGGTCACAAGGAAAAGTACTAGTTGAACTTGTCAATTTCTGGGCAACAGATTGGTTTTCTGTTCTTGTAAGAAGCAAGCTTCAATTTCCACTTCTACAACCGAGGCTGAATGCATAGCTGCTAGAAGTTGCTGTTCACAAATCCTATGGATGAAGCAACAACTGGTGGACTATGAAATTCCTAAATAAGTGTGTCCCATCTACTGTGACAACACCTCAACTATCGCAGTCTCATAGACATCAAATACCACTTCCTCAAGGATCATGTTGAAAAGGGTAACGTTGTTCTTTTAAAATTTCATACTAATTTTCAATTAGGTGATATTTTGACAAAACCCTTATACAATAAAAGATTTGAATTCCTTAGAGGTGAACTAGGCATGATTGATATTTGTGGATAAACTGTGCTAACTTTGCTATTTGTGTAAGCTCTCCACTGATCAATAGGTGAAATACCAATTTTACCCCTCAATATACAATAGCTGCTCAACCTTAACCGACAACATCAAATTTCTCAACAAGTCACTCCCCTGACCGATCATATTTCTCAACTGGTTACAAGCTGTAACCGGTTAAGCCTTCATGCGGTTGCTCAATCGGTCACCAAGTTCAACCGGTCATCAAATTGCCTAATCGATGACGAACTGCAGCCGTATCCAATCTGTTTTAACCGGCACGTCTGACCCCTGCTGTCCTTTCAGTCTTGTCAGCCGCTCTCTGACACACAACAGTGAGCTATTACCAACCTTTTCCTTTCCTAGGTAGATCAAAATTTTAATTTTGATCAAAAAGGTAATCTCTGTATCATTCTTATTTATTCAAAAGGTTATTATTTTTGTTCATTATTATGTTTAAATTTAACTGATGCACACAAGTTCCTATTTTTAAGCTTCCATATTTAAAATCATGTTTCATTATCCCTAATTTTAAGCAATCAGATAAAACGTTTAAACTAATTTTTCTCCACCTAATAAACACCTCTTCGTCTCCTTCGTACTCTCTTTTCTCTCTCCCAATAAAAGGAATTCATAACCAAACCTTTTAAACTTTCCAAACCCCATATTCTCAAACTCACTCTAAGATTTCAAGCTTTCAACCGGTTACAAGCATTCGAAGTTCATCAGATCTTCAATTTTTTCTTCATCTTTCATCAAACATTTCTGGTAACACTTAGAACATTTAAAAAGTTTTTCTAAGTTATAAATATTTTTCTTAATCTAATAAAATTTTCTAACTTAAAATGTTTGTGTTCTTGATGTTTGATTTTTGCAGATGGCTCCTAAATCTTCAACCCCAAAGAAAGACATATACGGAGGTTACATTCTTCCCAACTTCTTTGAGTCTGAAGAAGGAAAGTTGCTCAAGGCCATTTTGTCTGGTGCTGGTATTCTTCCCTTTCTTTGGCCTAAAGGATTAGAGGATATTTATTATGAGCTCGTGAATGAGCTATTCGGTAATGGCGGTTTGGAAGAGAATGTTAAGGCAAACGTGTCTTCTATTGTTTCCATCGTGGCTGGTGTACCTATTACCTTTTCCTCAATCTCCATAGCTTAATCCTTCCCATCCCTATCCTCAACCGGTTCCTCTGCTATTTTTATGAAGAATATGGAGCTGGCTTGGTCCCAAATCAGAGGGGATAAACCTTTCGTTACCGGTGAAGGTAACAAGAAGGATGATTTAGATCCTCTAAATTATGCCTTGGCTGAGATAGTGGATCGATGCATCATCTGCAGGTCTGGATCACACCACTGCATCACTATGATTCAGTGAGGCAATTACTGCTATTATTCTGCAGAAGGACTTCAACTGGTGTAGATTTATTTTTAACATCATAGTGACAGCCTTCAAGAAATTTTAGAAGGAGAAGCTCTTAGCAAGAGCCAACAAAGCCAGGCCTTGCCATTACCTGTTGATCAGTAGGGTGTTGAGAAGAAACCCTACTATTCTAGCTACCTCAGCCGGTCAGCCTAGCTACCCTCAGTCTTGGGTAAAAACTTTTGATCAATAGACTGGGCAAGGATTATATGAGAAGCCAAGCTCTCAACCGGTGATACCTCAACTGGTGTAACCCCAATAGATGCTCAACCGGTCACTACCCCAACTCAACCAACTACCTCAGCTGCTCAACCATCTGACCTGGTATCAGAGCAGGTCCCCTTGCCTCTCACCCATCGGTCAGGAAGTGCCAACCGATCAGAATCTCCATCTTCCACATTTTTCATGACAACCCTTGGGCTATAAGTGACAAGCTTATTCCTTCTCCCAAATGGGTTTATCCTATTGATCACCTTCCCCCTTTTCTCAGAAAACTCATACAATTTCATGAGCTAAGTAAAGACTCAGTTCCTACCGGTGATGTTCACAAATATGTTGACTTTTAAAATAATCATGAAGAGAAAGGAATCTACTTCAGCAAATACTGCAAATTGAGTCAGTACGATGCCTCCCTATCCAAGCAGGAACTCCTTCGGATCTTTGACCGATACTTTGATATGCTTCCCAATCTGTGGAATTCCATCTATCTCTCTCAAGATCGGTTACGTCAGGATATGATGGTCCATGCGGTGTGGACTAAATTTTCCCTATCATATGGAGTCCAAGACACCTTGATGGAATATGATCCCTATCAGTTGGGCAGATATGAACAACCTGACGACCTCCTTCCTTCATTTGATTTTGAACCAGTCATTTTCGGTCCAAGAAGAAACCAACTCATAAGGAATGTTATGGACTTGGTTGAAAATATGATGGGAGTGGATAGAGAGCTTCATGCTATGGGGAACATCAATTTGGCTGACTTCTTCTCCTCTGTTCACTCTAACAAGTATAAGTGGACTACCACTACAGATGAGGAGATTGAAGATTTATTTAAGGAAGGTGATGGTGATAGTGAAGCTGATGTTGATGAGGGTGATGATAAGAGTGAGCAGTCAAGCTTAAGTTCTAGTTCTGATGATGATGATGGTGATGGTGATGATGATGATGAGTCTAAGTTTGTTACTCCTCAATCGACTGCACTGGTTATGAGCTTGGGAGAAGGCTTAACCGAGATGTCACCGGTTACAACCTTAGGAGGAGGTAAGGATGTTTTAACCGATGCCTTACTGGTTGTTCAACCGGTTGAGATGCCCTTAATCGATGGATCTACTGAACCAGTTAAGGAGGAGAAGCTTGTTACGGCTGATGCTGAGGAAGTTGAGCTGCAAAAAGCTATGACTACTAGCTTATTTGAATCTGAAATGGACCTTCAACGGTCATCAGCTGATGAGTTAGCTACTCAGGCTGCCATTCAAGCATCCCTCCTAGTCAGTCAGGCTAGTTCGCAGATAAAGGGTAAATCAGTTGAGGAGGAGAGTGAATCAGTTTTTGAGGAGGAGGATCCATCTACTTCAGATTTCTTTGAAGATGATGATGAGATAGAGTTTAAGGCCCCTGAGCCTTTTGACTATAACCCTTTTGATGCTACACATCCTCCTCCATCCTTTGACTTCTCTATTGATGAGAAAGACTTGATTTCCACTCTTAATTATTATACATCAAGGGCCTCTATTCCCCGGTTTTCAAACTAGATGTTTCTGTTTTATTTGCATGAGAAGGTCAATAGCAGTTGCAGCCTCCAACCAATTCCTATGCCTCCTTCTATAGCAGATGAGCTTCAAAGAAAAAGGAGAGCAGATAGATTGCAAATGTTCATGGATTTGGCTGAAGCAACAAAGTCTGGTGCTCCTCCAGTAGATACCCCTCATCACCAAACCAAAATTGATGAACCTGGTGAAACCAGCCAGAGATATCAAACCCCAAAAATCCTTCAGTTGAAGCAAAGGCCTGCACCTCCTAGGAATGCAAAAATTATACCAGGCAAAGCTGAGCAGCAGCTTATACTTGATTTCCAACTAAGCAAAAGCCAATCTTCTCTCCTATGCAGCATCGTCGGTCACGCTCCATCAAAATTGGCAGTTAGGAGGTTCATCGGTTACCTCTACCGGTTGAATCATCCCTCTCAATCGACAATATATTTATCCGTTATTTGGCATTGACCAGTCGTATGACCAAATTTTTGAATCTGAAAATATTTTCTTGGAATTTTGAGTAACAAAGATGGTGGAATTAATGCCCCAAGTGCCTCGGTTATCTATAAGAAGAGATGATGGGAGTGCAAGGCCTCAAAGCAACATTAGACATGCCTTCCTTATACTCAACATTTTGAGGATGCTACACTTGATCAGGTTAAGGCAGAAAGCCATACCTTTTGCTCCAGTTGCTGCTGAGTTAATTGCTTTGGCATTTGAAGAAGCCAGTGTGATTGAATGTGCCTTGGAATTGAGCCTAGAGAACAATGGCTTTATAGCTCCTACTTTGGCTGTATCTGATGATTCTGAGTCTGATGATGAAGATATTGTAATCTCCCCAACCGTTCAAGTCACCTCTACCGGTCTGGCTTCTTCCCCAACTGGTCCCTCTCTAACAGATGCTCCAGCCTCTCCAACCGATCCATCTCCCTCAACCTTCAATCTCCCAGCCATTCAAGCCCCTTCAACTGAAGCCATGTTGCAATCTCCCCTCCAATCGGTTGCTGCCCCTTCTGCTTATGAAGATACTGATTTGACTAGGCCAATGGTTGTGCAAGATCTTATTGAACTTCATGATGCACTGATGGATGGGCTTGTTAAGTCCAATCAGGAGGAGGAAGAAAGAAGGTTATCTAGAATTGAACTTCATGATGCACTGATGGATGGGCTTGTTAAGTCCAATCAGGAGGAGGAAGAAAGAAGGTTATCTAGAATTGAGACTGGATTTGCAATGGTTATTGGAAGCATTGTGGCTCAGCTCAATGAAAAAGATGCCGCCATAACCAACCTTGTCAAAGAATTAACAAACTCTACAAATACCAACAAGGAGTTATGTGATCAAGCCGTACCTATTTAGTCCAACCTCATTGAAGCAACCAATGAGCTGAAGAAATCAAACCAGAAGAACGGTGACCTAGCTGCTCAACTTAAAGATATTAATTCTGAGCTGGTCAAGGTTAATACTGAGCTAGTCAACGTCAAGGCTCAGAATGAGATCTTAATGAAGATGCTTGCTGAAGGCATGTCAGATAGGAAGAAGAGGAAGAGAGAAGAGAAGAAGGAAAAAGAAGCCAAGAAAGCCAAAAGATCAATTTCTGAACCGGTCGCATCGGCTACACCAACATCAACTTCAAAGGACAAGGACTCAACCGATCCAGCTCCAGAGAAATAGAATGTAACCAATGATGTATATGTTTTTATTTTCAACCGGTTGCAACCCCCTTATCAATGAGAATTTCTATCCCTCAAACTTGTTCATTTCAATGTTTTACTTTCTTGAATTTCCTTTATATTTTTAATGACTTCACTACTACTAACTGTTTTAAATTGCAAGTTATATCATTCATTCAAATTTCTTTGCTTTTTATTTTATTTTTTTAAGATTTCATTTTGTAAAATTTCCATAGGTTACATCAAGTTGTCAATTGACTTAGGGAATGAAAAAATTAAAAGATAAACTCTTGATCATTCTTTTACTAAGTTAAGATAGATGTATACCTAGAATGATTGAATTAAGCAATTAGGAGGAGATTGTTAGTCAAATATATGTATAGCTTTAGCATTACTTAATCCCAATCATAATAAACATTATTGAGGACCTCTAATTTTAACTAGACCAAATAGATTTTTCTATGTACCTTAGGTTCCCTTTAGTGCTAGTGCCAAAGTTTTGATAAATGTATTTTTCTCAAAGAATGAAGACTTTAAGACCTGAAGATTTTCCAAGTGATATTGGCTTAACCTATCAACCAGTCAATGCCTCAATCGGTTGACTCCTTAACCGGCTCACATCTCAGCCGACAAACCATTCAATCGATTGAATCAGTCAACCGGTTAGCCCCCATTAGTTACAGCTTCCAGCCATGCTTTTTCAACAATCTTCCCATCAGTTGAAACATTTAATGCTCTCACCTACTCAGCCCACAACCTAGATGCAGTAGGTAGAACTGTTGCTATGAAGACTTTGCTGCCGCCTTGTCAGTAACTGCTTTGAGGAATGTCAAAATTATCGGTACTCACAACAACTCTTTTATCTAGTGGAGAATTTCAAAGATGGTTGTACGTCAAAACTCAGGCATTTAATGATGAAGATATTCTCATTAAATTCTTTTCAGAATCGAAGTCATTCCTTCAACCCCTTCAAAGACAACAGCTCTTTCATGGAGTCACTATAAATACCTTCATCAGAGCATTGAAGAGGGTTGGTGCATTGAAGATCTTTGAGAGGGAAATTGTCTAGAACTGCAAGTGCAATCAAGCATTGAGGTTCAAGTCATTCAAGTCCATATATTCACTAGATCATTTATTAGGACATACACTGTGCATACTCAATCAATTATTGTAAGTGTTCCCCAACAAGACTATATCTGGAACACATTTATTGATCACACTACACACCCAAGAGAAATCAGTTCAATTTGTGAACACATCTCTTGAAAACACTTGGTCAATCTTGTAGCACGATCCATTAGTGATCACTTTCTTTAGGCAGCCTTCAATCATAAGGCTTGTAACTTGTAATAGATTAGTGACATTAATAGTGCACCTTTCACAAATCCATGTTTTGACCAAATTTGGTAGAGGACGTAGCAGTTATTTAACACTGTGAACCTCTCCTAATAACCATGTCTCCTTGTTTGTTTGCTTGCTCATTATTACTTGTTCTTGTAACCTGTTAAACTCTATCAGCGGTTACAACCCTTTTATTCTTTTAACTGCTCATTTGTCTTTTCTATTGGAATAGAACTTGTATGATATTTTAACATATCTTTATTTGAAACCTATTCACTTAACTGATCACTTTGTGTGAGTTAAACCAGTAATATTTTATCCGCTGTGCAACTAGTTTCCATTGGTTAGCCTTAGATAAGTTACTTGGACATTTTACAAAGGATTTAGAAAAGAATTTTAATCAGGCTATTAACCCCCCCTCCTCTAGCCTGTTTTCCTACCAATTGGGCCTAACATCTGCAATACATGCCTGATGTTCTTCTTGGCATTTTTTAAGAGCCTCGAAAGCTTGTAAGACTTTTTCTACCATGTGAAGATTTCTTGGGGCAGAGTTCCATTCCATCACTATTATCTGTCGAACCTGCCATTGGAGAGTAGCGGATTGTTCGGACTGAGGAACCTGAGGGATTGTCTTACCTTGTGACCTTGATGCTAAATAGACCGTAACTCAGGATCCTCAACCACTCTCAGTTTGCTGCAGTAGGTAAACTGTACTATTTAGACTCGGGAGGGTATTTGGCTAAAGGCGAAGGCTCATGCGACATTGAAATTACCCGGATCTGAGAGGCAGCGCGATCGCGCCCCGGCGTCTAACATTTTCGAATTTGGTTCGTGCCTTCCGTCTGCGTTCGCGTTCGCATTGGAAAGTGTCTCGCTGTGTTTTTTCTTGTAGAGTCGCCACGTCATTTTGATTAAGCCCAAAACATTGAGAAAAGGCATCAGTATAAAAAATAAATTGTTTTTTATGTGATGAGATTTTTGAGTTCGGAGGTCAGGTTACTCCTCGGGAAGAGAATATTAGAATATTAGAGCTCACCCGAGTCGCCTCGTAAAAATGAGTCTTTCGATACCGCTTCTTCTTTAAATGTTGTGTGTGTGTGTGCTTTTAAAAATGCATGCTGTGTCGGATGTCTACATTATACACTGCTTATTGAAATGTATTGAAATAGTGTAGGAAGGAAGCCTTACTAATGTTGGTTCGTGTCTGTCTTCCACTGGGGAATAGTGTTTGAGGATGGAATAGTGTTCCGAGACAGACCGGGATTGCTTCGGGATGTGCCGGTTGTCTGCGGACAGAGCTTCGGCGTGCCTCGGGATTGTCAGGTGTGCACTCGGGCAGAGTTTCGGCATGCGTTGGGATCACAGGGATTGTTGGTTGCATTCGGGCAGAGGTTCGGCGTGCATCGGGATCGTCGGTTGTGTTCGGGCAGAGTTCCGGCGTGCGTCAGAGTTGCCGGTTTAACTCTGAAAGAGCCGGGACGCCTCGGGAAAGACCAGACAAGGCCTCGAAGTACCATGAGGGGCCTCAGAGCACCTTGAGAGTGCCTCATGGCAGCGCGGGAGCATGTCGGGAGCGCTCAAAAGGGCTTTGGAGCACCACAAGGGAGCTCAGAAGGCCTCGGAAGGAACCGAAAGGGGACGAGAGTGCCTTGGAAGGACTTAGAGGGGGAGCCAAAAGGCTTAGGGAGAGAGTAGAAGAGGATGGTGTGTGAAATGAGGGAGGGGGAGCCATCTATTTATAGTGTGAGAAAATCTGCAAGAAGGTCCATACGGACCACCTAGGCAATATAAAGTTTTGGTTTTCCCAGGTTTAGGGGAATCTCGTGGACTTTAGGGGGATTTAGTAATTATGAGAGTTGGTAGCAAAGAGGTCCGTACGGACCTTTTAGCATGCAAAGAGGTCCGTACGGACCTTCCATGCTTTTCCAATTTCTGCATAATTCCCAAAAAGTCCTTTTGTGTTTTTTTGTCCCAGAAAGGCCCCCCTTGGTTTGGTTGGTGGTTTTTTGGGCCTTTGAGGGTTTTTGAAGGGTTTTGAGGGTTTTTTTAGGGTTTTGGGTGTTCGAGACTGTGTTTGAGTGAGTCTGCAGTGTTTCCCGAATGCTCGGAAGAGGGTGATCCAGATTGGGGTACTTACAGAAGCCCCTCGACGACGTCACTTACGAAGGAAGTGGGGTCGTTGATAAGATAAGGGTCCTGATCTGGATCGCGTGAGGACGTGGTGGTGTCCTGAGGTGTGATCGTTTAGGTCAGTTGGCTGGACCATGTGATAGGATTCCTACGTATCCCTGGCGAGAATCAAGCCTGATCGTAGTTTGGGTGTGTGGGGAAGTGGACATGTTGGTGTCCTGTGGGTGACCATTTAGGTCGGTTGTGTGGACGTGGTGGTATCCTGTGGGTGACCGTTTTGGTCAGTTGTGTGAACGTGGTGGCGTCCTGGGTGACCGTATAGGTCGATTGTGTGGACGTGGTTGCGTCCTGGGTGACCGTATAGGTTGGTGGTATGGACGTGGTGGCATCCTGGGTGACCGTATAGGTCGGTGGTGTGGACGTGGTGGCATCCTGGGTGACCATATAGGTCGGTTGGCTGGACCCTATGATAGGATTCCTACGTATTCCTGACGGGAATCAAGCCTGATCGTAGTTCGCGGTCATGAAATTGTGAGTATGGAGGCGTTTGTGCCTAATTGTGATTGTTTGAAGGGGTCTACCTAGTTGTGACTGTTTGAAGGGGTCTACCTAGTTGTGACTGTTTGAAGGGGTCTACCTAGTTGTGAAAATGTTTTGGGACATTTATACGGTCTTTCGGACCGAGTGATTTAAAGCCTTTCGGGCTGGAGATAGTGATTTGGCTGATTTATGCAGTCTCCCAGACTGAGTGATTTAAAGCCTTCCGGGCTGGAGATAGTGATTTGGCTGATTTATGCAGTCTCCCGGACTGAGTGATTTAAAGCCTTCCGAGCTGGGGATATAGATGAGGGCATGTTATGCCTTGTGACTTGTGGTTGCGTCGTGCATGGGGACGTGTTGTGTCCTCTGACTGTGTTTGTTGGGAGGCATGATTGCCTTGTGCTTTGATTGCGAGAGGTGTGATGGCCTCGTGCTTTGATTGTGAGAGGCGTGATGGCCTCGTGTTTTGATTGTGAGAGGCATGATGGCCTCGTGTTTTGTCCGCTGGGGAAAGGTTGGACTTACGATGACTGCCGGTGTTCATCTGCTGGGGACGCGTAGTCTCGTAATGGATTTGTCCGCTGAGAAGGTGATTTCGGGCTTACTTTGATGGCCGGTGTTTGTTTCACCGTTTTGTGTTTTGGGGGACGTTTTGTGCCTTCGGACTTGTGTTTGGAGGCGTTTGTGCCTTTTTGTGTTTGTTTTACCGTTTAGTGGGCGAGGTTCGGGCTTACGATGACGGCCGATGTTTGGTTTACCATTTAGTGGGTGAAATTCGGACTTACGATGACGGCCAGGGTTTGTTTTGTTGGGTTAAGGACCAAACTGCATTGAATCTGCTGAAATAGGCCTTTGGACAGCCAGGGGCAAAGATTATAAGGGCAAAGGGGTAATTTGGCCCTAAAATGCAAAGAGGTCCGTGCGGACCTTTTTTGTTTACAAAGAGGTCCGTACGGACCTTCGTGCAATTTTGAGTTCCCAGAATTTGACCACTTCCAGAAACGAGGTATTTCCCCATTTTTCTTCTTCCAGTTCATGAACAATCGAGAGAGAGGGAGAGAAAACCTCCATTTTGATCCAAATTCCCCAAGTAAATCCTCCGCATTTCACTTGAATTGCTTGTTATGGCGGAAAGAGCAAGGAGAGGTTGTCGTCAACGGGGTCAAGAGGCCATTGAGCAAAGGGCGGATCTTCAAAGGAATTGCACTTCCTTCGTTCCTTCGTCGAGGAATTCAGATGTGTTGTATCCAGATCCGGAGGTGCACAATATGCGAGATAGGGCCGTCGGGGAGGTAAGAAATCAATTTTGTCTTGATTCTTTGCTCGAATTAATGTATTCTAGAACTAGGTTTTAATTCTTCGCATATTTGGGGCTTTTTGTTATTGCCATGTCTTTTGTGAAATTCGTGATGAATTGTTGAAATTGAGCATGTGAGAATTGTGGGTATGTGATTTTTGTGAAAAAATGTGGAGATTAGCTCTTATTTGTAAAAATAATGTGCCTCTCTTTGAAATGCATGCTTTGGTGTTCTGTACCCTATGCTATTTCTATTGTATGTACATTGTGAAAAACTGCCATGTAGGGACGGACTTTGTGTAAAAAGTGTGACATGTGCCGTGTTTTGTGACGGGTTTGTCTTGAAAGTGTGTACCGTGTAGGGACGGACTTTTTGAAAATGTGTCATGTAGTGTGTAGCGTGTTTTTGGTGATGGACTTTGTGGGGATTTTATGTGCGATGCGCCCCGTGTTTTGTGACGGGTTTTTGAAAATGTGTCGTGTAGGGCTTAATCCCTCTATTGAGAAAATTTATACAGTGTGTGTCGTGTTTCGTGACGGACTGCATGGGGAAAATTATGTGCAATGTGTGCCGTGTTTTGTGACGGGTTACATGTGGAAAATTATGTGCAATGTGTGCCGTGTTTTTTGACGGGTTTTTTTTGTTTTGTCGTGTTGGGACGAACTTTTTATGCTTTGGTTTCCTTTTGGTATTTTTGCATTAAGTACTATGACTGACGTACCTTTGCTGTGTTTACCTGCAGGATGAGGGGCTTTTGTCTGGGAAAGCCAAGAAGATGAAGTCTCAGGGGTCGCTCGAGGCAGTAGTTGAGCTGTGGAAGCAGTTGCCAGATATTTCCCGGGAGGGTAGACCGAGTCCGAGGAGGCTGGTCTTTGGTTCGGGTTTGGGCGCATTCGTGGAGAACCTTGCCGGGATTGCGGAGATGAGGAAGAACAAGAGTATCTTCCTGGCCTTGTCCGAGTATTGGTGGGACACCATGCATACCTTCCATTTGAGCTGGGGAGAGGTGACGGTGACTCCTACCGACTTTGCAGCTATTACCGGGCTTTCCTTCAAAGGAGGGCCAGTGAGATGGCGTGATAGGATGTTCGATGGGACGTTGGCTGAGCTGCTGGGCTTCGCGCCTTTTCCTCGCAGGGGCCTGGGCATGCTATATAGCGATGTAGAGGCGCAGATTACGACCAACATTGGGGCCTATCGCTGGGGTACTGGTTTGGTTACGGCTGAGCAGATGGCGCGCTCCTTCTTGTGGTTTGCTCTCTCCGAGACTTTGTTCTCGAATCACGCTACCTCGGCTCCTTTTCCTCTGTTGGAGAGTTTGGTGGATTTGGAGAGGGTTGGTGAGATATCCTGGGGCGAGGCGGGCCTGACCGAGCTTTATTTTTCTTTGGACCGGTTTAGCCGAGGCGTGGCCAGTTCTCTGGGCTGCTTTGATTTTGCTTTGGAGGTATGAGTTTATTGATGTTTTTGATTTAGCAGTTTGTCATTTCTCCATTTTCTTTTGCCCTGAGCTTTATCTGCTTTTGTCGCAGGTGTGGTTTTATGAGGTCTTCCGGTACTTTCCGTGGGACCGAGATGCTGAGGCCATGGATACCTATCCTGCTATGTTGGGCTGGGCCCGTCATTTGAGGAGGAGGAGGACGAATAGGGGGAAGCTCACCATCACCTATCGGGATGTCCAGGAGTACCTGGAGAAGGATAGCTCGGCGGAGTTTGAGCTGTATCCCTGGGCTCGGTATGGAGGCGACGAGCTTGAGGGTGGTCCCGTGGTGACGACACAGAGGAAGATGCTGCGGGGCTTGACTTGCGATGTCATGTATTTGGGGGAGAGGGTCTTCTGGCAGCATGGCCCGGGTGTGCCCCCTATTGTAGGTGTTAGTGCCCTAGGCCTATAGAGATAGACCTTTATGTAATGTCATTGTTCATTTATATATGAGATTTTTTCTTTGATTATTATATGTGTTTGCATGTTTAGTTATAATAATCGTGTCCCTAGTACTTATGAAGCACTAGTATGAAGTCCAATGGATAATCATGTGATGATTATATGCATGGAGATGCACATTAGATTCATGGGTACTTGTTAGAGAACAAGGTACTGGACTTGACCCATTATGAGATTTATGTCATGGTCAAATGTCATAATTAAATCTCATATAGTCATATCATTGATATCCTTTGACCTGAGATTATCATCGTCTTCCGCTCGATGAATATCATGTTTGATATAGTTTAACGTTGTCTTTAACCGGATGACAATAAGGGCTATCATTGGCATGGTATGATTCTTGTTGGGAAGAATGATAAGTCAAGATGGAAATTGTCCCTCGTAAAGAGAGATGTTTGCTAGGCCACTCGTAAGTAAGATTGATGTAGTGTATGGCCATGCCCGAATGAATTAATGTGATTAATGTCATTTGATTAATCAATTTACTTGGTAACGAGAAAGCATTGAACAATATGAGTTGACGTGGACCATGACTCATGTTCAATATAAAATCGTGTGACAATGGGATTGTGATATGTTCTATATAGGAAAATCGAACTTGATATTATACTATTTGGGTAGGCATGATGGCTTGCTAGAGTCCGCTCATGTCTTATGAGGATCGATGTGATCGGACTCATTGCCAACATAGTATGGTCCTATGGGGTCACACGCATCGAACGAATTGTCAAAAATGAAGAATATGGGTTCTCTTGCTCAGGGGACGACTCGTCCCCAGTCTGAACTAACTATTCCCCATAAGGGGGACGGATGATTCAGAGGGGGTGTCCTGAGGGACGACTCGTGCTCTGGGGCACGAGTCGTGCCCAAAGGGACGACTCGACCCGTGAGCAAAGCCAAGTCGTGCCTCTTCAGGGGACGCCAGGATCAGTGGGGTGTGCAAAGGGGACGACTCATGCCCTGGGGGACGAGTCGTCCCGTCGGGCCTGGACTGATACGTAAATGACCTAATTTTAGGGTTTTCGCAAAGGGCTTTTATTTGTAACATATAAATACTTGCCCCTGGTTGCCCTAGCCGTCATTAGAACGTTTTGGCTTGAGAGAAACACAAAAAGTGAGAGATTTCAATTGAGAATTGAGAATCAAACACTACCAATTCCATTGTTCTTCATTGATTGAAAGGTGTTTCAATCAATAGGATCTAGCAATCCTCCTAGAAGAGTTCTAGGGTTCGTTCTTCGCGTGGATACACATAGAGGATCTTCGCTCGTCAAGATCTTTAGTTCGTGATTCCCGTTCGTTCATCAAGGATTAACAAGGTCGTTCAATCTGGAGTTGGGTCAAGTTTATCAAAGGCAGAAGCATTCAAGGTTGGTATTTCTATTTCATCTTTTCTTAATTAATCATCTAGAACGGATTCTAGGGCTTGGGGTTTTTGGAGTTATTGCATTATTCCGCTGCGCATGGACCCTCGAAACCCAACAGTGGTATCAAAGCCCCGTTCATGATGTTTAGTTAGATAATCATGATAATTGTGTAATATGATTATATGAATTTTCATGATGTGCATGATCTAGAATGTGAAATTGTATGAGTTTTGCTTGTGAAGTAATTGTATATATTGATATACCATGATTATGAAATTGAAATATAGGATTAATATGATTAATCTAGATTATGGGATGTCAATTTCATTAAATATGATTAATGTGATTAATCTAGGATATTTGTGAAGTGTTACTTAGTATATTGGCTGGACACCAAGACCTTCCCCACAGGCACTTCGATGGAAGTGTGGGATAAATTTGGAGCACGTGGCCGCGTACTAGTAATTACTAATCAAATATGATTTGTGTTGCATCATTCCAAGTTCATAATTATGCTCATATAGTTTTCATGAATCAACCTTGGCATGTAATTGATAAGCATGAAAAATTGAACCTTCTTTGTAATTTGAGTTTGTTTTATGCCACCCATGTTTAAACACTTGTGAGTACACGGATAGTTTCATGTAGGCTACGCCACAGCGAGGTACATTGATTCTATCTTTGTATGATCAAGATGAGCAAATAGTGATTGCTATACGTTTAACATGGTTGAACTCAATTAGGCTATCAAAACGGTTTTGGGTCTAAGGCATAAGATGAGATTGAAACATGTGACATATGATGTCTATAATCTCATAATGATCTAAGAGTCATATATAGATATGATTGATAAATGTTATCTACCTTTTTAGTTTAATTTTGAGCTTGATCGTGCCATAGCCGACTTGAAATTAAATTAAAGTTGGGTCTTAGCCTATTAAATTATATTATACATGTTTGTATAAGAAGGTTATATAATTTAGTGGGAGTATTTATGAAATACTTTAATTAATCTCTAAAATGAATTGGTACTTATATGTGTTCATATCTTGTTGCATATCTTTGTAGATCAATGGTGTAAACAATAATCAAAACATGTCAGCCGCGATCGAGTCCTTGAGAAGGACAAGTTAGAGGAGAATGGCAAAAACTATCTGGATTGGATCCGCAGTTTGGGAATTGTTCTCAAACAGGAAAGGAAATTGTACATTCTCGATGGACCCGTTCCACCCGAACTGCTTTGCTAATGCAACTAAAGCGAAAGGGACCAACATAAGAAACATGTGGATGATTCTATTGATGTTGGTTGCACGATGCTTGCGACCATGTGTAAGGCTCTTGAGAAGGACCTTGTACACATGGAAGCCTATGATTTGGGAAATCATTTGAAGGAAATGTTCCGATTTGCAAGCACGTACGGAAAGGTTTGACACTATGAAGGCTCTTCATTCATGCAAGATGATTGAAGGACAACCTGTTGCGCCTCATGTGTTAAAAATGAAGGGTCACCTCGAACATCTTGAGAGGCTTGGATATCCTATCCGAGTTAGAGGCGCTACGGATATGATATTGCATTCACTCCCTGAAAGTTATAATCAGTTTGTTCTGAATTATAACATGAATGGGATGAATAAATCTCTGTCTGAATTGCATAGGATGCTAAAGAATGCGGAGAACAATATTACCAAGAAAACCAATCAAGTGTTGATGGTGAATAAAGGAAAGGGGTTCAAAAACAAGGGTAAAGCAAAAGTTGCTAAACCGGAGGCAAAGGTTGTCGTTGCTGAGAAGCCTAAACCCAAATCCCAAAAGGATGTGGTATGCTACCATTGCAAGGAAACTGGACATTGGAGGCGTAACTGCAAGCTTTATCAGGAAGGACTGAATAAGAAGGGCAATGAGATTGCCATGACTTCAGGTATCTATGTGATAGATATTTTACTTTCTACCTCTAGTTCTTGGGTATTAGATACCAGATGTGGATCTCACATTTGCCTAAATGTGCAGGGACTAAAGAATAGAAGGTTGCTCAAAGAGGGTGAAGTAGATCTACGGGTTGGAAATGGAGCAAGAGTTGCTGCATTGGCCGTAGGGACTTACGAAGTCACTTTACCAAGCGGATTAATTTTAGTTTTAAATAAGCATTATTATGTTCGGATTTGAGCGAAACATTATTTCTATTTCATGTTTAGATAATGAGGGTTACAATTTTCTTATTGCGAATAAGAAATTTTCAATTTATTTGAATGACATGCTTTATTGTGTTGCTCATTCTTTTAATGGCCTTTATGTCTTGGATGTTGAGAATAATGTTGATAATGTCTATCATGTTAGTAAGAAATCCAAACCAAATAATGTGAATGACACATATAAATGGCATTGCCGTCTTGGGCACATAAATGAGAAGCGCATCTCTAAACTCCATAAAGATGGATATTTAGACTCATATGATTATGAATCATATGATGTTTGCGAGTCTTGTTTATTGGGCAAGATGACTAAAGCACCTTTTACTAAGAGTAGTGAAAGGGCTAGTGATTTGTTGGCTCTCGTACATACTGATGTATGTGGACCAATGAATAGCATTGCTAGGAGAGGATTTCGGTACTTCATAACGTTCACTGATGATTTATCTAGATATGGCTATGTCTATCTGATGAAGTACAAAAGTGAAGCATTTGAGATATTTAGAATATTTCAAAGTGAAGTGCAAAATCAACTTGGCAAAACTATTAAAACACTTCGATCCGATCGAGGTGGTGAATATTTGAGCCAAGAATTTGACGATCATCTGAAAAGTTGTGGAATTGATTCAGAACTTACTCCACCCGGAACACCACAATGGAATGGTGTGTCCGAGAGGAGAAATCGAACCCTATTAGATATGGTTCGATCGATGATGAGTCAAGTTAACCTTCCTATTTCCTTTTGGGGACATGCACTGGAAACAGCTGCTTTCACACTTAACAAGGTCCCTACTAAATCGGCTCCTAAAACCCCACATGAGATGTGGCATGGAAGAAAGCCTAGCTTATCTTCATGAAGATTTGGGGATGTGAGGCTTATGTAAAGAAATTGGTTTCTAAACATAAACTTGCACCTAGATCGGATAAATGTATTTTCGTTGGTTATCCTAAGGAAACGAAAGGATATCAATTTTACAACCAATCCGAGAACAAAGTGTTTGTTGCTCGAAACGGTGTCTTTCTAGAGAAAGAGTTTCTCTCTAAAGGAACTAGTGGGAGTAAAATTGATCTTGAAGAAATTCAAGAACCTGAAAATGACATAGAGCTAATAGTAGAGACGGAACCAAATTCACAAGCTGTTGTGGAACCGGTTCAAGATACACAAGTTCTTCGCAGATTGGATAGGATACGATCCGAACCTGAGAGATATGGATTTCTCATGACGGAAAGTAATGAAGTAGAAATCATTGAGAATGATGAACCTACTTCCTATCAAGAGGCGATGTCCACTCATGATTCGGACAAATGGCTAGGAGCCATGGAATCCGAAATCAAATCCATGTACGATAATCAAGTTTGGAACTTGATTGATCCACCCGAAGGTGTAAAAACCATAGGGTGCAAGTGGGTTTTCAAAAAGAAAACCGACATGGATGGGAAGGTACATACTTATAAGGCTAGGCTAGTTGCTAAGAGGTATAGGCAGATTCATGGCGTTGACTATGATGAAACCTTTTCGCCCGTAGCAATGCTTAAGTCTATTAGAATCCTAATTGCCATAGCCGCATATTACGATTATGAGATATGGCAAATGGACGTCAAAACAGCGTTTCTTAACGGAAACCTACTTGAGGATGTATACATGATACAGCCTGAAGGGTTTGTCGATCCAAAGGATTCTAACAAAGTGTGTAAGTTGCAGAAATACATTTATGGATTGAAGCAAGCTTCCCGGAGTTTGGAATCTACGTTTTGATGAATCGAGTCAAAGAGTTTGGCTTCATCAAAAACGAAGATGAACCTTGTGTATACAAGAAGATAAGTGGGAGCATAGTGCTATTTACGGTATTGTATGTCGATGACATCTTACTCATTGGAAACAATGTTCTGCACTTGAGGCTGTAAAGTCCTGGTTAGGAAAATGTTTTTCAATGAAAGATATGGGTGAAGCGGCTTATGTCCTTGGTATCAAGATCTATAGAGATAGATAAAGAAGGATGATTGGTTTGAGTCAGAGTACATACATTGACAAGGTCCTTAGAAGATTCCGCATGGAAAATTCTAAGAGAGGGAACTTGCCAATGGGACATGGCATTACTCTTAGCAAGACTCATTGTCCTAAGACAAATGATGAGCGAAAGAGGATGAGTGATATACCATATGCTTCGACAATTGGGTCTATCATGTATGCCATGTTATGTACTAGACCCGATGTCTCGTATGCTCTAAGCGCAACGAGTAGATACCGATCTGATCTGGTGAGAACCATTGGATAGCTGTCAAGAATATCCTTAAGTACTTGAGAAGAACTAAGGATGTATTCTTGGTATTTGGAGGAATGAAAGATGATCTGGTTGTAAAGGGTTACACAGATGAAAGCTTCCAAACCGACAAAGATGACTATAGATCGCTTGATCTGGTTTTGTGTTTATGCTAAATGGAGAGTCTTTGTTTGTTGGAAGAGTTCCAAGCGAGCAACATTGTCGATTCTACAACAGAAGCCGAATACATAGCAGCATCGGATGCGGCTAAGGAGGCGGTTTGGATCAAGACGTTTGTTAGTGACTTAGAAGTCGTTCCAAGCATCACTAACCCGATAGAGCTGTTCTGTGACAATAATGGTGCTATTGCCCAAGCAAAAGAACCAAGGTCACATCAGCGATCCAAATACATTTTGAGACGTTTCCACCTCATTCGAGAAATCTGTGAAAGGGAGGACGTCAAGATATGCAAGGTACCAACGGATGACAACATCTCGGACCCTCTCACCAAGCCTTTACCACAAGCTAAACATGATGGTCATGTTAGGTCCATGGGTATAAGATACATGAATGATTGGGCCTAGTGCAAGTGGGAGACTGTAGGTGTTAGTGCCCTAGGCCTATAGAGATAGACCTTTATGTAATGTCATTGTTCATTTATATATGAGATTGTTTCTTTGATTATTATATGTGTTTGCATGTTTAGTTATAATAATCGTGTCCCTAGTACTTATGAAGCACTAGTATGAAGTCTAATGGATAATCATGTGATGATTATATGCATGGAGATGCACATTAGATTCATGGGTACTTGTTAGAGAATAAGGTACTGGACTTGACCCATTATGAGATTTATGTCATGGTCAAATGTCATAATTAAATCTCATATAGTCATATCATTGATATCCTTTGACCTGAGATTATCATCGTCTTCCGCTCGATGAATATCATGTTTGATATAGTTTAACGTTGTCTTTAATCGGATGACAATAAGGGCTATCATTGGCATGGTATGATTCTTGTTGGGAAGAATGATAAGTCAAGATGGAAATTGTCCCTCGTAAAGAGAGATGTTTGCTAGGCCACTCGTAAGTAAGATTGATGTAGTGCATGGCCATGCCCGAATGAATTAATGTGATTAATGTCATTCGATTAATCAATTTACTTGGTAACGAGAAAGCATTGAACAATATGAGTTGACGTGGACCATTACTCATGTTCAATATAACATCGTGTGACAATGGGATTGTGATATGTTTTATATAGGAAAATCGAACTTGATATTATACTATTTGGGTAGGCATGATGGCTTGCTAGAGCCGCTCATGTCTTATGAGGATCGATGTGATCGGACTCATTGCCAACATAGTATGGTCCTATGGGGTCACACGCATCGAACGAATTGTCAAAAATGAAGAATATGGGTTCTCTATGCTCAGGGGATGACTCGTCCCCAGTCTGAACTAACTATTCCCCATAAGGGGGACGGATGATTCAGAGGGGGTGTCCTTAGGGACGACTCATGCTCTGGGGCACGAGTCGTGCCCAAAGGGACGACTCGACCCGTGAGCAAAGCCAAGTCGTGCCTCTTGCGGGGACGCCAGGATCAGTGGGGTGTGCAAAGGGGACGACTCGTGCCCTGGGGGACGAGTCATCCCATCGGGCCTGGACTGATACGTAAATGACCTAATTTTAGGGTTTTTGCAAAGGGCTTTTATTTGTAACGTATAAATACTTGCCCCTGGTTGCCCTAGCCGTCATTAGAACGTTTTGGCTTGAGAGAAACACAAAAAGTGAGAGATTTCAATTGAGAATTGAGAATCAAACACTACCAATTCCATTGTTCTTCATTGATTGAAAGGTGTTTCAATCAATAGGATCTAGCAATCCTCCTAGAAGAGTTCTAGGGTTTGTTCTTTGCGTGGATACACATAGAGGATCTTCGCTCGTCAAGATCTTTAGTTCGTGATTCCCGTTCGTTCATCAAGGATTAACAAGGTCGTTCAATCTGGAGTTGGGTCAAGTTTATCAAAGGCAGAAGCATTCAAGGTTGGTATTTCTATTTCATCTTTTCTTAATTAATCATCTAGAACGGATTCTAGGGCTTGGGGTTTTTCGAGTTATTGCATTATTCCGCTGCGCATGGACCCTCGAAACCCAACACCTATGGCTCCGAGGGATCCGCCCTTTGGGATGATGAATCCCCGCCACATGGACGTGCTAGAGTACGAAAGGTACCGGGACGACGTGAGTGCCGAGGAGTTCATTTTGTTTGGCGAGGAGTACGGGACCTTCGTCAGGAGGAAGCTGAGGATGCCGCAGGTGTTGGCGAGAGAGAGGCGGGATGGTCCACCACGTCCTTCAGATGTTCCGATGTCGGGGCCGGACTTCACTTATGTATGGGGTGACTTGTCGAGGCAGAGGGTGTCGGTACCCGTGCCTGAGCAGGCTCCTGCTGCCTATTGGGTTGACCCGGATGCGCCGGTGAGTGTGCTTGCTCTTTTCCATTTTGGCATCTTTTCTGTATTTTTCTCTTTTGCTGAGTATGACTGTATCTCTTTTTGCTGAGCGTTTCTTTGATTGTTTGCTTGTGCAGGTCTCAGGGAGATCTTTCGACACGTTGACCCGCCGTTACGTGGCGTTGAGGTCTTTTGTGAAGAAGATGGCGGGGAAGCTGTCTTGCCAATTTTCGCGACATGCACCGGCGTACGAGTCGATGCCTTCGAGGCATTCTGTGGACTTTCCTCCGTCGAGGACTGAGCCAGGGCCGCAGCAGGAGGGACCCGTTCGGGGGCGGCATAGTATGGATGCAGGGACATCTTCGGGGGTCCGGCGGCAGCCGGTTTTTCACCAATTCTTGCCGGCGCAGGGGTCTCAAGGAGAGGGTTCGTCGGAGCCTTCCTTCTTTGATCCTTTTACCGGGCTCGATCCTGCGGACTACTTCGAGTACTTGCCTGAGGAGGGGGTCCAGTATTCGGACGACGAGGGCGTGACTGGCGAGTTTGCCGAGCTGCCTGACTTCGCGTTCGCTGAGGTCGATGATGACAAGTCGGAGTAGGGATCATTTGCTTTCTCTCTTTCCATTTTTTTTTGTTTAGCAACAGACATTTTGAGTACCTGTAATAAAACACTTGTATTTGATCAGTAAAAGTATTTTATTTTAAGATGTAATGTCGCGTTTTGTGATTCCCGTGGTTTGTCCTAGGAATTGTTGCTAGTTTATTATTTTTGCATGCCACGTGAGCTGGGAGTGCGTTTGTGGGTAGTGTATGCTTGCCGGAGATGGCTTCGGCCAAAATTTGGACAGTTTGGAGCAAGGTCCTGCTGGAACAGTGGCTATTGTACTGTTTGCTGGAAAAGTGGGGCCATGTTGCAAGAAGGTCCGTACGGACCACTTAGGCATGCAAAAAGGTCCGTATGGATCTTATTTACTTTTGGGGAGAGGATAAGTGATTTTAGGATGTCTGAACTTTCCTCACTTCCCATTTGAAGTCATTTCGAGCTTTCTTTCCCATTTTCTCTAGGAACCTCCATTTTTGCCATGGATTCTTCGTATGTTCCAAGAATTTTTCTGAGGCTTTTGAAGGAGAGGCAATCATACATCCTTGAGCGGCTGAAAATGTGGATGCGACACCGTATGAGGCATCAGAGGCGGGCTTTCGAGGTGAGGTTTCAACTCTGCTCGGTTTGGTCTTTTAAGGAGTTGGTTCCATATTGGGAATTGTTGCGGGCTGCCGCAAGGTTCTGGGATGTTAGGAGGCATGTGTATAGCTTCTCCTACAATGAATTGACACCCACTTTCGAGGATTTTCGAGCTTTGATGGGAGGACCGGAGGTGGAGGCCATCTCGTTTCCTTTGATTGGCGGTGCTGCCGTGAGCGTGAAGCTTGCATGCTTTCTTCGGGCTTCTTTGGAAGAAGTCCAGGGTATGTCCTTTGATTCGGGTCACATTGACATTTCTGCGCTGCCGGAGTGGTTTATGAGTGATGACGAGAGTGACGTCTCGTGGGATGCATTTGCCTTGTGCGTGATAGAGACGCTTTTCATGGTCAGCTCCCTCGGGGTTTGTGATGGCGCTTTGCTGGATGTGGTTGGGCACTGCAGAGCCGGAGAGGATATTGTGCCATTGATGCTGGGGGAGACCCTTCACGGCATTGATCGTATGGCGACTTGAGATAGGTTCATGAGAGGGGGAAGCCCCTCTTTGCTCACTTTGTGGCTGCGAGAGAGACTTCAGGCTATGCCCGAGGCTCCGACGTCGTTTAGTCCGTGGTCGTTTGCTCGGCGACCTCTTATATTAGATATGGATCCGCCTGGGACAGATGGATGCCACAGCTTGGTATGCATCAGATCCGCTGGTGGGTTCCGCATTGGGGAATCGAGACTAGGAGGTCCTTTAAGGAAGGGTCCAATGTTGTCAGAGTTCCAGATTTATCTTGGTCCTCCTTCTACATTCCGTCACTTGTTTCCCGGCAGTTCGGGATGAGGCAGGAGCCTTTGTTGGGCTGGGATGACCTTGCCACTGAGGAGGTGGCTCCTCTTTTTATGGCAGCTCCAGGTGCTCTCTTGTATTTCCTGAGGGTATGGAAGTATTCTGCTTTCCCTCCTGTTGTGCTCCTTTGACATCGGGAGAGCGTTGTATTGACTACCGTGTACCTGGATTGGTACGAGCAGTGCGTTGGGCAGTCCCAAGTGATTTTGGGGAGCAGGCGTGAAGCAATTCTGGGGCCCGATTGCCGTCGTAGCTATTGCTTTAGGAGTGCCAAAACCTGGTCTGACCCTCAGGATGTTACGGGAGACGCTTTGTTTGACTACGAGATCAGAGTTGACCAAGTGACGGAGAGAGGTCCTCTCTTGCAGACTCGCAGGGAGGAGATCCGAGCCGAAGCACGGGCGAATGAAGCCCTGCGAGCTACTGGATTGTTTGACTCTACGGGGAGGACCCCTAATCTCGGACTGAGAGATGCAGAGCTGGCTCGCGTGGAGCGAAAGAAGACTCGCCGGGGACGAGGAAAGAAAGGGAAGAATGGCGAGGGGACAAGCGCAGATGGCGCGGAATGACCTCCTAGGTATCCATTCATTGCATTGCAAACACATTATTTGTTAAATGTATTAAGCTGTCTTTTAGCATGTTGTGAACTTGAGAGTAGACCGTGCTTGAACTCATCAAGAAATGTTGTAATCGTTAGTGATTTGTGATTTACTTTTAAAGCTTTATCGAGGCGCAAGATCTCTTGTTCTCTTTTTGTTTATTTTGTGAGCCTTGATGGCGTCCATATTTGGACTTTTCTGTTGCATTTGCGGACTGAAGTAGCCTGGGCCTTGACGGCAATCCCCTTTTGCCTGGGTTTTGTATTTGTATGGGAGGTTGGGTGATCCCTTGACAAGTTGTTTAGACAGTCTTTTCCGAGGCCTCCTTGCCTCTTGTTTGTTGGCGTCGGGCTCTTGACCACTTTTTTGTAGCTTCTGCTTGAGGTTTTTTTTTTTTTTGAGAGTCCTTGCTCGAGCACTTTTTTTTTGAAGCACGTGAGGGCAAAGACAAGCCCCTGGCTTGGAAGTTGACATGGGTTAGTCGTTTGATGTTAAGTGACTCTCGGATGTCCTTTGATGTTGCCACCGTCATTTGACTTGGTCAAGGTGATGTTGGGGGCATGCTCTTGGAAAGTGTGTAGTTTGATGGAGGTCTTGATTGACATTCAAACTTTTGACTTTTTTGTGTGTTTTTTAGACCAGACCAATTAAGGTTGCCTACGTTCCCCTGGACTAGAGGGCTCAGGTCTGCGTAGTTCGACACTACATGGAGTGCCAAGAGATGCACAGTTGTTCTTCTTTAGGCGAAGTATCTGCGAAGTTTTCTTCCGTTGACTGGATTCATGAAGGGATTGCCGTCTAGATCTGTTAGCTTCATGGCACCTTCGGAGAAGATCTTTTGAACCACAAAAGGGCCGTTCCATGTTGGTTCCCATTTCCCAGTGGGTTGGTTCGAGTGGGAGGCTTTTCTTTGAGTACCAGATCGCCTTCCCTGATGTCTCGGGACTTGACTTTCTTGTCGAAAGCTCTAGCCATCCTGATTTGGTAGGCTCGGACGTGTTCCATGGCCTTTAGTCGTCGCTCGTCTAGCAGAGCCAGTTCATCGTGTCGGCTTCAGAGCCATTCGACTTCGTTGATTTCGTTTTCCAGCAACACTCGGAGTGAGGGAATTTCCAGTTCAACGGGTAGTACTGCTTCCATCCCGTATGTCAGGGCGAATGGAGTTTCACCCGTGGCTGTTCTGACTGATGTTCGGTAGCCCCAAAGTGCAATGTGCAGCTTCTCAGTCCAATCGCGTCCTCGGGTGGTCATTTTTCGGATGATCCGTTTGAGGGTCTTGTTTGCTGTTTTTACGGCACCGTTCGTTTGGGGCCGATAGGGAGAAGACTTGTGGCATGTGATCTTGAATTTGGCCAGCAGTCTGTCGCATTAACCTACGAAGTAGGAGCCGTTGTCTGATATGACCTCATTCGGGATGCCGTATCGGCAGATGATGTTTTCCTTGAGGAAATGTGCCACTTTCTTGGAGGTGAGCACCTTGTAGGACTTGGCTTCGACCCATTTGGTGAAGTAGTCGATGGCTACCAAGACGAACTCATGGCCGTTGCTACCTGGCAGAGCGATTTTCCTGATGACGTTGATTCCCCACGTGGCAAAGGGCCAGGGCGTAGTCATGCAGTAGAGATCGTGAGGAGATAGATGATTGAGGTTGGAGAACCGTTGACACTTGTCGCAGCTTCTGACAAAGTGGATACAGTCTGCCTCCATGGAGATCCAGTAGTAACCCATCCGAAGAATGATTTGCATCAGGGCTCTGGAATTCATTTGGGGGCCGCAAGCCCCGTTGTGGACTTCGTTCATGAGCTCGCTTGCTTTTTCCGGGCTGATGCAGCGTAGGAGCGGTCCTTGGTAGCATTTTTTGTATAGCATGTCTCCATGGATGACAAAGTGAGAGGCTAGGCATTTTAGGGCCATGATGCTCTTGGCTTTGACTCCTTCCCTGCGTTGGCCCTCCTCGTTCATGAAGGCGGTTTCCCCATTTTTGAGGTATTAGAAGATCAGGTTGTACCATGGTTCATTGATGGGCTTGGGCTCTGGTTCGATCTCACAGCAGTAGGCGGAAATTTCTTTTCGCCCGACTTTGAACGGCTTGATTGCCTTTCCCTCGGGGATCTCCACGAGTGAAGCCAAGGTGGCTAGGGCGTCTACAAACCGGTTTCGGCCTCTTGGCATGTAGTAGAAGGTGACCTCTTCGAATTGCGTGATGAGGTCCTCCATGCAGGCGTGGTATTTTTGCAAGCCCGGGTCTATGGTTTTCCACCTGTTGGAAACTTGATTGAGATCAGGGCTGAGTCCCCGTAGACCTCGAGTTTCTGGACGTTCCTTTCGTGTGCGGCCTCTAGTTCGGCGGCGCAGGCTTCGTATTCGGCGTGCTCGTCCTTGGGGTCGACCAAGAGCATATCGATGCCGTTTCCTCTTTTTTTGGCTGATCCGTCGAAGAACAGTTGCCATTGATTTTCGCCTTCGAGTGCGAAGATTCCTTCGTCTGGAAATTGTGGTTCAGGGCCTCGAGCCTCGTCGGTTAGGAAGTCAGCCAGCTATTCGGCCATTACCCGTCCCTTGATTGACTTTTGATTCACGTACTTGATGTCAAATTCCGCTAGGAAGAAAGACCATTTGGCGAGTCTCATTGACATAGATGGTTTGTCGAAGAGGTATATGACTGGGTCCATTTTGGAGACCAAGTGCACTGTGTGCGACTGCATGTAGTGTTGTAATTTTCCGACGACCCATACTAGAGCTACGCAGGTTTTCTCAAGGGCTGAGTAGTTGAGTTCGCTGCCTTGAAACTTTCGACTGACGAAGTAGATGGCGTTCTCGACTCGTGACTCTTCCTTTTCTTGACAGAGCATGGCTCCGACTGCGTTGTCTGTCACAGTTAGGTATAGCAACAGTGGCTTCTCCTCGTGGGGAGGACAGAGAATCGTAGGACTCACAAGGTATGCCTTTATTTCTTCAAAGGCATCTTGGCATTCTGAGTTCCATTCGACGTCAGCATTTTTTTCATTAGTTTGAAGATTGGCTCGCACATGGAGGTCAACTGATTGACGAAGCGGCTGATATACTGCAGGCGGCCCATGAAGCTTTTCACCTCTGTTTGAGTTTTCGGTGGTCTCATTTCGATAATGGCCTTGATCTTTTGAGGATCAACTTCGATGCCTCGCTCGGTGACCATGTATCCTAAAACTTTGCCTCGGTTGATCCCAAATGTGCATTTGGCAGGGTTTAACCTCATCGAGTGTTTTCAGAGGTCTCATTTCTCAGGTCCGTGAGGATTTTTCCATCTGATCCCTTTGAGTGGATGATCATGTCATCGACGTACACTTCGATCTCTTTGTGGATCACGTCGTGGAAGAGGGCGGTTGCTGCCCGTTGGTAAGTAGCCCCAGCGTTTTTTAGTCCGAACGGCATCAATATGTTGCAGTAGGTTCCCCAGGGGGTTGTGAAGGCTATTTTTTCTTGATCTTCTTCAGCCATCTTGATTTGATTGTAGCCGGTAAACCCGTCCACGAAGGACTTGACCTCGAAATTGGCTGTAGTGTCTACCAACATGTCGATGTTTGGTAGTGGAAAGTCATCCTTGGGACTTGCTTTATTGAGATCTCGGAAGTCCACGCAGCAGCGCACTTTTCCGTTGGCCTTGGTGACCGTGACTATGTTGGAGACCCATGTAGGGTATTCGATCACCCTGATGAAGCCGACGTGGAGCATCTTTACGATCTCTTCCTTGACTTGTAAAGACCATTCTGGCTTGATCCGGTGTAGCTTTTGCTTTATGGGCTTAGCCTCGGGATTCAAGGGAATCCGATGTTCTATATGTTTGGATCTAATCCGGGCATGTCTCGGTAAGACCAAGCGAACATGTCCACGAACTCTTTGAGCAGTGCAGTCAATGCGTTTTGCTCCGTGCCGGTGAAGAAACTTCCGATTTGCGTCTCTTTTGGCTCTTCAGCAGTTCCCAAATTCACTTTGGTTAAAACCTCCTCGGCAGCTTGGGCCCGGTTTTTCTCTTGTTTGACAACATGCTTAAAGATGTGCTTAATGTATTGTTCGTTTAATGTGTTTGCTTCTTTATCAAGTGAATCGTTATTAACTGTTTGTGTGTTAGTTAATTTATCAGTTGTTAAAGATGCAATGAGAGGATACTCGGAAAGATTGAAGCATTCATTAATAGCATACGGGAATACATTATTGACAATGAGTTCGTAATCTTCTGGCGTGAGGCCGTCAGATGACTCGAGAGACTCGAATTCAAAGATAATGGACTCGGGATGGGTTTTGACACTGGACTCTAGGACGCGAGGGGTCAGACCAAGTTGTTCGATCATGTCCTTTTTGCTGGCGGTAGGTCCGGAGAAGGTGGCCCAGTTATTGAGTGGCAATGAGCTTGATAGGAAGCGGGGGTTGAAAGGCTTCGAGCTTTCGTTCCTGATCATGGCTATCATAGAGTTATCAGAAACAAAATCGATTAGGTCTGGCACCTCAATTTCTTCACTAAAGAGCTGGTGGAGCAGTGGCTCATTCCAGGCATTGTCTGCGGAGTCTTCCGCTCTTGTTTTGGGCATTGCCAGCTCGAATGCAGACTCATCCCGTTTGTTGGGGGCAGGGGTGTTGACAGAGAGTTTTTCGAGTTCTTCTGCCAAAGAGAGGGTTTTCCCGAACCAGAATTCATTGTGAATAGTGGTGGTTGTGGGTCCCGGAAGAGTTGGTGCATCGAGAAATGCTCTTCTGACGGGATTTGCCTTGAGGCCTCTGAATCTTGCCAGGTTCCGCTGGAGCTTGTCCATGGTTATCGGCCAGCTTTGTTGGGCATTGATCGGCTCTATTCCCTTTTCTGTGTCTTCTTTCAAACTGTCGGTTTTCTTTGTGAAGTTGATGAGTGAGTTTTACACTCATCCATTTAATACTTTATGAACTTATTCTTAACTTAATCCTTGAGTTTTGTGTGTTTAATAGGTGTTTTTAGTGTTCTTCTAATTTTCAGTGGTCCAAGTGAAGAGTTGAGGAAATTGGAAGCATTTCGTGAATAAATCAAGCGGAAAAAGGCGACGTTGCAATTATGGGACGAATCGAATACTACTTGGTATAAAAGAAAGGATGACTGAAGCAGCATCAGGGCAAGGGCCAAATAGCAAGGAAAGGCTGGGCCATGGCTTGGAGTGGCCGGCCATGAGGATGAAGCCTGGCCGAAGGAAAAGGGAAGAAAATGGTGCCATCTTTCTGGTGAGATGGGCGGTCGCTCAAGGGTGATGTGGGCGGCCACGCATGAGGACTTGTTTTGAACGCCACAACCTTCTGTCGATGTGGGCGACCGCTGAGGATTGAGGTGGGCGACCGCCCACAATGGGCGAGCGGAGTGGGCCTGGCATGCGGTGACTGTTCGTGTGTTTTAAAACCTAGAATTTAATAGTCACCTGGGGGATTTTTTTTTAGGATACTAATTTTCAGATACTACTTTTTCAGTTTTTCATCACTATTTTTCAGACAATCTATCATTATCTTTTTATCATCTCTCATCATATTTTCCATAGCTTCTTCTTCTTCTTCAAATTGTTCTTGGTGTTCTTGGTTGTAATGGATAGCTAAACAACTTAGTTCTTGGAATTGGAGGTAAAAATTTATGTTTTGAGTTTTATTTTTCATCAATATCATTGTATTACTTGGGATTATCAAGTAGCTTTTAAATGGAATTTTATAATATTTATGTTGATTGCATATTTGTTCTTGAATAATTTAGAATTTCAATTGTGAATCGCCAAATTTACAATTGAAATTAGTCTTGGCTTGATAGTAACAATTCGTTGAATCCCTGCCAAAAGATTCATAAGAATTGTGGTTTCTTTTGTTGTTCTTATGTTCTAAATGGGTTTCTAATTAATCTATGAACGGGCCAAGGAAATAGATTAATTGGGAACACTTGATTGCAAATCACCCGCCTAAGTGTCCCAATCATAATTTCGTAAGAACAAAACCCCAAGTATACTTTGATTGATGAACTATGAAACTTGAGCATAATTGTGAAGCCAATTCCGGGAATTTTGTCTTATTATTGAAACTTAGTTTTATAACAAATTTAGTTAATTTTGCAAAAGCATTATTTTTGAAAACAACAAATTCTTCACTTTATAAAATCTTTGTCATAGCAATAATTTTACATACTTTAAATTCGTGTCTCGGTGGTTCGACCCTACTTACCCTATCTACAAATCAATTGTAGGTAGTTTGAGTCGGAAATTTTCTTTTGACGTTTCGACACTCGTCAAAATTTGGCGCCATTGCCGGGGACTCGTTTAATTTAAAGTAGATTTAATTATTTGCTATTGTGAATAGTATTTTGTATATATATATTTTTGTTTTGTTTTAACTTGGTGTTGCAGATTTGAATGTTTGGTCGTAGGTCACTACAACCAGATTTGTTTCCAATTGACCACAACATTCATCGCATCAACAAGAGAAAGCACCCGGAACCAAGTGATACAGAAAGTGAGTCGGTTTATTCTGAACAGTCCGAGAATACCGACTCAGAAGAAGAAGTTAAAATGGCGGAACCACAGATGATGGGTGATTTTGCTCGTCCGGTAATTGAACCATCACCATCATGCATCGTGCTCCCACAAGCAGCAAGGAACTATGAGTTGAAGAACCTTCATTTCAACATGCTCCCTTCATTCCATGGGATGGCATCGGAGGACCCAATAACTTTTATGAGAGATTTCTATAGCACAGTGCAAGGTTTTCTGTTGGGGCAACTAACCGAAGAGCAATTGAGAATGAGGTGCTTTGCTTATACGTTGAAGGATGCTGCCAAGACATGGTTTATGGCACTTGCTCCTTCCTCTCTCCACACTTGGACGGATGTTTACAACAAGTTCATGGCAAAGTTCTACTCTCATCAAAAGACATCTGATTTGAGGTCCAAGATAATGTCTTTCAATCAAGAGCATGGTAAAGCTTTTCATGAAGCTTGGGATAGATTCAAGATGTTGTTGGTCCAGTGTCCTCATCACGGGTTTCCTTTAGCCCTCTTAAATCAAGCTTTCTATGATGGGTTGACTCAACAAGGTCAAGCACAAGTGGATAATGCAGCAGGGGGTGCTATGGGTGAGAAAACAGCGGATGAAACAAAAGCCTTATATGAGAGACTTGGCATGAATTCACAGCAGAAAAGTGTGAGAGGAGGAAGAAAAGGTGTTTATGAAGTCGAGTCCAATGATATGTTAGCACAACAAGTTTCGGCATTGACTTCACAAACGAAGAACTTCATGGGGATGATGATGGGGCAAAACCAAGGTCAAAATCAAGGTCGAAGTCAAGGAGAGGGTAGTTCGGGCACAAGTTGTGTAATTTGTAATTTGAATACCCATGATATTATGGGGTGCCCATTGCGAGATCAATTTCCGGAATTTCTTGAGCAAGCCAATGCAATGAATGCTTTCCAACCAAGAGTGCGAAATGATCCGTTTTCCAACACTTACAATCCGGGTTGGAGGAATCATCCCAATTTTTCATGGGGAGGAAATCAAGGACAAAGTCAGTTTCAGCAACCATACCAACCACAGATGCCACAACCAAAACAACAAGGGCCTGCAAGGCCAAGTGTGGAGGAAACATTGCAGAAGTTTATCCAGGCCTCGCAACAGAATCAGGTGGTCATGGACCAAAGAATGGGGAACCAAGAAGCTTCCATGAAAAATCTTGAGAATCAGCTTGGTCAAATTGCCGAGGCACTCCAAAAGCACACTCCGGGTACACTTCCAAGTCAACCGGAACAAGCAAAGGCTTTCACCCTGAGGAGTGGTAAGACTCTTCAGTAGGTACACTCTTCTCCTTCTCCTTTAGATGATAATAATTTGCATGAGAATGAAGTTGTGGCCGAGGAATGATAAGTGACTATTATATAGTCTTTTATCCTTAGTTTTATATACTTTTTATTGCATAAAACATCATTTCTCATTTCATTTCATATACTTTTTTGTTCCTTTTCCATATTTTCTTTATTTTACGCTTTTGGTATATTTCTTGCATTTAAAGACAGGTTTTAGGTCCATTTTTATCTAAAGGATACTTGGGCTAATTGGTCCGAAAGGATGGAGGAACACCAAGCAAAATAAACACTCAAAGCTGAAAACCAGTAGGAGCGGCCGTGCAGCAATACTGGGAGCGGCCGTGCATCATAGGCCATGGCCGGCCGTCTTGGCCCCAAAATCCATGGAGTGGCTGAGCACTGAAGAGCCTTGGCCGTGCCAACCTCGGAGCGGCCGTGCATCTATATTGGGAGCGGCCGTGCAAGTCTCCAAGTTCAAATTCAAAACTGGCGCCAAAGAGTACACGGCCGTGCAAAATCCTTGACACGGCCGTGCAAGTCGTGACTGCAGATGTAAAGGCACCTTTTGATGGCTCCCAATTGAAGAGTCTCCTCCCATTTATAAATAGGACCCTTGTAATCAGTCTTAGATACGAATTATTAGAGAGAAATCACTGATATTAGATAGATAGAAAGTACAAACATTTGTGACAACAATTTTCCAAAGGAATTTGAAGATCAAAGTCATTGTTTTTGTTCTTGGAGTTACTTTGGAGGAAATAAAAGTGAAGCATTTTTCTCAGCACTTGCCTTCTACATTCATAAGTATTTCTTACTCAATCCTTTATTATTGCTTATACTTCATAAATGGCGTGTGAGTAATCCCCCTTATTCTTGGGGTTGGAAACTCAAAAGCATACTTATTCATCATCTAAAAATGTTTAAGTCTTGTCTTCTTCCTTCATCTAAACAATTTCTTTATATTATTCTCTAAATGCCTTACATTTTGGAGATGTCCAATTTGTATGATTCAGTCAATTGAGAGAAGTACCTAGCGGAGAATCTCGATTGACGGAACCATATAAAGAAACTAGGTTTCATTGATCACGAGAGTAGTTCAATGGCCTAGGGATGTTCCTTTAATGGAAAGTATGTTGACTCTCGTCCCTAATGGATTCTTACTAATTATGGTCAGCTAGAGATAAGCCGGAACGCCCGTTTGTGACAGGGCGGGGATAACGTAAACGGAAATCTCAAACAGTTAGGACATAATTAGTGAAGAATACAAACGCTACTGTCTTAGCCCGAAGTAGCGTAGGCTTAACATACCATCCTTGCTTTTTATGAAAACCTTTTATCTCTAAGACAATGACGATTTGATGAATAAGATTATGTGTATGATTTCCAATCCCGAGAATGCTTCGTTTTATAAGAATTTAATCAAAGTACTTTCTGTTTATGTTCTCTTTATTTTTCTAAAAACAAAATTTTATCTCCCCCAATCTTTTCTATTACTTTCTAAAGACAAAAAAATATTCCCTAGTAAACCCTGTCTCTATGGGATCGACCCGTACTTGCACCCGCTATATTACAATAGCCCGTGCGCTTGCGGAATTAAATAAACCGTTAGGTTTCGACCGAACAAGTTTTTGGCGCCGTTGCCGGGGACAACGGTTTACTTTTATTTTTGTCTTTACTACATAATTTTTAGTTTTTGTTTTATTTTTACTATTTTGCTTTCTCTTCCTATAAGTTGTTGCGTTTAATTTCTCTTCAAGTGTTTTTCTTATAGTTTATGAAACGGTCTCGGACATACATTGCCAAATGCCGAAGCGGCACACTTTGATATAAAGCCGCGACTTTTGCTTATGGTTATGAATAACCAATATAGCGGCACCGCTTTCGAAGATCCTCATCTCCACATCCCAACATTCCTTGAATATTGTGATACCACACGTATTCAGAATGTTACCCCGGAAGCAATTCAGATGCGCCTTTTTCCTTTCTCTCTTAAGGATAAGGCGAAACAGTATTTAATTTCAGTCCCACCCAACTCTTTTACAACTTGGGACCAAATTCAAGAAACATTCCTTGGACGTTTCTTCCCTCCGAGCAAGACATCTCAAATTCGGACGAAGATTACAAATTTTAGCCAAACAGGAAGCGAATCACTGTATGACGCTTGGGAGCGATTCAAAGAGCTCCTACGGATGTGCCCTCACCACGGGCTTGAAAAATGGTTAATTGTGCATACTTTCTACAATGGTCTCACATATAGAACAAGGGAGACTATTGATGCCGCTGCAGGAGGTGTACTAATGAATAAGACGGTGGATGAAGCATACGACTTAATAGAGAACATAGCACTGAATCACTATCAATGGTTCAATGAGAGGGAACAACCGCAGGGGATTCCAGGTAAGTACAATATTGATGTCATTACTACCTTGTCTTCTAAAGTTGATATGCTTCTTAAAAAATTTGAAAACTTTAATGTAAATCCCGTGGCCAACATTAATGTTGTTTGTGAGCTATGTGGGTCAAACTCACATAGTATAGAATGTTGTGAATTGCTTAACACTACTTCTAGTGATCAAGTAAACTTTTTTAATTCTTATGGGGAAAAGGGTGGTATGTATTCAAACACATACAATCCTGAGTGGAGAAATCACCCAAATTTTTCCTATAAGAATAACAATATTTTAAACCCACAACCTTCTACACAACCACCGGGATTCACACAAAAGAATTTCAATGGCAATTCTAGTGCTTTCTCTCCCCTTAAATCTAAATTGGATCTTATTATGGATTTTATTGTTGAAAGTAAAAACGAACAAGAGAAGACCAATAATGAGTTAAGGGAATCCATTAAGTCGTTGAATGCTAGGTTTGATAATTTAGCCGCCCACAATAGAATGCTTGAAAATCAACAAGCTCAACAAGCCGGTACCTCGCATAGACCACAAGGGAGTTTTTCCGGTCAATCGCAAAGGCCCGACGAGCATGTTAGTGCGGTAGAAACTAGGAGTGGAAAAGAAATTATAGATCCCCTTCCTAAGGAAAATATCAAACCGAGTAAGGAGAAAGTTAGTCCAACCCCACCTATGGTTGAGACTAATGAAGATGTTGAAAATGGGACAGAATCCCCTAAGATTTCTAGAAATTTTGACCCTCCAATACCATACCCCCAAAGGTTGGTAAGAGCCAAACTTGACAAACAATTTGCAAAATTTTTAGAAGTCTTAAAATCTAATTATATCAACATACCTTTTACAGATGCCCTTCAACAGATGCCATCTTATGCTAAGTTCTTAAAGGATATTCTTGCAAATAAAAGAAAACTTGAGGAGCATGAGACTGTCGCTTTAACAGAAGAAGTAAGTGCCATTTTACAAAGAGAACATCCTCCTAAATTAAAAAATCCCGGCACTTTCTCTATTCCTTGCAAAATAGGTAAATACAATGTTGATAATGCTTTGTTAGATCTTGGGGCAAGTGTGAGCCTCATTCCGCTTTCAGTAGGTAAGAAACTAGGTGTGGGGGAAATGAAACCCACCACTATTTCTCTCCAACTAGCGGATCGCTCCATTAAATACCCGATGGGTATTATGGAAGATGTCCCTTGTCAAATCGGGAAATTGATCATCCCGATAGACTTTGTAGTCCTTGAGATGGAGGAAGATCACCAAATTCCAATAATTCTAGGAAGACCTTTTCTTGCCACCCCTGGTGCAGTAATAGATGTAAAGAATGGCACTCTTTCTCTAAACATTGGAAATAAGAAAGTCGAATTTAAAGACTTAAATCTCATGAAACCGTGCCATGAAATCAACACTCCTGAGAATGATAGCAAAAAGGGTGAAAAATTGCAATCCAAGGACTCAAAAATTTTAATTAAAAAGCCCTTAGATCATAGTGGTAAAAAAATATGCACCCTAAAAAGCATAATAAGATTGAAAAATCAAAGGGTAGGGGACCTAAGAAAAAAGGCACATCAGGAGGTCGCGTTTGCATCAATCTTAAGAGCTCGATCACGCCAAAGGGCAAGAAATGGCGAGTTATTAAAGATAAGAGACCATTACAAAACCACTCACCGTCCATTGTTACTGATAAAAAGGGGTCGAGCTTATGACCTTAAACAAGCATCATCGGAATAGTAAACCGATGGATTATATTACTATTTATCATAATTTTGTTTACCACCGCATGCTTATCTTTTTACTCTTTGTTCCTTGAAACATTGAGGACAATGTTCATTTCAAGTGTGGGGGGGGTATATCTATCTTTTATTTTTCGCTTTCTAATTTTAAAATTTTACTTGCTTTCTAGACTAAATTTACTTGTTTTTTAGATTAGATTTACTTGCTTTCTAGTGTATTTTTTTCTTTTTTTAGTTACATTTTCTTTTATGCATGTATAATAGTATATATATAAAAAATATATATATAATAAATCCCTATGATGATCCATAATCATTACTTCTATGCTTGCCATTTGCCCTAGTATAATGCCTATTTATCTTTCCTCTCATATTTTCTATAAACTTAGAAATCTATAAAAAGGAAAAATATAGGGATATTTTTAGGAAATAATTGAAAGCCTCATAAGTTAGTATAGCACAATATAGAGTCTCATCAAGGAAAATGCATTTGATTAGAAGGAATTCTTTTTTATGCTTGGTCATTTATGCAAATATTGAAAATATTTCTTTAAGATTGTACATCTTTTATCTTTATTAAATGTTTATTCCCTTTTTAGAAGCACCTTTTTGTTTGCATCCCTTGAATCACACCCTTTCATCAAAAATTCCATCCTTCCATTTTTCAAATCAAATCAAAGTAAAACACTTTTATCTTATTGCTAAAAAGAGTGACATTTGTCACCAATCCTTAAAAGCAAAAAGAAACCTATTACTTCCTAAGTAACTCGGGGCACGACGTTCGCTGCGACGATGCTTCCTTGCCAAACGGAAATAATATCCAAAAGTATTCTTGATCTAAGTATTAGGAACATGGGGTTCGCGACCACAATGTCTCCTACTTGAAAGGATCAAAAATAACTTAGGTCTTTTGCAAAAATATAACACTTGCAAAAATAAGATAAATTTGTTTAACTTTGATGAGATTTTTCCACTATCATCATCTATTTTTCACCCTTGGGATTCAAGAATGCAATTCAATTTTTCAGGAACTTCTAATTTGTGAATAAATGTTTATACATTCTCTTGTACATTTTAAAGAAATAAATTCATCTTTTCTCAGAAAATCACTCTAAAAAAGTGACAGCTTTTTCTACCAAGAAATAAATCTAAGATTTTTTCCTTCTAGCATGCTTTACTTGGTCAAAATTCTATATATGCTATATTAGGTTATAGTCTTGCATTTTATCTCCTTAAAAAAATATCCCTAAAAATGCTTCTTCATAGATAAATTTTTAAAGGTACTCAAAATATGATTAGAAAGATGAAGGCATTATCTAAAAGGCATTTAAGGGCTTGCTACTTTACTTCTGAGGGATCAATCTTGCTTTTTCTCCCTCTCCGTATTTTCATTCTAAGTTTGCTTGGGGACAAGCAAAAGCTTAAGTGTGGGGGAGTTTGATAAGTGACTATTATATAGTCATTTATCCTTAGTTTTATATACTTTTTATTGCATAAAACATCATTTCTCATTTCATTTCATATACTTTTTTGTTCCTTTTCCATATTTTCTAGATTTTACGCTTTTGGTATATTTCTTGCATTTAAAGACAGGTTTTAGGTCCATTTTTATCTAAAGGATACTTGGGCTAATTGGTCCGAAAGGATGGAGGAACACCAAGCAAAATAAACACTCAAAGCTGAAAACCAGTGGGAGCGGCCGTGCATCATAGGCCATGGCCGGCCGTCTTGGCCCCAAAATCCATGGAGTGGCCGAGCACTGAAGAGCCCTGGCCGTGCCAACCTCGGAGCGGCCGTGCAGCTATGTTGGGAGCGGCCGTGCAAGTCTCCAAGTTCAAATTCAAAACTGGCGCCAAAGAGTACACGGCCGTGCAAGTCGTGACTGCAGATGTAAAGACACCTTTTGATGGCACCCAATTGAAGAGTCTCCTCCCATTTATAAATAGGACCCTTGTAATCAGTCTTAGATACAAATTATTAGAGAGAAATCACTGATATTAGATAGATAGAAAGTATAAACATTTGTGACAACAATTTTCCAAAGGAATTTGAAGATCAAAGTCATTGTTTTTGTTCTTGGAGTTACTTTGGAGGAAATAAAAGTGAAGCATTATTCTCAGCACTTGCCTTCTACATTCATAAGTATTTCTTACTCAATCCTTTATTATTGCTTATACTTCATAAATGGCTTGTGAGTAATCCCCCTTATTCTTGGGGTTGGAAACTCAAAAGCATACTTATTCATCATCTAAAAATGTTTAAGTCTTGTCTTCTTCCTTCATCTAAACAATTTCTTTATATTATTCTCTAAATGCCTTACATTTTGGAGATGTCCAATTTGTATGATTCAGTCAATTGAGAGAAGTACCTAGCGGAGAATCTCGATTGACGGAACCATATAAAGAAACTAGGTTTCATTGATCACGAGAGTAGTTCAATGGCCTAGGGATGTTCCTTTAATGGAAAGTATGTTGACTCTCGTCCCTAATGGATTCTTACTAATTATGGTCAGCTAGAGATAAGCCGGAACGCCCGTTTGTGACAGGGCGGGGATAACGTAAACGGAAATCTCAAACAGTTAGGACATAATTAGTGAAGAATACAAACGCTACTGTCTTAGCCCGAAGTAGCGTAGGCTTAACATACCATCCTTGCTTTTTATGAAAACCTTTTATCTCTAAGACAATGACGATTTGATGAATAAGATTATGTGTATGATTTCCAATCCCGAGAATGCTTCATTTTATAAGAATTTAATCAAAGTACTTTCTGTTTATGTTCACTTTATATTTCTAAAAACAAAATTTTATCACCCCCCAATCTTTTCTATTACTTTCTAAAGACAAAAAATTATTCCCTAGTAAACCCTGTCTCTGTGGGATCGACCCGTACTTGCATCCGCTATATTACAATAGCCCGTGCGCTTGCGGAATTAAATAAACCGTTAGGTTTCGACCGAACAAGGAACGAGTTGAAGTGACTCCCGATGAGAAACTTCCAACTCCTCCCCTTAAGCCATATGTTCCTCCTGTCCCTTTCCCTGGTAGATTGGTCAAAAATAAGGTCGAAACACAATTTAAAGAATTGTATGGCATGCTTTCTAAGGTGAATGTAAATTTACCTCTGCTCAATGTGATTAAGAATATTCCTTCATATGCTAATTTTTTCAAGGAATTGAGCACAAATAAAAGAAAGTATGCTCCGAATGAAAAAATTGTGGTTTCGGACCAAGTTAGTGTTGTTTTTGAAAAAGATTTGCCTCCTAAGCTTAAAGACCCCGGTAGTTTTAATGTTATGATTTCTTTGGGGGACTCTAAGAAAGTGAGGGAAATGTTAGATTTAGGAGCTAGCATTAATTTGTTTCCATACTCTTTGTTTGTTGAGCTTGGGTTGGGTGAACTAAAACCTACTACTATGACCTTGCAACTTGCTGACCGTTCGGTCTAATATCCCAAGGGAGTAGTAGAAGATGTTTTAGTTCAAATTGATAAATTGATTATCCCAATTGACTTTGTGGTTCTTGATATGGAGAGAGAGGCTAGTGGTGTGAATGATGTCCCTATTTTGTTGGGGAGACATTTTATGGCTACCGCAAATGCGGTAATTAATGTGAAAGATGGAAGTTTGTCCTTGACTGTCATGGATGAAATTGTTAACTTCTCTATCTTTGATTCTATGAAAAATCCATATGAGGTCAATGAATGTCTCTTTTGTAATGTTGCTGATAATTCTCTGTTACTTGAGCCTGATGTTGAGAGCTCTCTTGTTTCTGAGTTTGTGGATGAGTTAGTTATGGAAGGTGTTTTTGATAAAAATGAGGCGAGGGCCATTCTTGCTGAGATGGATGTTATGGAGGAAATTACTGAAAAGGTTCCTTTGGAATCTTTAGGTAATTTTAATCCTAAGCATATACCGTCTATTGTTTCTCCTCCTGAGTTAGATCTTAAACAACTTCCATCTAGCTTAAAGTATGATTTTCTTGGTAGAAATGATTCTTTGCCTGTTATTATTGCTTCAGATTTAACAGAATTGCAGGAAAGAAGGTTGCTTGATGTGTTGAAGCGGCATAAGTCCGCACTTGGGTGGAGCATTACCGACATAAAGGGAATTAGCCCAACCATGTGCATCACAGAATCCATATGGAGGAGGATGCCAAGCCAGTTCGGCAGAATCAAAGAAGGATGAATCCTCATATGCTTGAGGCGGTAAGAAAAGAAGTCCTGAAACTTTTGGATGCAGGTATTATCTATCCTATCTCTGATAGTAAGTGGGTAAGTCCTGTTCATGTAGTTGCTAAGAAGTCTGGAATTACTGTTGTTAAGAATGAGGATAATGAGCTTGTGCCTACTAGAATGGTCACTGGTCAACACATGGTTATCGATTACCGAAAACTTAATGCTGCGACTAGAAAGGATCACTTTCCTTTGCCATTTATTGACCAAATTCTAGAAAGGCCGGGCCGGTCGTGAATATTCTTGTTTCTTAGATGGTTTTTCAGGATATAATCAGATTCCCATTGCACCAGAAGAACAGGAAAAGACCACATTCACATGCCCTTTCGGAACATTTGCATATCGAAGGATGCCCTTCGGCTTGTGCAATGCTCCTGCTACATTCCAAAGGTGCATGATGTCTATCTTTTCTGAGATGATTGGCAGGTTTGTGGAGGTATTTATGGATTATTTTTCATTGTATGGTGATTCATTTGATGCATGCTTAAATAATTTGACTTTGGTTCTTAAAAGATGCTGTGATGCCAATTTAACCTTAAGTTGGGAAAAGAGTCATTTTATGGTCAAGCATGGAATTGTGTTAGGTCATGTGGTGTCGAGAAAAGGGATTGAAGTTGACAAGGCAAAAATTGAGTTAATATCTAAATTGCCTCCGCCAACAAATGTTAAAGGAATTCGTAGCTTTCTTGGTCATGCGGGTTTTTATCGGCGTTTTATAAAAGATTTTTCAAAAATTTGTAAGCCGTTAACAAACTTGCTTGCTAAAGAGACATAATTTGTTTTTGACCAAGAATGTCTCAATTCTTTTAACTTGTTGAAGGAAAAATTGACTTCAGCCCCTATTCTTGTGGGTCCGGATTGGACTCAACCTTTTGAGATAATGTGCGATGCATCTGATTTTGCGGTGAGTGCAGTTTTGGGTCAGAAAATTGATAAGAAGTCGCATGTGATCCATTATGCAAGTAGAATGTTAAATGATGCTCAATTGAATTATACTACAATCGAGAAGGAATTCTTGGCTGTGGTATTTGCTTTGGAAAAATTTCGTTCTTACTTGCTAGGATCTAAGGTGATTGTTTATTCGGACCATGCTGCATTGCGTTACTTACTTGCTAAACAAGATGCTAAGCCCAGATTGTTAAGATGGATGTTGCTTTTACAAGAATTTGATATTTCCATCAAAGACAAAAAGGGTTGTGAAAATGTTGTGGCAGATCATTTGTCTAGACTTGAAAAGAGGAGTGTGAGTGAAATTCCTTTGAATGAAAATTTTTCTGATGAGCAGTTGATGGTTGTAAAGGATAGTGAGCCTTGGTATGCCGACATTGTAAATTTTTTGGCTACGGGGGTTCTAAATCCATATTTTTCAAGTCAAGAAAAGAAAATATTTTTGTCAATGGTTAAGCAATATTATTGGATGACCCATATTTGTTTAAACATGGTCCCGATATGGTTATTCGTAGATGCATTCATGAAAATGAGCAACAAAATGTTCTTTCTTTCTCTCATGAATTGCATTGTGGATGTCATTTTAGTGGTAAGAAAACTTCTCAAAAAGTGTTGCAATCAGGTTTCTTTTGGCCAAGTCTTTTTAAAGATGCATACATTTTCAGTAAAAGTTGTGACAGGTGCCAAAGACCCGGTAACATTGGTAAGCGAAATGAAATGCCTCTTACGAGTAACTTGGTTGTGGATTTGTTTGATGTATGGGGCATTGATTTTATGGGCCCTTTTGTTGTGTCATGTGGTTTTGAGTACATTTTAGTATCGGTGGATTATGTCTCAAAGTGGGTGGAAGCAATTCCTACCCGGACTAACGATGCTAATGTTGTTGTCAAGTTTGTCAAGGATGTGATTTTAAGCAGGTTTGGCGTTCCTAGGGCGATTATAAGTGATGGTGGTTCTCACTTTTGCAACAAAATTTTTGGAGCACTCATGAAAAAGTATGGGGTGAAGCACAAAGTTGCAACTGCGTATCATCCCCAAACTTCAGGGCAAGTGGAAGTGAGTAATAAGCAAATCAAGGCAATTCTTGAGAAGACGGTGAAGCCTAACAGAAAGGATTGGGCCTTACGGTTGAATGATGCATTGTGGGCGTACCGCACTGCCTACAAAACTCCGATTGTAATGAGTCCATACCAGCTAGTGTTTGGAAAAGCTTGTCATTTGCCGGTGGAGTTAGAGCAAAAAGCATATTGGGCGATCAAGGAGTTGAATATGGATTTGAAACTATCCGGTGAACAAAGATTACTTCATTTAAATGAGCTTGAGGAACATCGGTTGGAAGCTTATGAGAATTCACGGTTGTATAAGGAGAGAACCAAAATGTACCATGACCGGAAAATTGTGCATAAGGAAATCATTCCGGGAAGCAAGGTGTTACTGTTCAATTCAAGGTTGAAGCTTTTCCCAGGAAAGTTACGTTCGCGTTGGAATGGTCCGTTTGAGGTGGTGAATGTGTTTTCTCATGGAGCCGTGGAGTTAATGAATCCGGTTACCAAGAACAAGTTCAAGGTGAATGGACAACGAGTGAAGCCATATTTTGAGGGAGTTTCAAGATTTAGGGATGTTGAATGGGTCGAGTTGAAGGATCCATAATCAGTGAGAAGGTCATTCCGTCGAGCTAACGACGTTAAACAAAAGCGCTACTTGGGAGGCAACCCAAGGTAAGTAGTTAATTTGTAGTTCCCTTAAAGTTAATTTTTCCTTTGTTTTCATCACTTTGAGGACAAAGTAATAATTAAGTTTGGGGGTGTAGAGTTCTTAGTTTTGATTTCATTGTTTGCTTTTCAGTGTTTTCATATATATATAAAAAAAATTTGTGTTTTTTTTCTTGTATTTCATGAACGTGTCGAACTACGGTGACCTGAGCCTATTCGTGTTGGGTAGTCCACCCACATTAATAGGGACGTAGGCAGCAAAAGTGCGGTCAAAATGTGGGTCAATAGATATTACGCTTGGTGTTTGTTTTCATGGTGATGTGCAGATTGGGAGCCAACCAGAAATCCTACTGTTGAGTTGGGCGACCGCCTAAGGTGCTGTGGGCGACCGCCCATGGTTAATTGGAAAAGATTGTGGAACTGCTGTGCATAGCGACTGCCCAATGGGTTGTGGGCGACCGCCCAAGGACCAATTGAAATAAGGGCCAACTGTTGTATAGGTGGGCGACCGCCCAAGGGTATGTGTGCGACCGCCCAAGGCTGATTGGAAAAAATGGGAAAAATTTTCTGTGCATGTGGGCGGCCGCCCAAGAGCATGTGAGCGACCGCCCATGACAAGATTCTGGCGTTTCAAATTTTAAGCCCTAGCCGCCTCAGTTCTCTCTCTTTCTTAAAAATTCCCATTGCTCCCTCTTTCTCTCTCTAAAAACTCCGCCCCTCTCTCTTCATCTCTCTAAAAATTTCCTTCCCAAACACCCAAATCCTCAATCTTTTCTCCCTAAATTACCTTCCCACACCATATTCAACCCCCTAAGCCAAGATTGAAACCCATTGCACCATTGTTGAGCAAACTTTTGAAGAGAATTTTGAAAAAAATTGCAAAGGAGGAAAAACTTAAAAATTGGGATTTTGAAGTTCAAAGGTGAAGGGTTGTTGTGAGAAGCATTGTTCAAAGGAGTGGGCTTTCTTCTCCATTCATCTTCATCAATTCCGGTGAGATTCCGGCAAACTCCGGCGATTGCTCCGGTGAATTTCCCGGTCAAGTAAGCTTTCAACTTCAATTTTTTTAGTGCCTAGTGTGAAGTATTTGTGGGTGGTTGATTCAAAATGTCTAGGCAAAGGAATACCCCAGTCCCAGAAGTTGAATTTGATGAAACCAAATTTGTGGGAAGTAAAGCAAAAGTATTTTTTGACAAATATGAAAATAAAGGTTTCTCAGTTGAAAACGAGTTTAAGCCCGAGGAGCTTGGGCTAGATGAGATTTTTGAAAGATATGGGTGGGGCAACTTAGCGAGTCGACCGACTAATAAGGGGTCGGCAGTGTTAGTAAGGGAGTTTTATGCAAATGCATATGAGGCAGGGGAAGTGAGGAAATGTGCAAAGGTGAGAGGAAAAAATGTGTGGTATCTATAAATAGCTATTATGGGATGGTGTCGCCTGGGTTTGAGAATGATGCGTGTGCCTACTACTCCAATGCTAGAATTATGGAAGGAAATGTGGCGGGGAATCTTGAGAGATTAGCCCCAAATTTTGTGGATATTGATTTGGCATTGTTGAGAAATGGAAATGTGAAAAAGGCGAGAGATTTGGATTTGAGGATGCGGGCTCTGCACCGGTTTATCTGTGAGCGCATCATGCCCACTTCGCATTATAATGATGTGCATTGGAGGAGAGCTTTGTTGATGAACGTGGTGTTGACCAGTCAAAATTTCAATACTGGACTGGCAATGTCCATGGAAATTGTGAACACATATAAGACGATAGGGCGGTGCAATTTCAATTTTCCGTTATTGATCTCTGGGTTGATTGAGAGGGCAGGAGTTAATTTTACTCGTCCACGCATTGTGAGGGATATAGTATCAACGGGGACGTCTGTAAGTAAGAGGTCCCTCACAATAAAGGGACATGCCCAGCAGCATCAAGGAGAGGGTTCTTCTAGAGGATAAAGAGAGAGAGAAGTAGATGAGGAAATGGAGGAACAACAGTTCACGCCTACTGAGGCCGCGTATTATGTGGCAGGCCATGTGGATGCATTGTCAGATGAGATTGGGCAGCTGCGTGGACAATATGGTATGTTGGATCAGAGAGTAGCTGGCATGGAAGAAAGTCAGAGACAAATGCAGTCTATGGTTACTGAGGATTTTTACGCTGCAAGTATGTGGAGGCAGCGTATGGATGATGCGCAGACTGAGATGTTTCAAGAGATGAGGGACAGGCTTCCTCCCCCTCCACCGCCTCTGCATATTCCATACCAGCCGCCTCAGTATCGTGATCCATAACAGTTGATGGGATGGCCTTCTTGGCAAGAGCAGCAGCAGCAAGATCAACAGCAACAACAGCAGCAGCAGCACATTGCAGGATCGAGCGGGAGTGGCTCGTATGGTCCTTGGGACTAGTTTTGGCGGTGATTTTGGTTGGAGGTATCCCTATCCCTTATTTTATTTTATTGCATTAGGGACAATGCATGCTTTAAGTTTGGGGGTGTGGGGTACTTGACTGTTTGCTTGATTCACCATGTTAGTTAGGATAATTGCTTTTGTAGGTAGGATTTCAATGTTTTCTGAAAAAAAAAAAAAAAGAAAAAAGAAAAAAAAAAATTGAAAAAAAATAGTTAGCTATGTCCTTACTTGTATATATAGTCATTAACATTCTTGGTGTTTTCATAATTGCATGTGATTTGTTTTGACCGCTAAGGAGGATAATGGGATGTGATAATTTGTATATGCAAGTTTTGGTATATTTTTGATTAATTGTGGTACATTACTTAAGAGTTATGATTGTGTCCTAAATCTCTTAGTTGCAGTTTAGTGTACTCTTGGAAATAATCTCTTTGTGGATAATTTTGGTTCTTTTTATAAAGTTTATAGTACACCATCATTTTTTAAGTTAGTGAATTTGTTTATCAAATAGCAACATTATGCTAATCATAAGATGAGTACTCCTTAGATGTGAATGGAACCCCCCCTTGTTGTCTTGAAAGAAAAATGAAAGGGGAATGAGAGCAATGGCAATTCAATTTATACTCGGTGATACCTCCAGACGTGTAGATTAATTGGTTAGGGATTATTCTAGCTTAACCAGATTTCTGGGTATGCAGTAACGTTATGGAGGAAGAGCTTTACCGCCGTGATGGTCCGTACCAAGCTCGATATCGAAGTGGCTAACTCTCAAACCTTTGAATAAATATTCCTAAAGTAGCTCGGGGCACGGCGTTCGCTGCGACGATGCTTCCTTGCCAAATAGGAGTATAAAGTAATAAATCTCTACCTAGTATTAGGGGCATGGAGTTCGCTGCTACAGTGTTCCCTACTTGAACGGTAGAAGATCTTAAAATGTTCTTAAAGAAGTAAGTTGGGGGGGTGTAAGTGGTTGTTAAATTGTGAAAATTCTTGGGAGTATTCATGCTTTGTTTTTAAAAAGTGTTGTTGTTTGATAGATAAAGTCAATAAAATAAAAGATGGTTGGTGTACTTAGCTTTATAAAAATGGATCTTGGTAGAGAGTAAAGAGAGAGATGATAGTACATATAGAGATTTATGGTGTAATTATAATGGTTAAGTAAGATACTACAATTAATGGAAAATATATGGCTACTTGCATAGTGGAAAGTATTATCCTGCGGTTGATGGTAGCTTGTGAACTGTGGAACATGCAAGAATGTGGGGACATAGTTAATTATGGGGTAGAGTAGTTTGTTTTTAGTTTTGTGTCGAGTTGGTTTTATAATGTTTATAGTTTATTTTAGTGTTTGCTCGAGGACTAGCAAATGTTTAAGTTTGGGGGTATTTGATGAGTGAGTTTTACACTCATCCATTTAATACTTTATGAACTTATTCTTAGCTTAATCCTTGAGTTTTGTGTGTTTAATGGGTGTTTTTAGTGTTCTTCTAGTTTTCAGTGGTCCAAGTGAAGAGTTGAGGAAATTGGAAGCATTTCGTGAATAAATCAAGCGGGAAAAGGCGACGTTGCAATTATGGGATGAATCGAATACTACTTGGTATAAAAGAAAGGATGACTGAAGCAGCATCAGGGCAAGGACCAAATAGCAAGGCAAGGCTGGGCCATGGCTTGGATTGGCCGGCCATGAGGATGAAGCCTGGCCGAAGGAAAAGGGAAGAAAATGGTGCCATCTTTCTGGTGAGATGGGCGATCGCTCAAGGGTGATGTGGGCGGCCGCGCATGAGGAGTTGTTTTGAACGCCACAACCTTCTGTCGATGTGGGCGACCGCTGAGGATTGAGGTGGGCGACCGCCCACAATGGGCGAGCGGAGTGGGCCTGGCATGCGGTGACTGTTCGTGTGTTTTAAAGCCTAGAATTTAATAGTCAGCTGGGGTTTTTTTTTTGGAGGATACTAATTGTCAGATACTATTTTTTTCAGTTTTTCATCACTTTTATCATTATCTTTTTATCATCTCTCATCATCTTTTCCATAGCTTCTTCTTCAATTGTTTTTGGTGTTCTTGATTGTAATGGATAGCTAATTCTCCTTGTTCTTGGAATTGGAGGTAACAATTTATGTTTTGAGTTTTATTTTTCATCAATTTCATTGTATTACTTGGGATTATCAAGTAGCTTTTAAATGGAATTTTAGAATATTTATGTTGATTGCATATTTGTTCTTGAATAATTTAGAATTTCAATTGTGAATCGCCAAATTTACAATTGAAATTAGTCTTTGCTTGATAGTAACAATTCGTTGAATCCCCGCCAAAAGATTCATAAGAATTGTGGTTTCTTTTGTTGTTCTTAAGTTCTAAATGGGTTTCTAATTAATCTATGAACGGGCCAAGGGAATAGATTAATTGGGAACACTTGATTGCAAATCACCCGCCTAAGTGTCCCAATCATAATTTCGTAAGAACAAAACCCCAAGTATACTTTGATTGATGAACTGTGAAACTTGAGCATAATTGTGAAGCCAATTCCGGGAATTTTATCTTATTATTGAAACATCGTTTTATAACAAATTTAGTTAATTTTGCAAAAGCATTATTTTTGAAAACAACAAATTCTTCACTTTATAAAATCTTTGTCATAGCAATAATTTTACATACTTTAAATTTGTGTCTCGGTGGTTCTACCCTACTTACCCTATCTACAAATCAATTGTAGGTAGTTTGAGTCAGAAATTTTCTTTTGACGTTTCGACACTCGTCAGAAGTACCTGGTCATGTCGAAGCTGTAAGGGCGGAGATCGGAGATTGCGAGTAAGCCTCTTTTGCTATTGGCGGAGCATTTCCGTGCAGCTTTTCTATCTTCCGCCGCGTCTTCGGGAGTAGGAATGTATCCCAGGCCATGGAGGGTGTTCTGTTCCTTGATCTTGATGATTTGTTGGGTACCCTGATGGCGTTTTCCCAAACCAAGCCCCGGGATTTAGTTCATGCGCTTCATCATTTTCATCGGGGGAGGGATATGGTCCCAAATCAAAGGCAGGTCTATGTGGCACACCTGGGCCTTCGGGCTATCGATGGTGAACCCGGTCAGCATCATGCCGTCATTGTCGTGTTTGATCTCCAGGACCGGGACGCCGTTCGTGTCAGTCCCTTTGGTGGTTATGCTAGCACCGTAGATGATGGAAAGGTCTGTTCCTTGGACAAACTTTACGCACTGGTGGAGGGTGGATGTCACCCCATTGATCTGGTGTAGCTGATAAGTAGTTTTTATATAGTCTTTTATAGTATAATAATGATGTTATTTACCTTTAAATCTTCACAAATTGAGTATAAAATTAGCCTCTTTTATGTTATATCCTAGATTTTATGCTTGTGGGGTATTTTCATGTGTTTTACAGGTTTAGGTACATTTTATGGAAGATTATGGGGCTTAAAAGCAAAGCTATGGATATAGGAGGGTCAAAAGCATAAATCAGCCAAAGCAGCAACTGCTCGGCCGAGCAACCCCCTTGACTCGGCCGAGCATATAAAGGAATCTAATCAAAGTTTCTGGGAAGCTTCTGCTCGGCCGTGAAACCTCCTTGACTCGGCCGAGCACCCCCTGTTAAAACCTAAAGGTGCCTTTTACAACGGTTGTGACTGTCAGAAAAGCTCTGCTCGGCCGAGCAGATTCATTGACTCGGCCGAGCACATCCATTATCAGCCAAAAGGTGCCTTTTCGCAAGAGATATGTCCCTAGCATAGAATGCCTATATAAAGGCTATTTGTACTCAGTTTTAGAGATCCGAAAATGGTCATAAGTACATTTAGAAAAGATCATATCATACTTAGAATGTATAGTAAAATTACTCTAGCAATTTATACACGATGTTCAAGGTGTATCAATGATTCGTGACAAGTCTTGTGTACTCTTGAAGATTGTGAATGAAGATTATTTCCAGCCATTATCTCTCTTATTATAAGTATTTCTTCCCTTATCTTTATTTCTTACTTACTTCTTTTATTATCTCAATGGTTTGAGTAATCCTCCATTTCTCGGAGTTGGAAACTCATTTATTTATATTCCTTGCTTCTTCTACACGTCATTTCAATTCTCTTCTTATAAATCTTAAATGCTTGCAATTAGGGAGACGTCTTTAGTTGTATAACCTCAGTTGATCAAGTAAAAAACATTGATTAGCGGAACTCTAAGAATTGAACTAGGTCGATAAATTACACAAAGTGATTTAAAGACCTAGGGATGATCCTTTAGTGGAAAATACGTGAGATTGATAGACTTAATGGATTTTGATTAATACGTTACCCTCGAGAGGTGAACCGGGTTACTCGGGTGACAGACGAGAATACCTATAAACGGACCCTCAAGAGAAAGGCCGTGTTGGTCTTAAAATACATGTGCTAGGCCTTGACCCATGAGTAGTTAGCACAACTTAGCGTATCATCCTTGAACTTGGCACTTTTATCTTAAAACAATTTCTTTATATTATTCGTAAATTGCCTGCAAACATAAAGACCTAAAGAAACATGTCCATTGGTCACGAGAAGTCGTACAACGGCCTAGGGATGTTCTTTGAATGGAAAAACGTTGACTTTCGATCTTAATGGATTCTTACTAATTGTGGTCAGCTAGAGTTAAGCCGGAATGCCCGTTTGTGACAGGACTGGAACACCATAAACGGAAATCTCAAACAGTTAGGACATAATTAGTGAAGAATAAAACGCTGCTTGCTTGACCGTGAGAAGTAGTGTAAGCCTAATGTACCATCCTTGTTATTTTGATAAAAGCCTTTATCTAAAAGCATATTTATTTGTTTTCAATCCCGAGAATGCTATCATTATATGTTAGAGTAGTTTTTGCATCTTTCTAGTATTTTATCTTACAAATTCTTATCTCCCCCCAATCATTTTATCTATTTATTTATATAAAGACAAATATCATCCCAAAGTAAACCCTGTCTCTGTGGGATCGACCCGTACTTGCACCCGCTATATTACAATAGCCCGTGCGCTTGCGGATATTAAATAAACCGTTAGGTTTCGACCGAACATGTTTTTGGTGCCGTTGCCGGGGAAGTTAGGGGATATGTGATCCCAAAGCCGATCAACAAACCACTTTCCAATATTGATCTCCCTATACCCCGTGACAAATGCCCACAATAGAAATAATTCTTGCCTATTGATTGTTCCCTTATCCTCTCTTGCAAAAATTGTGCAAGCATACATTCTATGGATATAACGAAGCACGGGGCGAACAATTAGGGAGGATTTGGATGATTTGGGAAGGAAAGGTGTATGGCCCGTAATTTGCTCCCAAAAGATATCGGCATTGTAATGAGGGGAGGTGTATTTAGGGCGAGTTTATTGTTAGGCCACCCGAGAGTACCGTTGATATCCTCGAGGTCAAGGGTATATTGAGTGTTTAGAAGCCTAAAACTTAGGATAACATCCTCATATTATTCCCCCGTTTCACCGCAAATCATAGTCTTGGATTTTTTTGTCATGGTGCTTAAAAACTCTAGGGTGGGGCTCTCATATGTTTTTCCCTCAAAATGTATGAAATCTTGGCAACTTATCCCTTGGTGCAAAGCTCTCAGATTATTCACAAATCCTAGGGTTCTCATAGTATCAAAATCTGGGAATTGAGTGGGTTTTATACTTTTCCCACAAAGCTTAGCATACCTAGTGGTCTCGACATTGGATTGAAAAGTAATGCCCAAAGGGTCTAGGGTTGGGGCTAAACTAGAACCAGAGGTAGTATCCTTGCGAGGTCTCTTAGAGGTAGGAGCCTTCCCTTTTGCTTTTCTATCCTTTTTAAAATTTCTTAATAGAGCAAAAACCCAACAAAATTTTTGAAGAGACTTAGAGAGATATTGTGAGTTTACCCGATGAGAACACCTTGGAAACTTGATTTTTTGCTTGGTTGCTGCTTGAATGCCTTGAACAAATCGTCCTCCTTCACCAATTTGATTAAATTCGAAAACCTTGGAAATTTGGAAAAGAACTAGGGTTTTTTCGGATTTTGGGGGATTTGGGTGAAATTTAGGTTGTGTATGGTTTGGGTAGTGTTTAGGAGAAGGATTTAAGGTGTAGGAAGGTTGTTTTGGCCGGAATTAATGGAGGATTGGGAGATTTTATGGGTGGAGGGGCGGAGGGTTTAGAGGGTTTTAGAGAGAGAGGGAGAGGTAGAAAGACGAAAAGTGAAGAGTCAAAAGAAAAAACTATTTTGACCAAAATTTTTCTTGAACAGACGCGACATGCTCGGTCGAGCATGGGCTTTGACTCGGCCGAGCATCGGCCTCCAGTTTAAACCAGATTCTGTCCCTTCCTTGCTCGACCGAGTCAAGGGATGTGCTCGGCCAAGCACTTTTGCTGCAAATTTTTTTTTTTTTTGAAACAACGTTTTCATTCACGAAGAAATGCACAGTCGAACCAACAGAAGTGTGCGGCCGCTCCACTTGGTTGATTCCATTTAGTTCATCCGCTCCTGAATGCACGGCCGATCCAATAATTGGTGCACGACCGCTCCAACACTGTTCATTATATATATATATTTTTTTTATATTCCTACAAAACAGAGTTAGAAAACAATACAATAATAATATATAAACATAAAAACATAAAAATAAATGATAAATGATAAAGACAAATATCAAAAAGTAAACCGAGTTCCCCGGCAACGGCGCCAAAAACTTGTTCGGTCGAAACCTAATGGTTTATTTAATATCCGCAAGCGCACGAGCTATTATAATATAGCGGGTGCAAGTACGGGTCGATCCCACAGAGACAGGGTTTACTTTGGGATGATATTTGTCTTTATATAAATAAATAAATAGATAAAATGATTGGGGGGAGATAAGAATTTGTAAGATAAAATACTAGAAAGATGCAAAAACTACTCTAACATATAATGATAGCATTCTCGGGATTGAAAACAAATAAATATGCTTTTAGATAAAGGCTTTTATCAAAATAACAAGGATGGTACATTAGGCTTACACTACTTCTCACGGTTAAGCAAGCAGCGTTGTATTCTTCACTAATTATGTCCTAACTGTTTGAGATTTTCGTTTATGGAGTTCTCGTCCTGTCACAAACGGGCATTCCGGCTTAACTCTAGCTGACCACAATTAGTAAGAATCCATTAAGATCGAAAGTCAACATTTTTCCATTCAAAGAACATCCCTAGGCCATTGTACGACTTCTCGTGACCAATGGACAAGTTTCTTTAGGTCTTTATGTTTGCAGGCAATTTAAGAATAATATAAAGAAATTGTTTTAAGATAAAAGTGCCAAGTTCAAGGATGATACGCTAAGTTGTGCTAACTACTCATGGGTCAAGGCCTAGCACATGTATTTTAAGACCAACACGGCCTTTCTCTTGAGGGTCCGTTTATAGGTATTCTCGTCTGTCACCCGAGTAACCCGGTTCATCTCTCGAGGGTACCGTATTAATCGATCATCCCTAGGTCTTTAAATCACTTTGTGTAATTTATCGACCTAGTTCAATTCTTAGAGTTCCGCTAATCAATATTTTTTACTTGATCAACTGAGGTTATACAACTAAAGACGTCTCCCTAATTGCAAGAATTTAAGATTTATAAGAAGAGAATTGAAATGACGTGTAGAAGAAGCAACGAATATAAATAAATGAGTTTCCAACTCCGAGAAATGGAGGATTACTCAAACCATTGAGATAATAAAAGAAGTAAGTAAGAAATAAAGATAAGGGAAGAAATACTTATAATTAGAGAGATAATGGATGGAAATAATCTTCATTCACAATCTTCAAGAGTACACAAGACTTGTCACGAATCATTGATACACCTTGAACATCGTGTATAAATTGCTAGAGTAATTTTACTATACATTCTAAGTATGATATGATCTTTTCTAAATGTACTTATGACCATTTTTGGATCTCTAAAACTGAGTACAAATAGCCTTTATATAGGCATTCTATGCTAGGGACATATCTCTTGCGAAAAGGCACCTTTTGGCTGATAATGGATGTGCTCGACCGAGTCAATGAATCTGCTCGGCCGAGCAGAGCTTTTCTGACAGTCACAACCGTTGTAAAAGGCACCTTTTGGTTTGAACAGGGGGTGCTCGGCCGAGTCAAGGAGGTTGCACGGCTGAGCAGAAGCTTTCCAGAAACATTGATTAGATTCCTTTAGATGCTCGGCCGAGTCAAGGAGGTTGCTCGGCCGTGCACCAATTATTGGAGCGGCCGTGCATTCAGGAGCGGATGAACTAAATGGAATCAACCAAGTGGAGCGGCCGCACACTTCTGTTGGTTCGACCGTGCATTTCTTCGTGAATGAAAACGTTGTTTCAAAAAAAAAAAAAATTTGCAGCAAAAGTGCCCGGCCGAGCACATCCCTTGACTCGGCCGAGCAAGGAAGGGACAGAAACTGGTTTAAAATGGAGGCCGATGCTCGGCCGAGTCAAAGCCCATGCTCGGCCGAGCATGTCGCGTCTGTTCAAGAAAAATTTTGGTCAAAATAGTTTTCTCTTTTGACTCTTCACTTTTCATCTTTCTACCTCTCCCTCTCTCTCTAAAACCCTCTAAACCCTCCGCCCCTCCACCCATAAAATCTCCCAATCCTCCATTAATTCCGGCCAAAACAACCTTCCTACACCTTAAATCCTTCTCCTAAACACTACCCAAACCATACACAACCCAAATGTCACCCAAATCCCCCAAAATCCGAAAAAACCCTAGTTCTTTCCCAAATTTCCAAGGTTTTCGAATTTAATCAAATTGGTGAAGGAGGACGATTTGTTCAAGGCATTCAAGCAGCAACCAAGCAAGAAATCAAGTTTCCAAGGTGTTCTCATCGGGTAAACTCACGATATCTCTCTAAGTCTCTTCAAAATTTTTGTTGGGTTTTTGCTCTATTAAGAAATTTTAAAATGGATAGAAAAGCAAAAGGGAAGGCTCCTACCTCTAAGAGACCTCACAAGGATACTACCTCTAGTTCTAGTTTATCCCCAACCCTAGACCCTTTGGGCATTACTTTTCAATCCAAAGTCGAGACCACTAGGTATGCTAAGCTTTGTGGGAAAAGTATAAAACCCACTCAATTCCCAGATTTTGATACTATGAGAACCCTAGGATTTGTGAATAATCTGAGAGCTTTGCACCAAGGGATAAGTTGCCAAGATTTCATACATATTGAGGGAAAAACATATGAGAGCCCCACCCTAGAGTTTTTAATCACCATGACAAAAAAATCCAAGACTATGATTTGCGGTGAAACGGGGGAAGAATATGAGGATGTTATCCTAAGTTTAGGCTTCTAAACACTCAATATACCCTTGACCTCGAGGATATCAACGGTACTCTCGGGTGGCCTAACAATAAACTCTCCCTAAATACACCTCCCCCTCATTACAATGCCGATATCTTTTGGTAGCAAATTACGGGCCATACACCTTTCCTTCCCAAATCATCCAAAGCCTCCCTAATTGTTCATCCCGTGCTTCGTTATATCCATAGAATGTATGCTTGCACAATTTTTGCAAGAGAGGATAAGGGAACAATCAATAGGCAAGAATTATTTCTATTGTGGGCATTTGTCACGGGGTATAGGGAGATCAATATTGGAAAGTGGTTTATTGATCGGCTTTGGGATCACATATCCCCTAACTTCCCTGGAGACATTCATATAGGTGGGATGATAACCCTCCTTGCAATTTATATGGACATTCCAATTCCCGATGAAGGTGAAAATGCTTTGGTACCAGTTAGAGGATCTAGGGTGCTTGATGTAGTAGCCCTGAAAATGATGAACATGATCTCCGAAGAAGGGCATGGGAGGTATACTTGGTTTGTGGGAGGTGGTGCTAACAAGACACCACATACCATCTTGCCCAATGCCAACATTCCGGTGGTATTAGTAAACCAACCGGATACTTGGTCCTTCCTGCTTCTATTGGGGCAAGTTGAAGAAGAAGAAGGGCAGGCCAATCCTAACCAAAATCAAATGCCGCCCGACTTTTACCAACAATTCAACCAAATGGCCATCCAACAAACCCAAATCCTTCAACAACTCAACCACTTCAATCAAAACTTTAGCCAATTCCAAGAGAATATTGAAGGACGGGTACAACATGTACAAGGAAGGGTTGATTACATCTACAATTATGGAGTAAGGCATTGGGAGAATTTTTACCCACCACCACCGCCCCCATTGTAAGTCTTTCTTTTTATTCTTTCCCCACAAATCTCTTTATAGTCCTTAAATCATTGAGGACAATGCTTAAATAAAGTGTGGGGGAGGAACTTGCATTTTATTTTAGTCTTTCATTTACTTTTTCTTTTATAACTTAGTTGCATTTTTTCTTTTTATGTAAGCATGCCTAGTTTTTCAAAAAAAATCCCTATGATGATCCATATTAGTAATCTCTATGCTTGCTATTTGCCTTAGATTAATGCCTTTATTTTTTTCCTCTCATTTTTTTTTCTAAACTTAGAAATTAATAAAAAGAAGAACATAGGGATATTTTTAGGAAATAAATTAAAGCCTCACAAGTTAATAAAGCAATATATAGTGTTTAGTCAAGAAAAAAGCATTTGGTTAGATTAAAATCTTTATTAATCATCTTTTTGATACTTGGTTGTTCTTTTGAAAAAAATTGAAAATATTTCTTTAAATGTACATTTCAAGTTTCATTAATGCTTATTCCCTTATTAGAAGCATTTACTTTGTTTTTGCATCCCTTGGATCACACCCCTTCAATAAAATTCCATCTTTTCATTTCCACTAATCAAATCAAGGTTAGGCATTTTATCTTATTATGAAAAGAGTGACTTAGTCACCAAATCTTCAAAGCAAAAAGAAACTTATTACTTCCTAAAGTAACTCGGGGCACGGCGTTCGCTGCGACGATGCTTCCTTGCCAAACGGAAGTAATATCCAAAAGTATTCTTGATCTAAGTATTAGGAGCATGGGGTTCGCAGCCACAATGTCTCATACTTGAAAGGATCAAAAATAACTAAAGCTCTTTTGCAAAAATATAACACGTGCAAAAATAAGATAAATTGTTGAAGCCTTGATAAGATTTTTCCACTATCATCATCCATTTCCACCCTTGTGATCCAAAAATGCAATTCAAACTCTATGAAAGCTTCTAGTTTGTGAATAAGTGTTTAGGCCTCTATTTGTACATTTTAAGCAATAAATTCATTTTTATGAAACTTTCATTTTTACCAAGTTTATGATCTAAAGTTTATCTTCCTAGCATGCTTTACTTGACCAATTCCTATATATGCTATATTAAGTTATTGTCTCAAAATTATTTCTTTTAAATATTCCCAAATTACTTCTTTCTAATAATTTTTAAGCGTATGCAAAATATGACTAGAAAGATAAAGGCAATCTTCAAAAGGGCAATAAGCTTGCTACAATAAATTTTCTGAGGGATCATTCTCATTCTCATTTTCATCTTTATTTTATTTTTCTCCCTCTCCATGTTTTTATCCTAATCATGCTTGGGGACAAGCAAGATTTAAGTGTGGGGGAGTTTGATAAGTAGTTTTTATATAGTCTTTTATAGTATAATAATGATGTTATTTACCTTAAAATCTTCGCAAATTGAGTATAAAATTAGCCTCTTTTATGTTATATCCTAGATTTTATGCGTGTGGGGTATTTTCATGTGTTTTACAGGTTTTAGGTACATTTTATGGAAGATTATGGGGCTTAAAAGCAAAGCTGTGGAAATAGGAGGGTCAAAAGCATAAATCAGCCAAAGCAGCAACTGCTCGGCCGAGCAATCCCCTTGACTCGGCCGAGCATATAAAGGAATCTAATCAAAGTTTCTGGAAAGCTTCTGCTCGGCCGTACAACCTCCTTGACTCGGCCGAGCACCCCCTGTTCAAACCAAAATGTGCCTTTTACAACGGTTGTGACTGTCAGAAAAGCTCTGCTCGGCCGAGCAGATTAATTGACTCGGCCGAGCACATCCATTATCAGCCAAAAGGTGTCTTTTCGCAAGAGATATGTCCCTAGCATAGAATGCCTATATAAAGGCTATTTGTACTCAGTTTTAGAGATCCGTAAATGGTCATAAGTACATTTAGAAAATATCATATCATACTTAGAATGTATAGTAAAATTACTCTAGCAATTTATACACGATGTTCAAGGTGTATCAATGATTCGTGACAAGTCTTGTGTACTCTTGAAGATTGTGAATGAAGATTATTTCCAGCCATTATCTCTCTTATTATAAGTATTTCTTCCCTTATCTTTATTTCTTACTTACTTCTTTTATTATCTCAATGGTTTGAGTAATCCTTCATTTCTCGGAGTTGGAAACTCATTTATTTATATTCCTTGATTCTTCTGCACGTCATTTCAATTCTCTTCTTATAAATCTTAAATGCTTGCAATTAGGGAGACGTCTTTAGTTGTATAACCTCAGTTGATCAAGTAAAAAACATTGATTAGCGGAACTCTAAGAATTGAACTAGGTCGATAAATTACACAAAGTGATTTAAAGACCTAGGGATGATCCTTTAGTGGAAAATACGTGAGATTGATAGACTTAATGGATTTTGATTATTACGGTACCCTCGAGAGGTGAACCGGGTTACTCGGGTGACAGACGAGAATACCTATAAACGGACCCTCAAGAGAAAGGTCGTTTTGGTCTTAAAATACATGTGCTAGGCCTTGACCCATGTGTAGTTAGCACAACTTAGCGTATCATCTTTGAACTTGGCACTTTTATCTTAAACACAATTTCTTTATATTATTCTTAAATTGCCTGCAAACATAAAGACCTAAAGAAACATGTCCATTGGTCACGAGAAGTCGTACAATGGCCTAGGGATGTTCTTTGAATGGAAAAATATTGACTTTCGATCTTAATGGATTCTTACTAATTGTGGTCAGCTAGAGTTAAGCCGGAATGCCCGTTTGTGACAGGACGGGAACATCATAAACGGAAATCTCAAACAGTTAGGACATAATTAGTGAAGAATACAACGCTGCTTGCTTGACCGTGAGAAGTAGTGTAAGCCTAAGGTACCATCCTTGTTATTTTGATAAAAGCCTTTATCTAAAAGCATATTTATTTGTTTTCAATCCCGAGAATGCTATCATTATATGTTAGAGTAGTTTTTGCATCTTTCTAGTAATTTATCTTACAAATTCTTATCTCCCCCCAATCATTTTATCTATTTATTTATATAAAGACAAATATCATCCCAAAGTAAACCCTGTCTCTGTGGGATCGACCCGTACTTGCACTCGCTATATTACAATAGCCCGTGCGCTTGCGGATATTAAATAAACCGTTAGGTTTCGACCGAACAGTAGCCAAGGGCGTCCCAATATGGAAGTGAAGGTGATCGGGATGTCGATGACTTGGAAGTCGGTCGGGTCCATCTGCTTTCCTAACCGCAGGTTCAGGGTGGTTATTCCCAACACTGAGCGAGACGTTGAGTCGTATGCTTTGATTGTCTGAGTTTAGGGTTTCAGATCAATTGTCTTGATCCCTAGCAAATCCATCATTTTGGATGGAAGGACGTTCATGGCCGACCCCCCATCTACCAAGATCCGAGGGAGGTGGCGCTCGTCGAGTTGAACTGTTATGTAGAGAGGCTCGTTGTGGTCAGCCCCAAATTTTGGGAGGTCGAGCTCTGTGAACGTGATGATGTTGCTGTAATGAATGTTGCCGATCATCTGAACTGCTTCATCTGGTGTTACGGTGATGGGTACCATGGTCTGGGCCAGGCTTTCCTCCAACTTGAGTTTGTGCGGGTAAGAGGAAGTGAGTAAGGACCAGAGTGAGATTTTAGCCTGAGTACGCTTGAGCTGAGTTAAGACAAGATCTTCAGCCTTCGGGTCAAGGGTTTGGGCTTCTTTGGCGTAGAGCCCCTTTTCAGTTCGAGACTCAGGCATGGCTGGCCTTTTGTCTGCCCGTGGAGGATTCGTCGGGATTTGACCGGAACGTGTCAGTACGTTCACCTCTGGCTTTGCTACTTTGCTTGTCTCTCCTATTTCTATAATGAGAGGGCCTTGGTTGGCATAGGGCCAGGCTTCGCATTTTATTTCGTTCACCGTTATTGCTTTCGTTGAAGCGTCAACAGTGGCTTTGAGATCTTCCCAAGACAGGGGTTGGGGTATCTGGACCCTCGGGCCGTTGGTGGCGGTGCGGAGCTCGTCCCAGCTGATCATGGAGCAGACGTTGCCCTGGTCTTGTGCAGAGCTAGGCTGAGGAGATTTGCTGGAGTAAATGACGTAGTAGTCAAACTTTCCTGATGGATCTCCAAGGGTTCCGACTGTGGGGTCGCCGGCTTCGTATCTCTTCTTCAGTTTTTGTTGAGAAGAGGGTTTCTTCTTTCTTCGAGGGCGATCCTCATTCATTTCATCTTGGAATTCCATTTCCAGACAAGCGGTGCAATCGCAGAGTCCCACAGATGTGTTTGTTGTTCTGCGGTGGTATCGGGACCTCAGGATGTTGACCGGACACGTCTTACCTCGGGGGGTCTTGTGGCTTTATGTCGTAGCTGCATGGCTCGTACGAGGGCAACAGGTTGACTTCTGGGAGACAATGAGAGATGTTAGGAGCTGCGGGAGCGGGCATTTCTTTGGGAGTCCCGAGTGATCGGGGAATGGCTAACGTTCCGAAGTGGTGTATGGCACCTTCGATCCAGACTTGCTGTTCGCCTTGGCGTTTCTCAAGAGCCATGAGGACTTGCCAAACTTCCTCCATTGTTGGGAGATTTCCCGGGGGTAAGGTCCCGCTTTCCTCGTTGTTATCCACCGACTTGGCCATGGAGAGTTGACGGACTGCCCTAATGACTGTGCTGGGAAGAATGTTGGACCTTGCGGCTTTGACACTGGGAGAATAGTTCCCGGGTACTCTCGATCACTCTCGGTCACTGGAGGGGGTGACAGGTAAGGTTTTGACACGGGAAGGCCTTTCGGGATAAAAAGGGGGAAAGCTCACGTGACATGTGATTTCCGCTTTTTTTTTTTTAATTTAGTTAAAACAGTATTTTCTCAGAATCCTAGGTAGGTTGGAAAAGATTGCTCTTCTTTTTCGCAACTATGCTAGATACTGGGTCAGTGGAGACTATCTGTGCGGCTATAAACTCCTCGTTTTGCACCTGTATTTCGACATCCCGGGGTGGACAGCCCCGGGTGAGGGTCCTATAGGGCAAGCGGTTTCCACCGGCCTAAATGAAAAATCAAACCTAAGGACCGAGCCTATCATGTTCGTTTTAATGCGTTAGCCATGTAAATAGTGAGCCGAACCGGCACCTGAGTCAAGATCGGGTCAAGAGTTCGGCATGACCTCTCTTTACCTTGCTTGCGCAAGGGATCTGTAACGTTAGGCATTGGCTGGGTCATATCGTCATGGCTGACGTATTAAAGGCTTGATGACATGGTGTCATGTAGGCATGGATGTATATTTGGGACGGAACATCGTCTGGGTATAGCTTCGGAAATCAAGATCAGGTCAAGATTTTAGCATGACCTTTCATCTCTTTGCTTGTGCAAGGGATCTTGAGTTCCGAGCTTCGACTCAGAAAATGGCCGGCATGGGATATGTATCCAGGCTGTATGACATAAACTGGGTAAAAACCAACTGAGTCTGGACAGAGTGTGACTCAAGCGTGCATGATTGACACTGGCTAGGATGGGATGTTTGGAATGATCCCATGCGCGTCCGAGAGGCGTAGGAAGGCCAAACGAACTGAAACTGAGACCACCCCGGGTTGAGGGTTGTAGTGTGCAGTGTATCCGAGGCAGCAGTGCGAGTAGCGTGCGGTGTACCGAGGCAGCAGTGCGAGAAGTGTGCGGTCTCTAAAATTATTTTTCTGACTAAAACATAAGTTTTTGAAGAATTTTAAATGTATGTACACAGATGTATATTGATGCATTTTTTTGTATTTTTATTTTTTTTGTAAAATAAAAAGTAAAGCACATACACACACACATACACAACAGTTAAAGAAAAGGGTTAAATGAAAGTTTGACCCTCATCATTGTTTTAAAAAAATCTTTTGTTTTTTTTAATTTTTTTTTAAAACAAATTCCTCCCCAGCAGAGTCGCCAACCACTACAAGAAAGGAGGCTTTTTACGGCGCCCATATACGGCGGTGAACACGCGTCCGTCGTATATATATTATATATACGACGGTATGAACCGCCGCCGTAAATACCTAATATATACGGCGGACTCGTCCGCCGTAAATAAGCAATGTACGTATATTGAACGTGTACGTATACGGGATCGAGGTTATATACGGCGGTATATCAGCAGCCGCCGTATATAGTTACTTATTATCGGCGGTTGATACGCGTCCGCCGTAAATAATACCATTATTTACGGCGGTGTACAATATCCGCCGTATATGTTATTAAATACCGGGAAACCCAAATTTCCCTATTCAGTTTCGCGGTATCTCCATCTCCCTTTCTCTCCTACAGACTACATAGCTTCTCTCCTCCATAGCTAGGGCTTGAAAATCCGACGCCGGTGACCAAAATCAGGTAGGTATAGCGTATTTAATTACTTTTAATTTTTGATTTTGCGATTTTGTTCTATGTTCATGGCTCTAGATTGATTTTTGTAGCTGTTTGCATGTTCTTGAAATTGGGGTTTTGCGATTTCGGAATGGGGTTTGAAAACCCACATTGTGTTTTATCAGATTCTGGTTCTGGGTATGCTTTAAAGAATGATGAAATTGAAGAAATTTATCTTTCTTTTTCGTTTTGGTTGAACCAGCTTGGGGGTTTATAAGAAATACAAGAAGTCGTTTGTAGGTGAACATTGAGACTAGAAGTTTGAACCTGGTCAGAAATGTGTTTAAAATGGGAAGTGAGAAAATATATGCTCCTGGCATGGCATAAGTGGCTATAGAATATGTTCCCTGCAATCTATAAATCTTTCAACTTTTTATCTCCTCCTATTCCAAACCTTTTGAGCAAAAGAAAGGCCCCTTGCAAACCAAGATCAGGTTATAAGGAACTAGTTGAATCTAGCCAATATCCCAGCTAGGCGAGTTCTAGGGTTTATCTTCTTTTATTTGGCTTACCTCTCATACTGTCATTTGATCTTACATTTCCCTTGATTTATGATTTATTTAAGCATTTGAGCTTACCTTTGCCCTTGATTTATTCATTTTTTTTAGTAAATTACATATTGTAACTAAAACCCTTGTTTTTGTTTTTGAGATTGGCCTTTATTTTTCCAGAATTTTTATTTTAAACTGGCTGTTTGGTTGTGTGACATGATTGTTACTTGATCTAAATGTCAAGTATGAAGTTATTATAAGTTCTGATTTATGTTTATCAGTAATTTAACATATAGGCATTCTCTCCATGGCAAGATACGCTCGTTATAAAACCTCCCAAAAAGTCTCCATTGGTGTTACGGACAATAGTCTTAGTATTTGCTATGGTTTTTGGTGTTTATATGTGCTCAATTTGTCTAAAGCAAATAAATACCCAAAACAAGGTTAAATTTGTCTTATTACCATCGCTCTCCTAAGATAGTACCCTTCGTAGACCCTACACAAAAAATAATGTTGCGCACTTCAACCTAGTTCCTAAAAATAGTTCCAAATCTTTTGTTGCATGTGCATATTCTTTTGCACATCAACCTAGTTCCTTAAATTAGCTTCTCAATTAGGGGGGGGGGCTTGTGAGAAAGAACGAATGAATGTTGTCATAGGGTTATACTATATCATGGGCCCAAGTTCGACTAATAGGCTAGGCTCCAACAATGTATATTATCTATATCGAGCCAAAAGTTGTACATATTTAGACTATATTTGTTTATGAGTTTATTTTTATTCTAAAATTTGTGTCTTTCGGTCTTATATATAGGTTGTATTTTAACGTTAAAAATATCAAGTCAAGTCATATATGGACAAAAGTTGGATTGATTTGGATAATCGAATTTCAAATGAGTATTTATCAGGGTTGACAACTTTCTCGATTTTGCATTCTCAAAAAAGTCTGTTGGTGTTAAAGAAATATATTGTCCTTGTAAAAAATGCGCAAATCGTTACCAAAAAGACCGTGCAACCGTGAGATCACATTGTATTGAAGTGGGATTTCAAAAAGATTACAAGAATTGGATTAGGCACGGGGAAGAGTACATTTCGGCGCGTAAGAATGATAGGACAACTGAAGATGGCATTGAAATTGAATTGGGCGTGCAAGATTGTATGAGGCGAATGGTACATGAAGGGATGGGTATGTCGGATAGTAACCAGCCAGGAATTGAAGATATCGTACAATCAGATGCATCCACCACAAAGTTTCTTAGACTTTTGAGAGATGCTGATCAAGACTTGTGGGAAGGGTGTGATAAGTTTACAGTACTCTCATTTATTGTAGAACTTATGCACTGGAAGGCTAATTATCGAGTGACCGATAAGGGATTTACTTCTTTATTAAAAATTTTCATTAGGGCATTGCCTCAGTCAGCGAAAGTGCCAAGTTCCTATCGTGAGGCGTACAAGATGACTGCGGATTTGGGTTTTAGTTATAAAACGTGGGACGCGTGCATTAATCATTGTATGTTGTTTCGAAATGAAACTGAAAAACTTACTAAATGTGAAATTTGTGAAGCCTCTAGATATTAGCAACAAGAAGAAGGGGGTAGCGGTGAAGGTGTGGAAACAAGTGGCAAGAATAAACTTCCCAAGCAGGTAGCGATGAAGAAAGTATGGTATTTTCCCTTAAAGCCAAGGTTGCAAAGGTTGTATTGGTCATCTAAGACCGCGACACTCATGAGATGGCATGCCGAGAAAAGAATAGACGATGGTGTGCTGAGGCATCCTGCAGACTCTCGTGCGTGGAAGGAATTCGATGAACGTTATCCATTATTTTCAAGTGAAATTCGAAATGTTAGATTGGGATTAGCATCTACGGATTTAATCCTTTCGAACAATGACTATATCTCACAAGGTACTTGGCCGGTTGTGCTTATGCCATACAATCTTCCACCTTGGTTATGCATGAAATGTACCATATTTCTTCTTGTCGGTGCTTACTCAAGGCCCAAAAGGGCCGGGCAACAAGATAGATGTGTATCTCCAACCGTTAATTGATGAGTTGAAGGAATTGTGGGAAGATGGTATATCAACTTATGATGCATCAAGGAACGAGTTGTTTACTTTACGAGCTTCACTATTATGGACAATAAATACTTTCCTGCATATGGAATGTTGTCTGGATGGAGCACTAAAGGTGAATATGTTTGCCCTTGTTGCAATGTGAGACCTCAAGCACGATGGTTGGATCATGGTCGCAAGTATTGTTATATTGGTCATCGACGCTTCTTGCCTAGGAGTCATGCTTTTCGTAAGGATAAATGCTCTTTTGATGGTACTCATGAAGTGAGAGATAAGCCCAAGTTATTGTTTGGAACAAAATTGCTTAAACAAGTTGAAAATATGGAAACAGAGTATAAAATAGAAGATGTTATTAAAAAGAGGAAAAGAGAAGAGGGTGAGAAGCAACAAGCCAAGTTGGAGAAAAGAAAGGTTCCTAAGTTGTGTCACAATTGGAAAAAGAGGAGTATCTTCTTTGAGTTGCCATATTGGGCAAATAATCATGTTCGTCATAATCTTGATGTTATGAACATTGAAAAAAATGTGTGTGATAATGTGCTACATACTCTGTTAGGTACTGCGGGGAAATCAAAAGATAATGATATAGCAACTCAATAAGATTTGTATTGTTTAAATGTGATTGGGTTGATAACCGGACAGGCAAGATGGAAGATGAGCAAAAATTTACTCTTGTAAACTTCAATCACAAGTTGTATAAGGATAATCGAGTTGGTGATGAACCATTCATATTAGCATCTCAAGCTGAGCAAGTTTGGTATGTTAAAGATCCTATAGAAAGTGATTGGAAAGTTGTGATGAGGATTACACCAAGAGATAGTTTTGACATATATTTAAATGATGATAAACAAGTTTCAGATTCGATTCCACAATTGGTACCATTTTGCTCACAAAATCTGGATGAAAATGTTGCTAACGAAGAAGCATCGTGGGTGCGAGAGGGAGTTGATGGGGTCGAGATTGAAACTACTAATATCAATGACCTAGATGTTGATATGACCGATAATGATGATGTTGATATGGCCGATAATGATGATGATTAGTTTGAGTAGTATTTGTTTAGATCTTATTTGCTTACTAATTACTAAGACAATGTTATTACTTAAGTTTCATGTTTCAATCAAACTTGTTATTTTTGTATGGTTGAATATTAATATTGTTACTTCTATATAATATGTATTTGTTTAGGTCTTATGTGCTTACTATTTACTAAGACAATGTTATTACTAAAATTTGTGTCTCTCCGTCTTATATATAGGTGGTTTTTGTGTTGAAAATATGCCTCCTAAGGAGAGAGTAATTGGAGGGGGTAGCAACAAGAGGGGTAGACAAAACCCGCCGCCCGTAGTCCCAAATGATCCCACTTCCCCTAATGCATCATTGACGCAGTTTATGGGATTGACCCAATTGACCGCCGCTCAAAAGAAAAAATGGCGGAATTTGGAGGGTAGGAAATTTCAAGTCACCACTTTCCTTCATTTGCCGGTGTTGAGCGATTTGGGTTTAGAGACGTTAGTAACAGAATTGATGACGCAAGCCGGGTTAGGTAATTTCCTGGGGAAGACTCCATCTACGTATTTGAGATATTCACTTGAGTTCCTTTCAACTTTGGAGGTAGGCAAGGGGTCACAAGAAAATACTATTCGGTTTCATATGAATGATGAAGCCTATCGAGTGACTTATGATGAGTTGAGGAAATCTTTGGGGTTGATCAGCCGAGAGGAAACTGGGTCGAGGCTGATGGGGGGACTTGTCATTTCTTTTCGGAGCTCACAGGATTGCCCTGCAAAAAAAAATACCTTAGGGCTTCCTCTCTTTCTCACCCGGCTTGGAAATTATTTTACAGAGGTCTATCTATGTCTTGGTTGGCAAACGGAGAGCCCGCTCAATTGAATGTGGCTATGGTAAACCTTTTGCGAACAGGGTTGAGGAGTTTTCAGTGATTCCTGATTGGGTTGATATTTTTGTTCGGAGATGTCAGGCATTTGCCCTTACCAAAAAGGTAAACATATCAATTGGGGGGATGATCACATTGATTGCTCAAGCTTGTGTGGGTGAACCAAAACCCGAGGCGATGAGATTGATGGGGGGCACGAGTTTTTATTACGGAGCAGCTAGTGCGGTATGACAAGTTTGTGAGGGACCGGAGGGCGACGGATAACAGGTCTTTATTGTTTGAATATGGTACTCCCGGGAGGACGGTCCGTTGCGGTGGTAGGGGCCACGTTTCCGAGTGGTGAACAGACGAGCATTGGCGTATGCCCGGTGTTGATGATCAAATGGATCCCGTTGATGAGGAGGATGATGAGGAGCGGGAAGAGGAGGATCGGGAGAGACAGGGGTGGTCGTGGAGGAGAGCGTAACTGCAACCGACGGGGTTCTTTTGATCAGTGGGATACCATGAGGGCATTTTTGGAGGAGCAGGAGCGATCGAGGATCGCTCGGGAGCAGAGCCGACATGCTTTGGAGGATGCTAGATGGGGGGAGGTTATCGCTCGGGAACAGAGTCGACAGACTTTAGAGGATGCTAGATGGGGGGAGGTGCAGGATCGTTTTGAGGGGTTGGAAGATGAAACTGCCATTTTGGGAGCCCGATATACGCAGCTGGAGGCTTGGGCGATGCAGACAGAGCCCCGGAGTTACGAGCCGCTTTTAGAGGATTATTTGACTACGATGCATTCGAGAGCCACTACTCGTGCACGAGGCGTTCTTCCCGTCGGACCTACTATCGGGACAAACCTTCGGCTCTCATCAGTGATGTTATTATTGTGATGTTATTATTAATGTTTCATGTTTCAATCAAACTTGTTATTTTGTATGGTTGAATATTAATATTGTTAATTGTAATATGTATTTGTTTAGATCTTATTTGCTTACTATTACTAAGACAATGTTATTACTTATGTTTCATATTTCAATCAAACTTGTTATTTTGTATGGTTGAATTGAATATTAATATTGTTAATTGTAATATGTATTTGTTCTGCTTCTTTTGATCAAACTCTTATTTCCTACAGGATCTTGTTGCAGCAGCTCTTACTTTCTACCTCCGTCATCTGCTTTTTCAGGTACTCCTTTGATGCCTGTAGAAATTTGAATATATTAAATGAATATCCAATTTTTACTTGGGGATGTCCCCGCCTCGCTTCCCCACCGATTTGGTATCCGCGGGAGCCCCAGCCCCCTCCCCCCCGTACTATTTTATACTTTTTCTGTATCAAGCAAGGCTTGCCCTATAGTGTTGTTGTTGTTGTTCCTTGTGGTTGTTGTTGTTGTTCCCCCTGCCCCGCTTCCCCACCGATTTGGTATTTGTTTTTTGTTAAATGTGACATATAACAAATGTGTCCACAACCCGCGGAGCCCCCGTAATATACATGCATAATATTGGCACTAAAAGATTGTAGCTAAAATGGATATGGTAGTCTGCATAATATTTAGCACCAACTCATTTTTAAATTATCTTGAAGTACTAGTGTTGAGCTGGGGCTGGGGGATTTATTTAAATTAATCCTTATGATTTCCTATGTTTTAGAAACATGTTTATCTAGGATGGAGGGAGTACTATTTAATGTCATCGACTTACTACCTTCCAATGTATGTGACTTGACAAGTTACTGCTCCCTCCGTCACCAACTTTTCTGTGGAGTATTTGAGGGAGTGACACTTTTTGCATACTTGTGTTGAAAAATTTCACATTCTAACTCTACCCTTAATTTGAAGAACCATTTACTTGGGGACCTATGCAGTGGCTCCATATACAAAGATTATACTCCCTCCGTCCCTAAATGAATGTCGAAATTTCATTTTACGGCACTCTGAAAATGTGTGCTTTTTATAATTTTAATGACAAAGTTTCATAAATATTCTTGTTTTCCACTTTCCAAACATTTAGTTTTGCAAATATAAAGTGACCATTGAAATTTTTGGTAAAAAACATATAGGGACAAAGTTAGTTTCAAAATTGACATTCATTTTGGGACAAAAATTTCTTGAAAATTGACATTCATTTAGAGGGATAAAGGGAGTAATGAACACTAGCTCCTTAAAATTCTAAGTTGAAAAGCCAGGGGAGAATTAATCCAGTTCTGAAAATGGTGTGCATACTTGCTCTGAAGCTGCTTCTTAGGCCTCAAAGATAGATTGTTAAAGAACCAATGTGTCATTGAATGTGTTCTTATGAACATGTAATTTATTTTTTGGTGAAAATACTCTAAAAAACCTAAACCTTTGTTATATCAATATATAAGCAATTTGATACAGAATGTGTTTTTAAGGATGTCAATACAGAGAAAAGCTTCTAGCAACAGATTTCCTCGTCTACTTCTATTTCCCAAGGGAACTACAACAAATGGAAGACTCCTTATTTCATTCCAACGCAGTGGGAGTATCTGTTATTTTCATTCCTTGTTCTGAGTGAATTAAAAGTGACTGATTGTACAACGACCTACTTGCTTAGCTAATTCTTTTAAGATTTGTTCATTTTCTTGATCTATCTCATCGTATGATTCATTATTAACGTGTTCGTTATATTGATTATTATTAGTTAATTCATCATTAACGATGTTAGCAATCTCAGGGTACTCGGAAAGATCAAAGTTTTCATTAAGGAAGTAAGGGAATACATGTTCAGCCACCGCCTCGATTTCCTCTTGAGTGAGTTCATCGGAGGTGGAGCCTGCTTCTAATGTGAAAGTTACAGGGCCTATCTTCCTGCGGGGATGGGGAGTGCAACCAAGCTCTTTTATCATGAATTCTTCATCAACAACTGGTCCTCCGGTGACGTGCCAGTTTAGAATTGGCTCATCACATTTCTGTATTAGTATTGTGTAATCAGTAGTTGGAGCATCCCCCTCGGAGATTGCATGGATCCGTCGTCTTCTAACCTAGCAGTCTTGGAACCGTCGCAAAGATGTCTTCTCCCAACAAAAAGTCCCATTCACTTTTCATTTCTGCCTTCGTGCCCCACAAATCATTAGGGATTAGTGGGACAGGTTCTGTTTCATCTAGAGAAGCATCGCAGTCGCTGAAGATTTCAAAGCCCGGTTGGCGCTTTCCTTTATCATCGTTCCATGGTTCTGAAAAGATAAAGTAGGGAATACTTTCCCCTTCTCGAACGAAGTAGCCATTGAGTGTCTTTCGATATGGCTCGAGGTTGTAATTCTTGGCCTTTGGGTCATCGTAGCCTTTGTATGTGGTTCCTTCCCACTTGATTTGAGTGAAACCCCACTCTTCTTCGTCATCCCCATCGTGGATGGAAGTGATGTATCCTAGGCCATGCTTTGTGTGAGGTGGGGGAACCGGTGGTGGTTCAGTTATCCCTTGTAAGTGCTTTCCGAGCCCCAAGCCAGGGAAGTATCCTTTTGCTAGCATCATTCTCCAGACAGGAAGGCTTCTAGAAAACCGAAGTGCCTTGGAGTAATCGTTTTCGTTGCAAGTTTCTATGACATTCACAGTGCTTTCCTTCTTGATCTCAAATAAGTAATCAGAATTGAAAAGGGAAATACTGACTAACTATTATCTAAAAGTAAACTTGATACTCTTGCCCACAAATGAAGTCTTTAGGCAAGTAGTACCCGACTAAACTAGATTAGACTACCAATTGTTTCTTTTGCAACTAAAAGTAAATAACTGAAAGGAAAAAAAGAAGATTTCATTCCTCTAACTCTTCCAACTTATGGCACCTCCGCTGGGAGCAATTTTGACGAGGCCGCTTGTAAGTGCTCCAATTTGAGCTTGTTAGAATTTTCGTTAGAAAATTAACGAAAGTTATAACATTTCTAACAATTCCTAACTATCCTAACATTTCTAACAAAGTGAGGGTAAAATGGGCATTGTTATTTAAGGTTAAACCTTAAAAAGAATCTCAAAAAGAAAAACAAAAGAAGAAAACCAAATATAGCAATGCTGGAAACATAAACTGGCTGCCTAATTTGAATTTCAAAAAGAAATATTCTTCTTGTCCAAAGCTGGAGCTGCATTTAATGAACAGTGCACGCCTACTGGATCCATCCGCGCGGATGACTTTGCATTTTCAGGAGGGCTATAAATTGAGCCCTCCAGTCACAAAAATAAAGGAGGAAGAACACAATTGCACCGAACCTCTGGCGAAATATAGAGAGAAAACAGTGAGAATTCTTCAAGAATTGTCACCTTTTTCTCTCCAATCTTTCCCAACTCATACTCATCCACTAACTCTCATATTAAAGCCCTAAACACTCATACACTCAAGCCAAACACTCAAGAACACAAGGAAGATTGGTAAACCCTCCTCTTCCTAACCCTAAATCTCATCCATGCATGCATCTTCAAACTACAAAATGTAGTTCTTTCATCTTCTTTCTCTAGATCTAAGAAGATCACCATGGAAGACCATCTCCATGGATGATCTTCTACAAAGATCAACATTATTTTCAAAGCTTTTCTTGCTTACTTGCAAAAATGCACTTTCAAAAACCTAAAAAACCATTTTCAAGCACTAAATCTTGATTTCATAGGGTAAAATCCCCCTCCCCAAGCAAATGAAATGCTTAGTCCTAATGTACCCCAAGGATGGTTTGGTATAGTTGATTCGCCACTAAAATGTCTAGTGATCACTAACCAAAACCTAGGGAAATGGGGACAAGCATGGATGCAAAACCCCCCTTAAAATCATATTTTCTTTCTTGAGAAGTTGCTGTCCAGTAGCAATTTTCTCAGACATCAGTCCATGGTCTTAATTTTTGGACACAGATGAACTTGGAATTTGGTGTTGACTACAAAATACTTTTTGTAGCCAACATCCAGAGCTTTCCAGACATATTTTCACTTTATTTTTTGGGTGAGTAAAACTCCTCTTTTCAAATTTTCTTTCAGAGGCTAGTTCATCAGCTTCTGGGAATCCAGATCTCATATCTGAGGTTTCCAGAAGGTTTTGACCCCTTAAATCTTCTCCAAAATGGAAAATTCCTTCTCACAAACTTTATTTAAGGTGTCTAGAACAACTTTCATTCTCTGAGTTCATCCAGATTATGAAGTTTTAAGACCCTTGAATCCCTTTCAAAATCAAAGGTCCACTGCCTTTTTCATTCTGGCAGAAATGGCTCTCAACTTCAAAAGGTCTTTTGAGTACCAAATCTCAATCCAAAAATCTTCCAAAAAATCATGGGATCAGTTTAAAGTCTTAAAAAGATATCCCAATTTTTACTTTTCTGAGTTTCAACTTATTTTGGCCAAAACACACACACACACACAAATGATTTTCAGCTTGGAAGACTCGTTTTACGAGGCGCGTCGGGTGCACACTAACGTCCTTCCCGACGCGTAACATGACCTCCGAACCTAAATCTCTGATCTCGGGCTTTTTTCAAAGTTTTGGCCTTCAAAATTAAAATGGCGTGGCGACTCCGTTTTCCGGTTTTATTTGGTTTTTCAAAGAAACGCAAAAACCGAATTTTTCCCGCGAAATGGCAACATCATCACAGTGGCGACTCTGCTGGGGACTAAGCTTTTTAATAAAAAATGGTATTTGGTATATTGGTGGAAACCACTAAATTTCCCGTTATCGCCTCCTAACACGAGTCGGGGATAAATTGTGGTCTAACAATCCCACGTACCGGTATCACCGTTTTCAAAAAAAAGCTTTTGAGGGTCAAGCTTCCGTCCCGGCTTTGAAAATCATTTTTTGTGTGTGTTGATTTTTTGCATGTTTTCATGTTGTTTTGGCCGCCTCGGAGAAAGTCAAAATTTTATTGTCGGAATAATGTCCCTAACCTGTCGGAATTTTCGTGCTTATGTGCTCATCAAAAAAAAATCAAAAAAAAAAGGGATTTTCAAAAAAAAAAAAAAGGAAAATTTCCAAAAAAAATCATGCATCATATTTTTTAAGACACATAAAAAAAAAAATCTCTATTTTACTCAGAAAAAGAATATAATCTGCTTGCACACTACGCGCACATGACCGTACACCGCACACTACGTCCTTAACCCGGGGAAATCCTTGTTGCGGTCCGTTTGGTCTTATTACGCCTCTCGGATGAGCACAGGACTACCCAAACATCCTATGGAGCCTCGTGTCGACCATGCACTTGTCCGTGACACACTTTGTCCGAGACCCGGTTGGTTTTAGTCGGTCCGTGTCATGCCCCGTCCGTGTATAGACCTTTCCTTTCAAGCCTTTGTCGGCATACCGACTCAATATCTTTCGGGTCCCTAATCGGTCGAAGTTACGGTTTTCCGCCGCGGACTTTGACCAAGATATTGACCAGGCGCCTTGACTTCGGCTCGGTGGCACAAATTATACAACGACTCCCGGCATGACACCGAGTCATCAAGGATTAACGGTTATTCCATGCCTAATTATGGCTTAAGCGACGACAAGTCAAGATCAATTGCGGACATTTATCGGTCAAATCATGCCGACCTTTTTTGTCGAGCTCTCGGACACGATCTTGACTTTGACGTCGGCTTTGTCCATAATTTACATCGAATGCTCGTTAAGACTCGATTACAGCCGGACTTCTAGGATCGTTTTCTTTCGGTCGGTGGGACCCGCTTGCCCTATAGGACCTCGCCTGGGCCGTCCACCTGGGAGGTCGAAACACGGGTGGAATACGAGGGGCTTATAGACGTAGTGACGGGGCCCACTGATCCAGGAATCAGAGTAGTTTGCAAAAAAAAAAAAAAGAGCAATCTTTTCCAACCGATTAGGTTAATAAAACGTGTTTTAAGTAAACATGAACAAATAATTGCATGTTGCACGAGCCTTGAGCCCAAACACCTACCCACCTTCAATTCCCGCCATCCGAACCCTCGTGTCTTTCCCCGCGACTCCGTACAAAGCTTGGTTTCGGGCACGGGTCACCGTTTGATCAGGTTGGGAAGAGTCAAGCGCATCGTCGGCTTCGTCGTTTGTTTCAACTCCGGGTTTCATAATGTCTGCATCAGTCGGTAACGATGGGGACAACGTCACTCCGCCTCCCGGGACTCCTCGGACGAACGGCAATGGAATCGGTTAGCGAGAACGGATGAGAGTGCGACGGGAAGCACGGTTGAATAGCCTTATCGAGGCTATTAAGAGCCATGGTCTGGCCGCCAGTCTCAACCCAGATGGCACCTTCACCGTGGAAGAAGAGGAAGACCTCAACCCCACTCTTGGTCAGCCCGACTACTCCAGGATGCCACCACCGGCCTCCCACGGTACTACCACCGAGAATCCATGCTTCTCGGCCTCACAGGTCGGCCCGGCTCCCAAATGCAGACCACTGGATCCCTGCAGCCCGACGAGGCGAGCCAATTCCCGGTCCTCAGTGGGGACAAAATCAGTACGGAATATCTTCTCATGCTTGGGGCTACCCCGGAATGCCACAAGAAATGGGGATCCCACCTCGGTTCGGGACCAATCAATCCGGACCTTCACGGCGACGGTTTGGGATACCACCCCGGTTTGGTTCGGGCAACAATCAGGAGTCCCACCTCAGAATGGTACTAGCTCAGCTGCTCCTCACACAGCTCTCACAAATCCATTTCTCACTCAGACTTCTATGGGTTATCAAGCCTCCATCCCGGTGTCATCCGAATCACCAGGACCGCAGTATCCCCCTGGTTACACACCTTCGCCACAGGCAGCCATGCAATTCAACAATCCAGGACAGCAGCCCACACTCAAGCCTACTTATGGGCCTCACTCCGGAAATCCGAGCTATCCGGCTACCTCAGGTCTGCCTCTGCCTTCCCCGCTAATGGAAAGCCAACGGCAAGCCCGGGTTTTATCCTTTTGCCCAAGCTCCTACCTACACTCCCCAGGGTAATTTGGGCCAAGGACAGGTTTTCACCTATGCCCCGGAATATGGTATCCCTTCCACCAGTGTGCCGCCAGTGGTAACTCCTCTCTTCAGCTCAGTCACTGGTTTGAACGCTATGGCTCCACCTTTGGATCCCCAATTGGCTTGGTTTATGGAGCAACACAAGGAAATGAAAGCACAGATTGCTGAATTGACCACCAAAAAGAACACTGCTCTTCGGCCTACAGATCCCGACTCGATTGTCCCCCTGCCTCACAAGTTTGTGATGCCCACTCTGGAATTGTTTGACGGGAGTGCATGCCCTAAAACTCACTTGGACACCTATACTTTGGCAATGAAGGCTAAGGGATGCACAAACCCGGCGAGTTGGCCGATTACTTTAGTCTCTCTTTGAAGTCGGGGGCTTTGAAATGGTTTTTCCGATTGCGGCTGAAGCTAGGGCTACTTGGGAACAAATGACCAGTACTTTCACAGATAAGTATAAAGCCAACTTGGAGTGGGAGACAAACAGAGTTGACTCACAAACAACGATGCGGCGCCACAATGAGAATATTGGGGATTTCTATAAGAGATGGAACTTAAAGCTCGGTGAAATGGCCATTCCTCCCTCGACGAGGAGCGATTAGACATCTTTCGGTCATGCTTGAAGCCGCATTTGAGAGCTTCCCTCGGCCACTTCCCCTACGCCGACTTGCGTGCAATGGTTAATTCGGGGCTAAGTTTGAAAAGGCTTACAATCAGCGGCCGATCGCTGCACCCGCCTACGGATATCGGGCTCATCCCTCCAAAACTACTCTCACTTTCGCTAAAGGCAAAGAGGCGATCGGCTACGCGGGACAGATCAGTAACAATGCCACTTCCTTTGTTCCCAAGAAGCTGATGCATCCAGATCCCGGCTCCAAGACTTGAGAAACTTTGGGATGCCTTTGAGTGATATCTTCGAGAGGTTTGGTGAGAGAAGGTTTGCTCCGGCCTTTGGAAAATTATCGGCCTAGAAACCCCAACGCTCCTTTGGATACCTCCAAGCAATGTGCCTTTCATCAGTACCATGGGCACCTGACGGATGATTGCGTCCCCCTGAAAAAGGCCATCCAAGGGTTGATTGAGCAAGGGAGGTTAGAGATGCCTGAAGGACCTAATACTATCAATAACCCGCTCCCTAACAACATGAGTGTCAACATGATCGAGTTTGGTGGTTCAAGCCTTGTGGGCACAATCGAGTTTGACTCGTCCCTTTGCAAGGTCAATGAACCAGTCATCGCAGGCAATGAAGATGGTTGGATTGAACAAAAAGTTGCCAAGGAAATCCTGATGGAAAGGTCTGCAATAGCTCCCGTCTCCAGCGTCGAAGAATAGATGCATGGTTCAACAAAGAAAGAGCGGCTAGACTGGGGGCTACCTATCTTTAAAATAGTCTTTTGAGTCAACCTTCGTAGGTTCTAGTACTTTTCTTTCACCTAAGTCCTTCCTGGACACTTGTCGTTGTAGTCCATTTTGGACATAGTGGTTAAGTGTCTAATTTTTAATATAAGTCTTTTTTCTTTTCTTGCTAGACTCGAGACATCACTTGCGCACCCACGTTACACTTAATTGAAACGGTTTTATCCAAAATGATCACTTGTGCTGCTCAACCACTAATTCTTCGAAAATGATTAATATTTAAACTAATCGGAGTGAGAAAATCAATTGATATCCTTCCCAAATTGGGGCTTACCAACTCCCCATCTTGCATCTCATATGCTCACATCCCTTTCATCATCATCTCGTTGCTCGATGAATTTGCATGGATCTTTTCTCATATAAAGCTTAAGCAAGCAATGAAGACTTAATCTCGTTTAGGTCATCCAGTAGGGATTGCGGTTGAAACCTTTCACCCATAGGAAAGCCATTACCTCACCCTTACTAAACACTACCCTCTCATTTCAAGATCGGCGTGTTTTGAAACCCGGTTTAGCCATCATTTCTGCTCCATACTGAGAGAAAGTCCAAGCGAGCCCGAGAAGTTAGCTTCGAGAATCGGCGATGCGCAAATTATCTCAAGCCATGAAGGAAGGACAAAGATAATCCTCAACTCCTCAGGAAGCTTTCCAAAAAAAAAAAAAAAAAAAAAAAAAAAAAAAAAAAAACAAAAAAAAAAACAAAAAAAAAAAACAAAAAAAAAAGATGGATTTTAAAATCCTCACAATCTCGGATATAATTCCAAGCTCCTCAGGAAGCCTTCCAAAAAAAAAAAAAAGAAGAAGAACTCAAAAGTCCCCGACATCTCAAGAAGCTCTCCAATGATCAAAAAGGAGCTCGAATTCTCGCAAGATCGCAAAAAGTTGTCGTAGCTCGGACTTCCTCTCATCATTACCTTAAACCAATCCCAAGCCATCCTCTCAATTTTAGAGGATACTCCCATCACCATTACCCTTGCCCTTGGCCAAGTCAAAATCTCGACCTCTCATTCTTGGAGGCAATCAATCTTCCTCGCCATAGACTTCCCAAACACATCCCCGCGAGCCAACCTCTCATCTTTAGAGGTTCAGTCAGTAAAAGGCCTAGCCGACTTCTCATCTCAAGAGGTCATAATCTCCCAAATCACCCGATAGCCGATCGAAGCCCGGAAACCCAACTACAGTCCCTACCGGATAGCAGTTTCATTCTAATATCCTCGATGTCAGGATCAAATTAATGCTTCATTGCTTGCTTAAATTGGAATCTAATCCATTTTGGTTCAAAATTACCAATCAAAGATTGTGCAAATTCAACCCTTCCCTTCATGTGAGCATATTTCATTTCTCCTCACAAACACTTGCCGTGGATGTCCCACTGGGGCTTCGCATCCGTGTCTTCCATGGACACTCTAAGGGGATATGTTATTCAATCCTCCAAATCCTCAAAATCCCCAAAGGTCCTCAGACCCTCGAATTTCAACATTCATTCTCTTTTCATTCGGGATAGGCCCGAACTACGGCGACCTGAGCTCTTCATAATGGAGGGAACGTAGGCAACCAGAAATGGTCCGGTTGAAATCACAAACAAATCTCAAAAAAAAAAAATCCGGTCTCATCAAGGATCGTCCCTATACACTTTCCGAGCTTGATCCTCGATATCAGTTGGTTTTCTCCTTGTGATTAATCAAAATATTTGTTCATATCAGATTTAGGAGTTGAATAACCCGAACATTAACAAAGGGTTTTAAGCAGCCTTGTGATCATCACGAATAAAACAAGTTTTCAAGTGTCTCGACAAGTCTTCTCTCTCTCCATCATAGGGAAATAGAGCCAAACACTGTCTTTCTGTCAGCAGGGGCTTCCATACACTTCTCCACACCTTGTGATGCTTATACTCTCTCTCAAAAGAGTCAAACCTAAAGCGAGTGTGTGTACACAAAATCGGGATTCATTCCCACTTTTCGAAAGATGTGCCCCTGCACGTAAACATTTCTGAGTCTTGTCCATTCATTGGTTGACTAAGATCTGAAAAGATGGGTGCCCCTCTGTAAGACTACTCGAATTTCTTCATGCTTTGGGGCTTGCTAAGCGGTTCTCCCGGGTTCTCTGTAGCAGCTCTTCAAGGCGGGGCTTATATAGTCATCTTTGGGTCCACATTGGGTTCTTCACTACAAGATAGATTCGATCTTCATCAGTTATTCTCGGGATCGCTTTGCATTACCAATCGATTGGGACTCTGCTAATTATGTCAGAATCACAACGAGGTTATAAGATTAGGGCCTCGCCAAGTCACTGCTCCGAAATCTGGACTTTGCCAAGCTGGTCCTTTGGACCTGAATTTTGTCAAGTCACAAGAAAGGGCTAGTTACATCAACAACTAGATTTTCAGTTCCAGAACTTGGTACATAGCAGCTTCCCGTAGCATCGGAATTTAAGATCTGGGTTTCTCCCTGCATTAGCAATTTCATCAAATCATTCTCCGGACAAGGTTTCGGCCAAAGTCACAGCTCACCCAAATGAAAGAAGCTTCACTCATATCAACGTGCCCCAGAGCCTGTCAGCATCAGCTTCAGATGACCAAGAATGAGAGGGAAAATTTCAACCAAGACCCGGGATCCGAATCCAATCTCATCAAAATTGAGGTCCATGTGATACTGTCAACAAAACCTCATCAACAACCACTGTTTAAACTGCGATCGAGGGCTCACACCTCCCCCACTTGCTCAAAATCTGTCCCAAACAGTCTCCAAACACATACATCCCAACGTATCCCCTTTCATCACCATGCATCCCCACAAAAAATCTCCCAAGGGCTCATGTAGCATGCACAAAATTTGAATCAATAGGAAAAATCCTAAGTGACTGAAGATCGTAAATCATAATTTCCCTGCCAAAAGCTTAGGCCAAGAGCATCTTCGAAAGCAAATAAACGCATCATCTCATAATCATTTTTGGTTCTATGCATGCATCCGCCATCATGAATGCCATATATGCATCTTCCTCTTCACTAACAAATGCAGGAATTCAAACGTAATCCCCCTTTTCGGCAAGGATGATCTTCACCAAAGACGACCTCAAATGGATGGAAACGGTCTGACATCCACAAACATATGAAGACCGCCTCCAGTGTCTACAAATCGGTCAGGGACGCCAAGTTCTCCAATACAATTCGGTCAGAGACGCCAAGTTCTCCAATACAGTACGGTCGGAGACGCCAAGTTCTCAAAACGCAAATCGGTCAAAGATACCAAGGTCTCCAATACAGTACGGTCGGAGACGCCAAGTTCTCAAAATGCAAATCGGTCAAAGATACCAAGGTCTCAAATACAGTACCGTCAGAGACGCCAAGCTCTCCAATACAATGCGGTCAGAGACACCAAGTTCTCAAAAGCTAGAAGTCCCAATGTGAATACAAGCTCAACCACCTCTACAAGGTTGACGATCACCAGCAAGATGCAGACTCAACCAAACTCCTCCTTCAGGTCAAAATGCTTCCAAAGACAGCAAATCGTCAGCAGAAACCGTCCCACGAACAGCAATGTAACAACTCTTCATCAACATCAGCCGTAGCCTCAGTCCTTTCGGCAGCTACAGGTAAGCACAGCACAGGTATCTTAGTCAACTACTTTTCTAAAAGAACATTATCATCAAATCTTAGGGCGACTTCCCAAAAATAGTCAAACCATAGGGTGACTTCCCAAAAATAGTCCATCATAGGGTGACTTCCCAAAAATAGTCAGATCTCAGGGCGACTTCCCAAAAATAGTTAAACCATAGGGCGACTTCCCCAAAACAGTCAAAACCTTAGGGTGACTTCCCAAAAATAGTCAAGCCATAGGGTGACTTCCCAAAAATAGTCAAACCATAGGGCGACTTCCCAAAAATAGTCAAACCATAGGGCGACTTCCCCAAAATAGTCAATCCTTGGGCGACTTCCCTAAAATAGTCAATCTTCGGGTGACTTCCCTAAAATAGTCAATCCTCGGGAGAATTCCCTAAAATGGTCAATCCTCGGATGACCCCCCTAAGAGCAGTCAATCTTGGGCACAAAGCCCATGGCCTCTCGTTATTGCCATCCCCTTTGTGACTGTGAGGCCTACCATAGGTCCATCCAATTAACCAACATTGGTCACCCTTCTTCCCGATAGTTCTCGCAAGCCCGAATCTTCCCTAGTGAGAACACCTTCAAATAGTCTCCCTCAGAACCGAACCTCAACTTAGGATCATACTCCTGAACTAAGTTCCCATTTAGGTTCATACTCCTGAACCGAACTTCAACTTAGGTTCATACTCCTGAACCAAGTCCCAACTTAGGTTCATACTCCTGAACTAAATTCCCATTTAGGTTCATACCCTCTCAAAAGAAATCCTTCCCGGCCGTTAAACGTAAGACCGAGTGCCCCGAGAAAGATAACGAGATCCCGTATCTTTCATCAAAATCTTCCCCGGCAGTCAAACGTAAGACCGAGTGCCCCGAGAAAGATAACGAGATCCCGTATCTTTCATCAAAATCTTCCCCCGGCGAGTCAAACGTAAGACCGAGTGCCCCGAGAAAGATAACGAGATCCCGTATCTTTCATCAAAATTACCCCCGGCAGTCAAACGTAAGACCGAGTGCCTCGAGAAAGATAACGAGATCCCGTATCTTTCATCAAAATTACCCCCGGCAGTCAAACGTAAGACCGAGTGCCCCGAGAAAGATAACGAGATCCCGTATCAAAATTACCCCCGGCATGTCAAACGTAAGACCGAGTGCCCTGAGAAAGATAACGAGATCCCGTATCTTTCATCAAAATCAGCCAACGGCAGTCAAACGTAAGACGATTCCCCCAGGACGAATACGTGCGATTTTCCTCAAAAGGCTAACGAAATCCCCAACAAAGTTAACGGAATCCCAAAAGCCAACGGAATCTCGAGTAGTACTCGAACTACGAAAGGGCTTGATTCCCACTAGGGATACGTAGGTAGCCTATCATTAGGTCCAGCCCCTCGACCAAAACGGTCACCCTATCCTTCGGCAGCAGACAAAGTCCACCGAAAGGCCATTTCAAATCAAGGTCCGAGGCGCCTAAAAAGCCATCATCATCAAGATTCGAGGCGCCTAAAAAGCCATCATCATCAAGGTTCGAGGCACCTAAAACGCCATCTCCAAGGTTCGAGGCACCTAAAACGCCATCTCCAAGGTTCGAGGCACCTAAAACGCCATCTCCAAGGTTTGAGGCACCTAAGACGCTATCACTAGAAAGCGATAAATCACAAAAATCCCCAGCAGAGCGGATACCCGTTAGACCAAAAATGGTCATTCCTATCCCCAGCAGAGCGGATAGCCATCAGACCAAAAATGGTCATCTCTTATCCCAGTGAGTTTCTTTCGATGTATCGTAGAACTCGCTCATCAGGTTCGAGGCACCTAAAACGCCATCATCTCCAGGGTCAAAGACCCGAACTACGACTGGCTTGATTCCCATTCGGGATACGTAGGTAGCCTATTGAATAGGTTCAGCCACCCGATCACTCGATCATCCCGCCAAATATGGAGCCTTACTCTTATCGACGACCCCGCTTCCTTCGAAAGCGCCGTCGCCGAGGGGCTACTGTAAGTGCTCCAATTTGAGCTTGTTAGAATTTTCGTTAGAAAATTAAAGAAAGTTATAACATTTCTAACAATTCCTAACTATCCTAACATTTCTAACAAAGTGAGGGTAAAATGGGCATTGTTATTTAAGGTTAAACCTTAAAAAGAATCTCAAAAAGAAAAACAAAAGAAGAAAACCAAATATAGCAATGCTGGAAACATAAACTGGCTGCCTAATTTGAATTTCAAAAAGAAATATTCTTCTTGTCCAAAGCTGGAGCTGCATTTAATGAACAGTGCACGCCTACTGGATCCATCCGCGCGGATGACTTTGCAATTTCAGGAGGGCTATAAATTGAGCCCTCCAGTCACAAAAATAAAGGAGGAAGAACACAATTGCACCGAACCTCTGGCGAAATATAGAGAGAAAACAGTGAGAATTCTTCAAGAATTGTCACCTTTTTCTCTCCAATCTTTCCCAACTCATACTCATCCACTCACTCTCATATTAAAGCCCTAAACACTCATACACTCAAGCCAAACACTCAAGAACACAAGGAAGATTGGTAAACCCTCCTCTTCCTAACCCTAAATCTCATCCATGCATGCATCTTCAAACTACAAAATGTAGTTCTTTCATCTTCTTTCTCTAGATCTAAGAAGATCACCATGGAAGACCATCTCCATGGATGATCTTCTACAAAGATCAACATTATTTTCAAAGCTTTTCTTGCTTACTTGCAAAAATGCACTTTCAAAAACCTAAAAAACCATTTTCAAGCACTAAATCTTGATTTCAAAGGGTAAAATCCCCCTCCCCAAGCAAATGAAATGCTTAGTCCTAATGTACCCCAAGGATGGTTTGGTATAGTTGATTCACCACTAAAATGTCTAGTGATCACTAACCAAAACCTAGGGAAATGGGGACAAGCATGGATGCAAAACTCCCCTTAAAATCATATTTTCTTTCTTGAGAAGTTGCTGTCCAGTAGCAATTTTCTCAGACCTCAGTCCATGGTCTTAATTTTTGGACACAGATGAACTTGGAATTTGGTGTTGACTACAATATACTTTTTGTATCCAACATCCAGAGCTTTCCAGACATATTTTCACTTTATTTTTTGGGTGAGTAAAACTCCTCTTTTCAAATTTTCTTTCAGAGGCTAGTTCATCAGCTTCTGGGAATCCAGATCTCATATCTGAGGTTTCCAGAAGGTTTTGACCCCTCAAATCTTCTCCAAAATGGAAAATTCCTTCGCACAAAATTTATTTAAGGTGTCTAGAACAACTTTCATTCTCTGAGTTCATCCAGATTATGAAGTTTTAAGACCCTTGAATCCCTTTCAAAATCAAAGGTCCACTGCCTTTTTCATTCTGGCAGAAATGGCTCTCAACTTCAAAAGGTCTTTTGAGTACCAAATCTCAATCCAAAAATCTTCCAAAAAATCATGGGATCAGTTTAAAGTCTTAAAAAGATATCCCAATTTTTACTTTTCTGAGTTTCAACTTATTTTGGCCAAAACACACACACACACACACACACACACACAAATGATTTTCAGCTTGGAAGACTCGTTTTTACGAGGCGCGTCGGGTGCACACTAACGTCCTTCCCGACGCGTAACATGACCTCCGAACCTAAATCTCTGATCTCGGGCTTTTTTCAAAGTTTTGGCCTTCAAAATTAAAATGGCGTGGCGACTCCGTTTTCCGGTTTTATTTGGTTTTTCAAAGAAACGCAAAAACCAAATTTTTCCCGCGAAATGGCAACATCATCACACCGCTGTCAATTAAATCTTGGATTGCATTCTTTAGGTTGAAACAATCATCGGTATGGTGGCCATAGCATTGGTGGTAGAAACAGTAGAGGTGTGGAGCTCGTCCTTCTCTCTTGGGTATGTAACCCTCCATTGGGATCATATTTCCATCCTTGCGAAGACTTAGAAGAGATGACCGAGATAGATATTTCCGATGTCGGAGAAGATCCTACCCTTCCTTCGCTTAGCCATTTGATTGTGGAGGTCTCGAGTATGGTTCTCATAGTGTTGCACAAAGACGTTGTGACGAGACTGATATTCTGCTTCCATTTGCTCCTTGAGGTCACGGTAGAGAGTATTGAGGCAATACTTGACTCTTTCATCAATGTCATCTTCAATGTGGGCTTCGAGGTTGATACACTTTTGGGTCATAGTCTCGAGTTCGCTCTTGACTTCCTCGAGCTCTTCAATCAATATTTTTGTATTTTTAGCTTGGATGGACTCTTCCATGTGATGCCATGAGTCGTTGTCGTTAATTTGCTGCAGGGCTTTGGCAAGTTGAGTCTTGATGTCACTTAGCTCTTCTTGTACAGATGATCGCCCGCTGTCGGAGTCGCTTTCTATTTTGCGGAAATCCCTAGCGATGCGAGTGGTAGGCAAATCAAAGGCTTCTCTCCAACCTTCCACATGTTCCATCTCAGCGACAACGGCCTTGGTCAAATCTTGGAGAGTGTGTTGTTCAAGGACCTTTTTGGTGATGACATGCTTTTCAGTAGACATTGTGTTGGGAGTCTTGAAGTTGAGTAGCTTCGGAAAACTGACAGAAGAAATGCAGAGACGATATCAGGATCAAATCTAGCCCCAACGAGTCGAAAGCAGGCTTAAATGGCTCAAGCTCAGTTTCAGCAAACAGAGGCATTATCCTGCGCGAGATATGTAGTCCTGCGCGAGATAATCACACGGAAAGTCAATTTTTATTAGACCTAAATTTTGGTCAGAACGGAAAATCCGTTTTGAGGGGTTTCTAAGGCCTTTATCAGAACCTAACGACTGAGCAATCAATCCGATTTTTGTAAAACAAAGCCATGTAAGATTGTTTTTCGAAGGATTATATGTATATATATTTTATTTTCAAAGGGACATCTGAAAGGGTCATTCCGAAGGGACTTTTTCCGAAGGGACTTTTCCGAAGGGACTTTTCCGAGTCCTTCTTTATTATCAATTTTGCATGGCTTTGTTTTGGTCAAAAACAAGAAAAGATCACCGAGTCATAACCAACCGGTCACGGAGTGATCCTAAAAGACAATCTACATGAGAATGTGGCGATGCAGGGCTGGAAGGCTAGGCTCCCCGCGATATGACAATCTAAGTGGATTGAATACGCGGAGTGGGATTGTCCAACTTCGGAGAGACCGGCGACTAGGTGGTTACCGTCATCCGTCCTTAGTGTGGGTCCCGGGTTTATAGAGGGTATGTAGTGCAATGACAAATATATCATGAGTGCGCGTGTGTGATAGTCAATCTAGGTGATAGATAAAATAAAGATTTTTTTTGAAAAAAAAAAATAGATAGTGGCCGCACCAAGTGGTTGCCTACGTTTCTCCCAATTTAGGAAGACTCAGGCCGTCATAGTTCCACATAAAGAGAGAGAAAGAGAGATAAATAAATTAATTTACAACTCCCGAATCCCCAATGGACCGGACTTTAATTAAATAAAACCCAATCGCGCGCAATTTATAAATAATAATCAATTATTTAAATGAAATAAAGATTCGAGTTCTACACCTTAAGGGAGGCCTTAAGATGCGGGAACTCTGCAGATAGTGAATTCTGGGATCCCCCTTGCATGTTCGGCTCTCGTCTTGGACTATGAGATGAATGGGAGAAACCAGAAAACAACCAGATTGCCGAGGCGATATCTCGCGCGAGATATGGTATCTCGTGCGAGAAATGCCTCATCTGAGAGCAGAAAATCGAATTTACCATTTTTTTTTGAAAACCTCTCTTTTAATTTCGACGCAAGTTTAAGCCTCTTAATTTTAAGTCCCCAGTGGAGTCGCCACTGTAGCGATGCCGCGCGTGAGCTTTTTTTTTTTTGTCTTTTGAGTCGCCACCTATATTATTCGTTTGGAAAACATAGAAAAACCATTTTGAAAGAGATTTGGGTTCGGGGCTTAGGTTATGGAATGGGTAGGTCAAGGAGCATCCATTCCACCCAATCCGGAGATCGGTCTTGATAAAGAAAAGAGAGGTTTTCAAAAAAGAAGAAGAAGATGATTTTAAATAATACAAATAAAAGATCCATTTAACGAGGTTAAACGGAATGTAGGATCGATTGCTTCGAGACCGTCTCCATGTCTTGGAGAGGCTCTAGGCCGATCCTAGATTCTATGGACTTATACGACTCTAACAATCAATTAGAAAGGGATTTAGGGGGTTACCTTGCGCGAGGTAATTTGGGCAGAGTTTCGACTCAAGCTTAGAATCGAATCTCGACACGGACAGAGCTTCGCCTCGGTCCTTGACTTGGATCTTGATGTTTGTTTATCAACAGGGTTGACAAACAAACTTTGAGGTGATTTTTAAGGTGATTTTACAGGATTCTTTCAGGGAAAGAAACCAATAAACTATGTGTGTGTTGTGTAAATTTTGGACCTCTTGAACCTTGGAAGTCACCAAGTATTTATAGGGGTTCGGGAAGTGTTGAAGATGAGATCAAACACTTCAAGATGGTTCCAGACCCCAAACTCTATTGGTTGGCCGGATGGATGAAGTTTTATCTCGAAAAGAGGTTGAAATCGACAAGAAAACTGTCTTCTGCATGCTGCAGAGGGACGATATCTCGCGCGAGACACGCCATCTTGTGGCGAGATATTGCTTCTGTGGACAATTTTGTCCTTTCCTCGTTATCTCGTATGCAGTTTAGTCCTAAACTAACGATGGTTAGTCAAAACTTAACGAAACATGACGAAATGGTGGATTTCTACTTCTTGACTCAAAGCGAGACTTAGAGTGGTATAAATATGATCCGATGTGTTCAGAATGGGGTGTCTACATTCAAGTCCATATATTCACTAAATTATTTATTAGGACGTACACTGTGGACACTCAATCAATTATTGTAAGTGTTCCCCAACAAGGCTATGTATGGACCACATTGATTGATCACACTACACACCCAAGAGAAATTAGTTCAATCTGTGAACACATCTCTTGAAAACACTTGGTCAATCTTGTAGCACGATCAATTAGTGATTACTTTCTTTTAGGAAACCTTCAATCATAAGGATTGCAACTTGTAATAAATTAGTGACATTATTAGTGCACCTTTCACAAATCCAAGTTTTGACCAAACTTGGTAGAGGACGTAGCAGTTATTTAACACTGTGAACCTCTCCAATTAATTGTGTCTCCTTGTTTGTTTGCTTTCTCATTATTTCTTGTCCTTGTAACATGTTGAACTCTATCACTGGTTACAACCCTTTGATTATTTTAACTGCTCATTTATCTTTTCTATTGGAATACAACTTGCATGATATTTTAAATTATATTTATTTGAAACCTTTTCACTTAACTGATCACTTTTGTGTGACTTAAACCAGTAATATTTTATCCGCTGTGCAACTGGTTTCCATCGGTTAGCCTCAGATAAGTTACTTGGACATTTTACGACGGTTTTAGAAAAGAATTTTAATCAGGCTATTCACCCCCCTCTAGCCTATTTTCCTACCAATTGGGCCTAACAAATTGTATCAGAGCTTTCAATTTTTGAAAAATATTTTTCCAAGCTTCACAGCTTGAATTGCCGAATCCATAATGGCAGGAAACTCATGAAAACGTGGAACATGGCAACCATACCCATGTTTAACGAAAACAAATTTCCAGTATGGAAAAATAGAATCATGCGGAATATGGATTCAATTGACGACAGACTAATGAATGTAGTTAGAGATGGTCCTATTATTCCCATCAAAGACAACACTATGCCAAGAGCACCAAAAACTCCTCTCATGGATCACGCCGATAGATAATCGGATCAAGAGTTTTAAGTATTTGAAACTATTGTTCCAAAGACCCACGAAGAATGGACTGTAGAGGACAAAATATGTGTGGCCCTTGACAAAAGGCCATGCACATTCTAACCTCTGGTCTTGATGATAGGCTGTACAAGCAAGAACAAAATTATGAGACTGCTTAGCAAGTGTGGCAAAGTATCCTCAGATACTTTGAAGGAGATCAAGTGGCAAAGGACAACCGACTGTACAAAAGTGTAGCTGAGTTCGAGTCCTTCAGGAAGAACCCCAATGAGACTCTCAAAGAAATGTACGATCGTTTTTGTGAGGTAAGCAATTCTTGTGCATCTTTAGGTAGAATATATACAATGAAAGATCTTAACATGCATTTCCTAGATTCTCTTGGAGACTTATGGCATGTTAAGGTAGCTATTCTAAAAAAATGTAGAGACTTAAGTAAGACTCACATTCTGAATATTGTCTATACTTTATTTCTGCATGAGAAAGACCTCAACCGGCTTGGTGGAGTTCAAAAACAATTTAAAAACTTCTCTCTTCCAGCTCAAACTGAGATCCTACCAAGATCTTCCTTGTTCAACAACCTATCTGCCAATAATTCTCCCCCAACCTCTCAGTCTCAACCATCCCAAACCAATGTCAACCATAGTAAGCCTTCTAAGGAAGATGAGTTTGCTGCCTTTGCAAGAAAATATAGAGAGTTTAAAGACTTTAAAAGGTCTCAACAACATGGAAACAAACATTCCTACTCCAAACCCTCATCAATCTAAAGATCTGGAAATTTCCAAAGATCTGGCCAAACCTCAACCTCATCCGATGGCAAAAATGCCTAAGGTGAGTTTATTTGCTACAACTGTAGGAAACCCGTCCATTTTGCTTCTAAATGCCCTCAACCTAAGTATGAATTTCTTAGGAATAAACCCTTTAGGAAAAATCCTAGATCCAAGATCTTAGTAGCCGAGGAAGGAACTAAAAAGGCTATGCCTGTTTGGTTTGAAACCGATTCAGAGGATGAAAATGCTGACTCAGATGAAGATGCTGATGTCAGTTTTGTAGCTCTTGATGGAACTGAAGCTGGACCCATTCCTTTACAGTCACCAATCTATAGACATGCTACTAACCAGTTAAGCACTTACAATGACACCACCACACCTTTAATATCTCCCCTGTCATATTATGACGAACCTATACCAAGGGCTAACAATCCCTACAACTTCAAAATCCAGAGTATAGGTGGAGCTCTCTATGGTCAAAGCAAAACCCCTCCTACTCTCAGACCTTTAATGCAACTAATGCAACCGACCTTTCAAACCCTGGCCCAACCGATTACATTCAAAACCCAACATGTGTTTGAACCTCGACCGATCCAATTCCAGAAAACCTTAACCGGCATAAGCTCCCAACCGATATCCTCCTTACCTAATTTTGATCCTATCTTTGAACCATCATCCTCAACCTATCAACGAACCATTGACCCAAATGCCTAACTTGTCAAAGTCTGATATGGCAGAGGTGATGAATGAACTCTTTTCTGATTTTGAAATTTTTTATGATATTCACAAAGTTATGGATGTTGATTTAAAAATAATCTTAACTGATAATGACTCTTTAAAATCTGAAATAAAATTTTTGAAAGAAAACAAACAAGAGTCAGATCAGTTGAGAAAAGAAAATCAAGATCTCACAGATAGACTCAATATCTGTCTTGTTCAAATTGCTGATTTAGTTTTAAGAAACAATTCTCTCACCAAGACTATTGATTCTTATTCTAAATCAAAGGCTGCTGTTGAGACAATCCTACAAGAAAAAATGTCTTATAATGACCAATTTGGTTTAGGATTTAACTCCAGCAATAATGAGAAAAAAGACAAGACATTTATTAAGTATGTCACTGAGAATCCAATGGATAAGTTTGATGATACTCCATCTGACCTGCTGAAGAAAAGTACTGCTCGTACTTTTGGTGATGTTCCACTCATTTATCCTAAAGTGAAGGAACAGATCAAGGTCAAGAAGGTTGACAAAAACAAATCCAAATGGACCAAGGACCCTATGTCCCACTTGGTGATGGTGACAGCAAAGGTTGTATTCACTTTGCTGGTCAGGCTGCTGGTTTGGAAACTTCAACCAGTAATAAAGCAGCTCCAACCGGCCAAGGAAGTGCAACCGGTCAGACATCTGTCACCCGCAATTCCTCCCCAACCAGTAAGGCTGAATCAACCGGTAAAGGGATTTCAAAACCCCAACAACCTGCCAACAAAGGAAAAACCAACACCTTTATTCCAAAAGTATTTGTTCATGCTCAAACTTCTAAACCATCTGAAGCAGTGATCAAATCGAATGTCAACTTACCTACCTCCTCACAGCCAGTCTCAATTAAATGTGTTAATTGTGGAGATTACGGTCACAAGACTTATGAATGCCTCTTGAAGCACCTATCTGGACCCACTAAGCCTTAAAGTTCAAGTTGTGGCCAGGTATGGCTCCCCTAGAGGAACTAACTCTTTGGACCCAAAAGAATAAGTGGGACCATAAGCTTAATGTTTTATTTAGGAATGCTTTACGGCCTCAACCGATGCAAGTAAGGATGTTTGGATTCTGGACAGTGGATGCTCAAGGAATATGACTGGCCATGCTGATCTCCTTACCGATATTGAAGAACCATCAGGTCCTCTAGTTGACTTTGGTGACAACGCAAAGGGTAAAATTTTAGGTCATGAATCCATCATAAGAGGTACAGTTACTGTACAGAAGGTATCTTTGGTGGATGGAATTAAACATAACCTTCTCCCCATATCTCAATTCTGTGATAAAGGTATGCATTTTATTTTTACTTCTTCCAACTGTTATGTCAAAAACAGTGCTACCGGAGATACTCTTTTCACTGAACAAAGAAAAGGTAACATATATACTATAAATTTAAATATTGTTTATAGTGTTACTAATGTTTGTTTTGTAGCAAAGAACATCAGTAAGAATTCATGGCTATGGCACAAGAGACTCAGTACTTGAATTTCAAATATCTATCCAAGCTAGCCAATGCAAATTTGGTCACCAGCTTACCTCAACTGTCTGCTGATCATGGAAGGAAATGCAGAGCATGCCAGCTAGGAAAGCAACATAAAACATCATTCCAAAGCAAGCCCTCCATGTCCACATCTAAGTTCCTCCAACTGCTACATATGGATCTGTTTGGCTCCACAACAACTGCCAGTTTAGGGGGAATCAGATATGCCTTAGTTGTTGTAGAAGACTATTTAAGATATACTTAGGTGGAAACTTTCAGTTTCAAAGATGACACTTATGGAGTTTCCACCAAGATTTTCCGTCCACTTCAAACTCAAAAGGAATGTGACATCATCAGTATGAGATCCGACAATGGAACGGAGTTCAAGAACAATGGCATTGCTTAGTACTGTGATGATCACGGAATTGATCAAAATTTCTCAGTTGCTGGAACACCACAACAAAATGATGTTGTTGAGAGAAAGAACAAAACCTTGATCGAGGCTGGGAAAACGATGATATCTGAAGCAAGGCTACCCAAGTACTTTTGGGCTGAAGCTATCAACACAGCATGCTTCACTCAGAATCGGTCATTGGTCAACAAGTTTCACAACAAGACTCCTTATGGACTTTTGGCGTGGCAGAATTCCCAACATAGGTTTCTTCAAAATATTCGACTGCAAATGTTACGTTCTCTACAACGGTAAAGAATACAGAGGTAAATTTGATGTGAAAGCTGATGAAGGTATCTTTGTTGGTTATGCCAAACATAGTAAGGCTTTTAAAGTATTTAATAAACGCTTGTTGAAAGTTGTTGAATCTGTTCATCTTACTTTTGATGAATTTGATTTGCTAGAGTCTGACAAGGCTCCAAATAGTACTAATGATTCTAGTGTTTTTGAGACAGGTGATTCCATCAATTCTAACTCCAATCAAAACACCAATTCCAATGCAAATAAACCACCAGCTCAAAATTCAAGCTTACCAAGTGGTGTAACCAATAGAACCCTAGTTGATGACTCATTCTTCCCTCAATTGGTCAGAAGAGAAACCAATCCTCAAAACCCTTAACCGATCCCTTATCAATCTGAACCAATTTCAAATAATATACCATTTCCTTCACCTTCACCTCAACCTGAAACTAATCATCTGTCAACCTCACCATCTCCTAACCGATCCCCTCAACCAATCATACCTCCCTCATCCGATCATGCTCCTCCCTTAGAAACCTTAAGACAAGAATCACTCAGGCAAGACCTTCCAAGGGAAGTGAGACTAGCTAAAGGTCACCCAATAGAAAATGTGATTGGTGATGTTTTTGGTCCAAGAATGACTAGAGGCCAAATGAGGAGTATGGAAAACAACACAGTCTATTCTCCTCTGCAATGGTCTCAAATATAGAACCAAAGAAGATAGAAGAAGCACTTAATGATCCCAACTAGGCAGAAGCTATGCAAGAAGAACTCAATCAGTTTGATAGATGCAAAGTATGGGAATTAGTGCCTCGTCCCAATGATCAGACAGTGATAGGAACAAAATGGGTCTTTAGAAATAAATTGGATGAGACTGGAAAAATTACAAGGAATAAAGCAAGACTTGTAGCAAAAGGGTACAGACAATAAGAAGGAATAGATTGTGATGAAACTTTTGTCCATGTTGCTAGATTAGAAGCCATTGGGTTGTTCCTTGCCTATGCTGCCTACAAAAGTTTAAGCTATACCAAATGGATGTGAAGAGTGCCTTCCTAAATGGAGAGCTTCAAGGCCTAGTTTATGTTGATCAACCTCCCGGGTTTGAAGACTCCAAGAAGCCTAATCATGTCTGCAGGTTAAATAAAGCATTGTATGGCCTCAAGCAAGCACCAAGAGCATGATGATATTATATTTGGCTCTACTAACGAAAACTTATGCAAGAGATTTGAGAAACTTATGCAAAGCAAGTTTGAGATGAGCATGATGGGAGGATTAACTTTCTTCCATGGACTTCAAGTTAAACAAACTCAAGAAGGAATCTTCATCAATCAAGCCAAATACACCAATGATCTTATCAAGAAATTTGGACTTGATTCTGATCATCCTCAAAGTACTCTAATGGCTAATAATATACATCTTGATAAGGATGAGTCTGGTAAGAAAGTAGATATGACACTTTACCGAGGTATGATAGAATCTCTACTTTACTTGACTTCTAGTAGACCAGATATCATGTTTGCCGTATGTGTGTGCTACATTTCAAGCTGATCCTAGGGAATCTCACCTTCAAACTGTTAAAAGAATAATTAGATATCTTGTGGGAACCATTCACATAGGATTATGGTACCCTAAAGATTCATCATTTACACTAATTGGCTATTCAGATGCTGATTTTGCAGCTTGTAGGGTCACAAGGAAAAGTACCAGTTGAACTTGTCAATTTCTGGGCAACACATTGGTTTCCTGGTCTTGTAAGAAGCAAGCTTCAATTTCCACTTCTACAACCGAGGCTGAATACATAGCTACTGGAAGTTGTTGTTCACAAATCCTATGGATGAAGCAACAACTGGTGGACTATGAAATTCCTAAATAAGTGTGTCCCATCTACTGTGACAACACCTCAACTATCTCAGTCTCCAACAATCCTGTGATGCATTCCAAGACAAAGCACATAGACATCAAATACCACTTCCTCAAGGATCATGTTGAAAAGGGTAACGTTGTTCTTTTAAAAGTTCATACTAATTATCAATTAGCTGATATTTTGACAAAACCCTTAGACAATATAATATTTGAATTCCTTAGAGGTGAACTAGGCATGATTGATATTCGTGGATAAACTCTGCTAACTTTGTTATTTGTGTAAGCTCTCAACTGATCAATAGGTGAAATACCAATTTTACCCCTCAATATACAATAGCTGCTCAACCTTAACCGACGGCATCAAATTTCTCAACAAGTCACTCCCCTGACCGATCATATTTCTCAACTGGTTACAAGCTATAACCGGTTAAGCCTTCATGTGGTTGCTCAACCGGTCATCAAATTGCCTAACCGACGATGAACTGCGGCCATATCCAATCTATTTTAACCGGCACGTCTGACCCCTGCTGTCCTTTCAGTCTTGTCAGCCGCTCTCTAACACACAACAGTGAGCTATTACCAACCTTTTCCTTTCCTAGGTAGATCAAAATTTTAATTTTGAACAAAAAGGTAATCTCTGTATCATTCTTATTTATTCAAAAGGTTATTATTTTTGTTCATTATTATGTTTAAATTTAACTGATGCACACACGTTCCTATTTTTAAGCTTCCATATTTAAAATCATGTTTCATTATCCCTAATTTTAAGCAATCAGATAAAACGTTTAAACTAATTTTGCTCCACCCAATAAACACCTCTTCGTCTCCTTCGTACTCTCTTTTCTCTCTCCCTATAAAAGGAATTCATAAGGAAACCTTTGAAACTTTCCAAACCTCATATTCTCAAACTCTCTAAGATTTTAAGCTTTCAATCGGTTACAAACATTCGAAGTTCATCAGGTCTTCAATGTTTTTCTTCATCCTTCATAAATCTCTTTTGGTAACACTTAGAACATTTAAAAAGTTTTTCTAAGTTATGAATATTTTTCTTTATCTAATAAAATGTTCTAACTTAAAATGTTTGTGTTCTTGATGTTTGATTTTTGCAGATGGCTCCTAAATCTTCAACCCCAAAGAAAGACATATACGGAGGTTACATTCTTCCCAACTTCTTTGAGTCTGAAGAAGGAAAGTTTCTCAAGGCCATTTTGTTTGGTGCTGGTATTCTTCCCTTTCTTTTGCCTAAAGGATTAGAGGATATTTATTATGAGCTCGTGAATGAGCTATTCGATAATGGCGGTTTGGAAGAGAATGTTAAGGCAGAAGTGCCTTCTATTGTTTCCATCATGGCTGGTGTTCCTATTACCTTTTCCTCAGTCTCCATAGCTGAATCCTTCCCATCCCTATCCTCAACCGATTCCTGTGCTATTTTTATGAAGAATATGGAGCTGGCTTGGTCCCAAATCAGAGGGGATAAACCTTTCGTTACCGGTGAAGGTAACAAGAAGGATGATTTAGATCCTCTAAATTATGCCTTGGCTGAGATAGTGGATCGATGCATCATCTGCAGGTCTGGATCACACCATTGCATCACTATGATTCAGTGAGGCAATTACTGCTATTATTCTGCAGAAGGACTTCAACTGGTGAAGATTTATTTTTAACATCATAGTGACAGCCTTCAAGAAATTTTAGAAGGAGAAGCTCTTAGAAAGAGCCAACAAAGCCAGGCCTTGCTATTACCTGTTGATCAGTAGGGTATTGAGAAGAAACCCTACTATTCTAGCTACCTCAGCTAGTCAGCCTAGCTACCCTCAGTCTTGGGTAAAAACTTTTGATCAATAGACTGGGCAAGGATTATATGAGAAGCCAAGCTCTCAACCGGTGATACCTCAACCGGTGTAACCCAACAGATGCTCAACCGGTCACTACCCCAGCTCAACCAACTACCTCAGCTGCTCAACCGTCTGACCTGGTATCAAAGCAGGTCCCCTTGCCTCTCACCCATCGGTTAGGAAGTGCCAACCGATCAGAAACTCCATCTTCCACATTTTTCATGACAACCCTTGGGCTATAAGTGAAAAGCTTATTCCTTCTCCCAAATGGGTTTATCCTATTGATCACCTTCCCCCTTTTCTCAGAAAACACTTACAATTTCATGAGCTCGGTAAAGACTCAGTTCCTACCGGTGATGTTCACAAATATGTTGATTTTTAAAATATTCATGAAGAGAAAGGAATCTACTTCAGCAAATACTGCCAATTGAGTCAGTACGATGCCTCCCTATCCAAGCAGGAACTCCTCCGGATCTTTGACCGATACTTTGATATGCTTCCCAATCTGTGGAATTCCATCTATCTCTCTCAAGATCGGCTACGTCAGGATATGATGGTCCATGCGGTATGGACTAAATTTTCCCTGTCATATGGAGTCCAAGACACCTTGATGGAATATGATCCCTATCAGTTGGACATATATGAACAACCTGACGACCTCCTTCCTTCATTTGATTTTGAACCAGTCATTTTCGATCCAAGAAGAAACCAACTCATAAGGAATGTTATGGACTTGGTTGAAAATATGATGGGAGTGGATAGAGAGCTTCTGGCCATGGGGAACATCAATTTGGCTAACTTCTTCTCCTCTTATCACTCTAACAAGAATAAGTGGACTACCACTACAGATGAGGAGATTGAAGATTTATTTAAGGAAGGTGATGGTGAAGCTGATGTTGATGAGGGTGATGATAAGAGTGAGCAGTCAAGCTTAAGTTCTAGTTCTGATGATGATGATGATGATGATGATGATGATAATGATCAGTCTAAGTTTGTTACTCCTCAATCGACTGCACTGGTTATGAGCTTGGGAGAAGGCTTAACCGAGATGTCACCAGTTACAGCCTTAGGAGGAGGTAAGGATGTTGTGACCGATGCCTTACCAGTTGTTCAACCGGTTGAGATGCCCTTAATTGATGGATCTACTAAACCAGTTAAGGAGGAGAAGATTGTTACGGCTGATGCTGAGGAAGTTGAGCTACGAAAAGATATGACTGCTAGCTTATTTGAATCTAAAATGGACCTTCAACGGTCATTAGCTGATGAGTTAGCTACTCAGGCTGCCATTCAAGCATCCCTCCTAGTCAGTCAGGCTAGTTCGCAGATAAAGGGTAAATCAGTTGAGGAGGAGAGTGAATCACTTTTTGAGAAGGAGGATCCATCTACTTGAGATTTCTTTGAAGATGATGATGAGATAGAGTTTAAGGCCCCTGAGCCTTTTAACTATAACCCTTTTGATGTTCCACATCCTCCTCCATCCTTTGATTTCTCTATTGATCAGAAAGACTTGATTTCCACTCTTAATTATTATACATCAAGGGCCTCTATTCCCCGGTTTTCAAACTAGATATTTCTGTTTTATTTGCATGAGAAGGTCAATAGCAGTTGCAGCCTCCAACCAATTCCTATGCCTCCTTCTATAGAAGATGAGCTTCAAAGAAAAATGAGAGCAGATAGATTGCAAATGTTCATGGATTTGGCAGAAGCAACAAAGTCTGGTGCTCCTCCAGTCGATACCCCTCATCACCAAACCAAAATTGATGGACCTGGTGAAACCAGCCAGAGATATCAAACCCCAAAAATCCTTCGGTTGAAGAAAAGGCCTGCTCCTCCTAGGAATCCAAAAATTATACCAGGCAAAGCTGAGCAGTAGCTTATACTTGATTTCCAACTAAGCAAAAGCCAATCTTCTCTCCTCTGCAGCGTTGTCGTTCACGCTCCATCAAAATTGGCGGTTAGGAGGTTCATCGGTTACCTATACCAGTTGAATCATCCCTCTCAATCGACAATATATTTATGCGTTATTTGGCATTGACCAGTCGTATGACCAAAGTTTTGGATCTGAAAATATTTTCTTGGAATTTTGAAGTAACAAAGATGGTAGAATTAATGCCCCAAGTGCCTCGGTTATCTGTAAGAAGAGATGATGGGAGTGCAAGGCCTCAAAGCAACATTAGACATGCCTTCCTTCTACTCAACATTTTGAGGATGCTACACTTGATCAGGTTAAGGCAAAAAGCCATACCTTTTGCTCCAGTTCCTGCTGAGTTAATTGCTTTGGCATTTGAAGAAGCCCGTGTGATTGAATGTGCCTTGGAATTGAGCCTAGAGAACAATGGATTTATAGCTCCTACTTTGGTTGTATCTGATGATGCTGAGTCTGATGATGAAGATATTGTAATCTCCCCAACCGGTCAAGTCACCACTACCGGTCTGGCTTCTTCCCTAACCTGTCCCTCTTTAACTGATGCTCCAGCCTCTCCAACCGATCCCTCTCCCTAAACCTTCAATCTCCCAGCCGGTCAAGCCCCTTCAACCGAAGCCATGTTGCAATCTCCCCTCCAATCAGTTGCTGCCCCTTCTGCTGATGAAGATACTGATTTGACTAGCCCAATGGTTGTGGAAGACCTTATTGAACTTCATGATGCACTGATGGATGGGCTTGTTAATTCCAATCAGGAGGAGGAAGAAAGAAGGTTATCTAGAATTGAGACTGGATTTGTAATGGTTATTGGAAGCTTTGTGGCTCAACTGAATGAAAAAGATGCCGCCATAACCAACCTTGTCAAAGAATTAACAAAATCTATAAATACCAACAAGGAGTTATGTGATCAAGCCATACCTGTTCAGCCCAACCTCATTGAAGCAACCGATGAGCTGAAGAAATCAAACCAGAAGAATGGTGACCTAGCTGCTCAACTTAAAGAAGTTAATTCTGAGCTGGTCAAGTTTAATACTGAGCTAGTCAATGTCAAGGCTCAGAATGAGATCTTAATGAAGATGTTTGTTGAAGGCAATTCAGATAGGAAGAAGAGGAAGAGAGAAGAGAAGAAGGAAAAAGAAGCCAAGAAAGCCAAAAGATCAATTTCTGAACCAGTCGCATCGGCTACACCAACATCAACTTCAAAGGACAAGGACTCAACCGATCCAGCTCCAGAGAAATAGAATGTAACCAATGATGTATATGTTTTTCTTTTCAACCTGTTGCAACCCCCTTATCAATGAGAATTTCTATCCCTCAAACTTGTTCATTTCAATGTTTTGCTTTCTTGAATTTCCATTATATTTTTAATGACTTCACTGCTACTAACTGTTTTAAATTGCAGGTTATATCATTCATTCAAATTTCTTTGCTTTTTATTTTATTTTTTTAAGATTTCATTTTGTAAGATTTCCATAGGTTACATCAAGTTGTCACTTGACTTAGGGAATGAAAAAATTAGAAGATAAACTCTTGATCATTCTTTTAATAAGTTAAGATAGATGTATACCTAGAATGATTGAACTTAAGCAATTAGGAGGAGATTGTTAGTCAAATATATGTATAGCTTTAGAATTGCTTAATCCCAATCATAATAAGCATTATTGAGGACCTCTAATTTTAGCTAGACCAAATAGATTTTTCTATGTACCTTAGGTTCCCTTTAGTGCTAGTGCCAAAGTTCTGATAAATGTATTTTTCTCAAAGAATGAAGACTTTAAGACCAAAAGATTTTCCAAGTGATATTGGCTTAACCTGTCAACCAGTCAATGCCTCAATCGGTTGACTCCTTAACCGGCTCACATCTCAGCCGATAAACCATTCAACCGATTGAATCAGTCAACCGGTTAGCCCCCATTAGTTGCAACTTCCAGCCAAGCTTTTTCAACAATCTTCCCATCAGTTGAAACATTCAATGCTCTTACCTACTCAGCCCATAACCTAGATGCAGTTGGTAGAACTGTTGCTATGATGACTTTGCTGCCGCCTTGTCAGTAACTGCTTTGAGGAATGTCAAAGTTATCGATACTCACAACAACTCTTTTATCTAGTAGAGAATTCAAAAATGGTTGTATGTCAAATCTCAGGCATTTAATGATGAAGATATTCTCATTAAATTCTTATCAGAATCCATGTCATTCCTTCAACCCCTTCAAAGACAACAGCTCTTCCATGGAGTCACTATAAATACCTTCAACAGAGCATTGAAGAGGGTTGGTGCATTGAAGATCTTTGAGAGTGAAATTGTCTAGAACTGCAAGTGCAATCAAGCATTGAAGTTCAAGACATTCAAGTCCATATATTCACTAGATCATTTATTAGGACATACAATGTGCACACTCAATCAATTATTGTAAGTGTTCCCCAACAAGACTATATCTGGAACACATTGATTGATCACACTACACACCCAAGAGAAATTAGTTCAATTTGTGAACACATCTCTTGAAAATACTTGGTCAATCTTGTAGCACGATCCATTAGTGATCACTTTCTTTAGGCAGCCTTCAATCATAAGGCTTGTAACTTGTAATATATTAGTGACATTAATAGTGCACCTTTCACAAATCCATGTTTTGACCAAATTTGGTAGAGGACGTAGTAGTTATTTAACACTGTGAACCTCTCCTAATAACCATGTCTCCTTGTTTGTTTGCTTGCTCATTATTACTTGTCCTTGTAACCTGTTAAACTCTATCACCGGTTACAACCCTTTGATTCTTTTAACTGCTCATTTGCCTTTTCTATTGGAACAGAACTTGTATGATATTTTAACATATCTTTATTTGAAACCTATTCACTTAACTGATCACTTTGTGTGAGTTAAACCAGTAATATTTTATCCGCTGTGCAACTGGTTTCCATCGGTTAGCCTTAGATAAGTTACTTGGACATTTTACAAAGGTTTTAGAAAAGAATTTTAATCAGGCTATTCACCCCCCTCCTCTAGCCTGTTTTCCTACCAATTGGGCCTAACATCTGCAATACATGCCTGATGTTCTTCTTGGCATTTTTAAGATCCTCGAAAACTTGTAAGACTTTTTCTACCGTGTGAAGATTTCTCGAGGCGGAGTTCCATTCCATCACTATTATCCGTCGAACCTGCCATTGGAGAGTAGCAGATTGTTCAGACTGAGGAACCTGAGGGATTGTCTGACCTTGTGACCTTGATGCTGAATAGATGGTAACTCGGGATCCTCAACCACTCTCGGTTTGCTGTAGTAGGTAAAAGGTACTGTTTAGACACGGGAGGGTATTTGGCTAAAGGCGAAGGCTCATGCGACATTGAAATTACCCGGCATCTAGCATTTTCGAATTCGGTTCGCGCCTTTCGTCTACGTTCGTGTTCGCATTGAAAAGTGTCTCACTGTGTTTTTGCTTGTAGATTCGCCACGCCGTTTTGATTAACCCCAAAACATTGAGAAAATGCATCAGTTTAAAAAATAAACTGTTTTTGTGTGATGAGATTTTTGAGTTCGGAGGTCAGGTTACTCCTTGGGAAGAGAATATTAGAATATTAGAGCTCACCCGAGTCACCTCGTAAAAACGAGTCTTTCGATACCCCTTCTTTCTTTAAATGTTGTGTGTGTGTGTGTGTGCTTTTAAAAATGCATGCTGTGTCGGATGTCTACATTGTACACTGCTTATTGAAATTTATTGAAATAGTGTAGGAAGAAAGCCTTACCAATGTTGGTTCATGTCTGTCTTCCTCTGGGGAATAGTGTTTGAGGATGGAATAGTGTTCCGGGACGGATCGGGATGTGCCGGTTGTCTGCGGACAGAGCTTCAGCGTGCCTCGGGATTGTCAGGTGTGCACTCGAGCTGAGTTTCGGCATGCGTTGGGATCGCAGGGATTGTTGGTTGGATTCGGACAGAGGTTCGGCGTGCGTCGGGATCGTCGGTTGTGTTCGGGCAGAGTTCCGGCGTGCGTCCGAGTTGCCGGTTTGACTCTGAAAGAGCCGGGACGCCTCGGGAAAGACCAGGCAAGGCCTTGGAGAACCACGAGGGGCATCAGAGTACCTCAAGAGTGCCTCGGGGCAGCATGGGAGCATCTCGGGAGCGCTCAGAAGGGCTTCGAAGCACCACAAGGGAGCTCGGAAGGAACCGAAAGGGGCCAGGATTGCCTCGAAAGGACATAGAGGGGGAGCCAGAAGGCTTAGGGAGAGAGTAGAAGAGGATGGTGTGTGAAATGAGGGAGGGGGAGCCCTCTATTTATAGGGTGAGAAAATCTGCAAGAAGGTCCGTACGGACCTCCTAGGTAATATAAAGTTTTGGTTTTCCCAGATTTAGGGGATCTCGTGGACTTTAGGGGGATTTAGTAATTATGAGAGTTGGTAGCAAAGAGGTCCGTACGGACCTTTTAGCATGCAAAGAGGTCCGTACGGACCTTCCATGCTTTCCAATTTCTGCATAATTCCCAAAAAGTCCTTTTGTGTTTTTTTGTCCCAGAAAGGGCCCCCTTGGTTTGGTTGGTGGTTTTTTGGGCCTTTGAGGGTTTTTGAAGTGTTTTGAGGATTTTTTGAGGTTTTCGGGTGTTCGAGACTGCGTTTGAGTGAGTCTGCGGTGTTTCCCGGATGCTCGAAAGAGGGTGATCCAGATTGGGGTACTTACAGAAGCCCCTCGACGACGTCACTTACGGAGGAAGTGGGGTCGTTGATAAGATAAGGGTCCTGATCTAGATCGCGTGAGGACGTGGTGGTGTCCTGAGGTGTGACCATTTAGGTCAGTTGGCTGAACCCTGTGATAGGATTCCTACGTATCCCTGGCGGGAATCAAGCCTGATCGTAGTTCGGGTGTGTGGGGAAGTGGACATTTCGGTGTCCTGTGGGTGACCGTTTAGGTCGGTTGTGTGGACGTGGTGGTGTCCTGTGGGTGACCGTTTAGGTCGATTGTGTGGACGTGGTGGCGTCCTGGGTGACCGTATAGGTCGGTTGTGTGGACATGGTTGCGTCCTGGGTGACCGTATAGGTCGGTGGTGTGGACGTGGTGGCGTCCTGGGTGATCGTATAGATTGGTTGGCTGGACCCTGTGATAGGATTCCTACATATCCCTGGCAGGAATCAAGCCTGATCGTAGTTCGCGGTTGATGGACAAAAATCCACTATGTAATAAATTACCGAGCAAGTGTACTCACTACCGGTGTAGCAATATGCACAAGCAGGGGTCGAACCACAGAGACTCGTTGGTTTTAACAAGTAGATTTAATTAATGCACAAAGTAACACAAAAGGGGGGGTTTTGATTTTTATTGATTAAACTAATGATGAAAAACAAATAAATTAAACTAATGAATTGAAAAACACAAGGATTGAAATCAAGAATGACAATGGGATTCACGGATTGGGTTTCACAATACATTCACTTTATGCTATTTTATCTCTTAAAGAAAACATCAATTTCATTCTAGGGTTCATTCACAAAATTATGAGTTGGGACGGTTTGGTGTGCGATTTGCAACTCAAGTATTCTCTTTTTATTATACTTCCAGTTACGTTTAATATAATAATCCAAGAAGACCTTAAAATCGAAAGAATATTTAAACCTAAACAAATTGATTTTAGTTGCGTCCTTAATTAGGTCTAAGTAGCAAAATATTGGTCATGTATCAATGCCCGAGTTACCGTAGCAATTGATACCCTCAAATTCTAGGGTGAAACCCTAGAACGAATTAAAGATATTTCGCCACACTAGAAAGAAATTGAATTACTAATGAAAAGCTATAACATAAAGATCATGTAATGTTATTCCCAATCCGCAAACCTAAAGGAGATTAGCTACTCATATTTGTCTCAAAACACAAAAGAAATGAATAAAAAGAAAAATACATAAAACCTGATTCTTGATGATGAACAACTCTTCAATCCTTGATCCTCTAATTACCATGGAAAATAAAGCATAAGAAGAAGAATAAAATGTCTTGCAGAAATCTATTTTAAACTAGGGAAGAAGGGTGAAAAAATTAGGAAAGGGAATGAAATCCTCCTTGAAAAAGGAAACTGATATTCTGAAATCGGGGGCGTGGGCGGTCGCCCACCTGGCCATGGGCGGTCGCCCATGTATACAGTGGTTTGGGCCTTCAGCATGGATTACACCTGGGCGGTCGCCCATATCACCCTGGGCGGTCGCCCATGTCAACAGAGACTTCAAGCATAAGTGGATCTTAAGCTTGGGCGGTCGCCCATCTGACTCTGGGCGGTCGCCCACCACAACAGTGGTTTCACCAGCATTCTCCTTGCTTCTGACCTTTTCCAAAATTACTCCAAAGTCCCTGCGAGTCCAAATTTCGCCATAATTTGTTTGTGTTTCGCGCTTTCCCGCATTTAGCCCTATTCTTAACAAAACTCCAGAACATTGATTAAAACACAACAAAACCTGGGGAATCAAGCTCCAAGTAAGCAGGAAAGTATATAAGATGGTGTGTAAAAACACATCCATCAAATACCCCCAAACTAACCTTTTGCTCGTCCTCGAGTAAAAACCAAATATGAAACTAAACTACCCAACAAATAAAAACTATCAGCAGAAAATATTTTTGACATGTTCTCAATACATACAAGGTTGCCGGCCAAGCAAGTCTCAAAATCTCACGTAAATGTGCTAAACAAGTGCCAATATGAATATGCAATTACAATTACATTAATGCATCTAACCCACAATTTTCCGCCTCGGCCTGAATGATGAATGAAATATGGGAGATCATGATCAACAAGATAAGATTGTTTATGGGTTCACTAACACATGCTCTACATCACAGATAACAATACAATTATATATACAAGGATACTCATATGCATGATTACGCACTTGTCAACCCGATTACTCAATATTGAATAAAAATATGGCTCAAAGCTAAATCCACAACAATTGTGGGGCTAGGTTCATGGGTACAAATGAAGGAATAGACATACAAACACAAGAATGTGAAATTAAAAACCTTCCATTGCATAATACTCCTTTTCGAATTTTAACTTCTCCGCTCACCTTTGTTTCCCCAATGCTTCAACCCTCAAACTAGAACTTTGTTCATACTTTATACACATGGGGTTGAAAGCATTCCCTCTCTCAAAATAAGTCACTAATCAAAAATCTTTCACAACATTAGGGGGCAATTTTTTATTTTTTTTACTTGCCCCCTTTTATACAATATACATCATGTTCTCAACTTTTGACCTTCCTCACACATTCCCGTTCATTCCCAATATAACCCCCAAACTGATCGTTTCTAATTCCACATTCTTGCAAAGGTGGGATAAACCTATTCTAAGTGTCAAGGGTTAGGGATTAGGCATCAAATGAAGGCGAATGGTGGTCTAGATGTTCCATTCTTTCTAAACAGGCTCAAAAGGGATCAAGTGACAATTTATATAAGCAGTGACGAGAGAGTCGAAGGCTCACAAGAGGATTAACAAAGAAATATAAGCCATAAATATCAAGTAACCTATTGATTTGTTATTGACAAGCATGCAATCATGTTCTAGGACCCCCGAGAATGTCAAAGTGAACCCATAAAGGACACCTAAATTAATGACCATGATCAAGAAATATGATGGAAGTGAATGGTGGTGCAATTGTGTTTTACATGTATTAATGCAATTCTAATTAACATATTCAAATTGGCACAAACTAGCAAAATTCAATCAAAATCCCTCAATTCATCACGGACGTTGGCCAACTTCCAAACATATAATGAGAACAAAATTTTTAAAATTTTCTAATTTTTTTTGGAGGGTGACACTATTTACACTCCCCTATAAACCCACAAACTCGGGGAGATATCTACCCCCAAACTCAAAATATGCTATGTTCTCATAGCAAAGAGAACAACAACATGCCTCGGGTTCAAAGGAGATAAGACACAACAAAGCAATTAAATAAAGCAATAAGAAAATCTACCTACTTGGGTTGCCTCCCAATTAGCGCATTTGGTTAAGGTCGTTAGCCCGACCACTGCTCCCAACTACATGGGATTTGATGTGACCACATTCCCTTTGGCCTTGGCTTTCCTTCCCTTGGCCCACTTCGCACATTCTCGGGCACAAATGCCCACCACTTTCCACAAGAATTTACCCTTTGTTACAAACTCGGGTGGAGCCCAAGGGATTTTTCTAACCTTTTTCTTGCTCTTTTTCTTTTTCTTCAATTTCTTTTTCTTGGGAGCCTCTCCCCCAAACTCATTTGGTTCCTTATTCTTATCACAATCATGCACCTCCTTTTCCTCCACAAAATCGCAAGCATCCTGAACATGCATCTTGACAAACAAAGTGTCAGAAATATCAAGAGAACAACACTCTTCCATTTTATCACATGAATCAATATTGGTAGACTTAAGCGGAAAGAAAGATTTTAATGGGGACACCGACCCCTTTTGGGATCGGTCTAGAGGGTGATACGGGCCATCACAAGAACCAAGATTGTCGGCCTTATTTTTCACGGCACACAAGTGGGAACCCGCACTATCCCTAGAATTCTCACCGTCATTTGTCAAATCTTCACACTGATCAACATATGAACACACCTCACTATCATCACTAGGATGTCTCATGGCATCAAACACAGAAATTTCAATTTTCTCACCCGCCACTGTCATAGACAATTTGCCATTCCTCACATTAATAATGGTGTTGGTCATCGCCATGAAAGGTCTCCCAAGTAATATGGGTGAGTCACGGCGACTTCCTTCACCTCTTGGCATTTCAAGCACCAAAAAATCAGCATGCACAATGATTGAATTTACTTGAACTAAAACATCCTCCACAATGCCCACAGGTCATTTAATGGACCGATCCACAAGTTGTAGGGCCATTGTGGTGGGTTTTAATTCGAGTAAACCCAACTCCTCATACAGATAATATGGCAACAAATTAATGCTGGCTCCAAGATCCAACATAGCTTTTACCCTCTTTGACTCCCCCATAGTAATAGAAATCAGAAAACTTCCGGGATCTTTCAATTTGGGTGGAAGACTATGTTGTACCACCGCGCTAGCATTCTCACTCATAACTACTCTCTCATTTGTCCCATATCTATGTTTCTTAGAATTTAATTCTTTGAAAAATTTGGAATAAGCAGGAATGTTTTTGATCACATTGAGTAAAGGGATATTGATGTTCACCTTGGAAAACATGTTCATCAACTCCGACATTTGCTTATCCAATTTATGTTTTAAAAACCTTTCGGGAAACGGTACGGAGGTACATATGGCATGGGGGTTGGAGAATCAACTTTAGAGTTTTCCCCCATATCATTTGTACTCTTATCACAACCATCATCATCATTATCCATATTAGCATTCTTATCTACAACAGGAGGGGGAGAAGAAGATGAAGGAGAAATTACCTCACTACCTACCTGTTTGCCATTTCGGAGAGTGATAATGGCATTTGCTTGATGTGGTTGGCTCGGAAAGGTCCCAGACTTATGACCTTGTAGGGCGGTTGCTAATTGCCCAATTTGAGTCTCCAACATCTGAAGGGCAGCTTCATGGTTCTTGGAAGCTTGTTGACTTTCCACCCTCAATTGATTATTTTTGGCTTGCATTTTCTCCATGGCCACTTCCCACGGTTCCCTTTTCTGCTCATACTGTCCTGGTGGAGGTTGAGGATGGAGAGGCTTATTTTGTTCTTGATTGCCTCCCCATGAAAATTTTGGGTGTTGTCTCCACCCCTGGTTGTATGTGTTCGAATAGGGATTATTGTTTTGAGGGAACCGCTGGCCAAATCCTTGCATTGCATGTGCCTGTTCAGGGTTAAACAGCAAACCACTTTGACACACGTTAGTAGCATGAGTGTTAGGACCACAATTAGCACAAAAATCATTTACAAGATGAGCAGTAGAAAGCATAGAGGAGGAAGAAGCATTTTGCAAAGCTAGTTTATCAAATCTTTGGTTTAACAATGCAATTTGCTTAGCAAGCTCGTTGCTTAGCCATATCTCATTCACTCCCTTTGTTGCCCCCCTAGAACCCTTTTGTTGAGAATTAGCACTCAACATCTCAAATAGTTCCTGGCATTGTTGTACAGTCTTGGTACCCAAACTACCTCCTACTGCATTATCAACCATTGATTGGTATTCAGGGGATAAAGCCCCATAAAATGTTTGATGCAGCATAGAAGCAAGAAAATTATGGTGCGGGCATTAAATTTGTAGCATCCTAAATCTATCCCATGCCTCGTGGAATGCTTCCCCCGGTTCCTGTGCAAATCCCATAATTTTCACCCTAAAATTTGTTAATGCATCATAAGGGTAAAACTTAGTAAGAAAAGCATCATGTAAAGCATCCCAAGTAGTGATGCTACGGGGAGGAAGTAACAATAGCCAAGTTTTGGCTTTATCTTTCAATGCATAAGGGAAACATTTCAGTCTCAGGTGCTCCAATGTAACACCCTCTTTTATAGGGAACCCACTCACGGTAGACATGAATTCTCTCAAAAACGCTAATGCATCCTCACCGGCAAGGCCATAAAAATTAGGAATCATGTTAAAATATTGGCCTTTGATTTCATAGGCTAGTGCTGCATTGGGCAACACTATGCATGACACCGATGTGTCGACTCTTGGCCTAGCAAACACATTCATGACTTGGTCCGCCATTTCAAAATCAAAATTTTCTTCTCCCTCGGTGGAAGAAGTTTCTAGGGCACCTTCAAGGTGATTGCCCTCTGTTAAGTATAAATCTCTCAAATACTGACCCAACCTATTAATGTCGTCGTTCAATGGTTCCAGGTTAGGATTTAAAGAACGTCGACCAAGCATACACCGATTAAATAAACTTGTTAAAAATTGCAACAAGTCCCCGGCAATGGCGCCAAAAACTTGATGGACAAAAATCCACTGTGTAATAAATTACCGAGCAAGTGTACTCACTACCGGTGTAGCAATATGCACGAGCAGGGGTCGAACCACAGAGACTCGTTGGTTTTAACAAGTAGATTTAATTAATGCACAAAGTAACACAAAAGGGGGGGTTTTGATTTTTATTGATTAAACTAATGATGAAAAACAAATAAATTAAACTAATGAATTGAAAAACACAAGGATTGAAATCAAGAATGACAATGGGATTCACGGATTGGGTTTCACAATACATTCACTTTATGCTATTTTATCTCTTAAAGAAAATATCAATTTCATTCTAGGGTTCATTCACAAAATTATGAGTTGGGACGGTTTGGTGTGCGATTTGCAACTCAAGTATTCTCTTTTTATTATACTTCCTGTTACATTTAATATAATAATCCAAGAAGACCTTAAAATCGAAAGAATATTTAAACCTAAACCAATTGATTTCAGTTACGTCCTCAATTAGGTCTAAGTAGCAAATATTGGTCATGTATCAATGCCCGAGATACCGTAGCAATTGATACCCTCAAATTCTAGGGTGAAACCTTATAACGAATTAAAGATATTTCGCCACACTAGAAAGAAATTGAATTAGTAATGAAAAGCTATAACATAAAGATCATGTAATGTTATTCCCAATCCGCAAACCTAAAGGAGATTAGCTACTCATAATTGTCTCAAAAGATAAAAGAAATGAATAAAAACATAAATACATAAAACCTGATTCTTGATGATGAACAACTCTTCAATCCTTGATCCTCTAATTACCATGGAAAATAAAGCATAAGAAGAAGAATAAAATGTCTTGCAGAATTCTATTTTAAACTAGGGAAGAAGGGTGAAAAAATTAGGAAAGGGAATGAAATCCTCCTTGAAAAAGGAAACTGATATTCTGAAATCGGGGGCGTGGACGGTCGCCCACCTGGCCATGGGCAGTCGCCCATGTATACAGTGGTTTGGGCCTTCAGCATGGATTACACCTGGGCGGTCACCCATATCACCCTGGGCGGTCGCCCATGTCAACAGAGACTTCAAGCTTAAGTGGATCTTCAGCTTGGGCGGTCGCCCATCTGACTCTGGGCGGTCGCCCACCACAACAGTGGTTTCACCAGCATTCTCCTTTCATCTGACCTTTTCCAAAATTACTCCAAAGTCCCTGCGAGTCCAAATTTCACCATAATTTGTTTGTGTTTCGCGCTTTCCCGCATTTAGCCCTGTTATTAACAAAACTCCAGAACATTGATTAAAACACAACAAAACCCGGGGAATCAAGCTCCAAGTAAGCAGGAAAGTATATAAGATGGTGTGTAAAAACACATCCATCAGCGGTCGTGAAATTGTGAGTATGGAGTATGCCTATTTGTGACTGTTTGAAGGGGTCTACCTAGTTGTTACTGTTTGAAGGAGTCTACCTAGTTGTGACTGTTTGAAGGGGTCTACCTAGTTGTGACTGTTTGAAGGGGTCTACCTAGTTGTGAAAATGTTTTGGGACATTTATGCGGTCTTTCGGACCGAGTGATTTAAAGCCTTCCGGGCTGGAGATAGTGATTTGGCTGATTTATGCAGTCTCCCGGACTGAGTGATTTAAAGCCTTCCGGGCTGGGGATATAGATGAGGGCATGTTATGCCTTGTGACTTGTTGTTGCGTTGTGCATGGGGACGTGTTGTGTCCTCTGAATGTGTTTGTTGGGAGGTGTGATTGCCTTGTGCTTTGATTATTAGAGGCGTGATGGCCTTGTGCTTTGATTGTGAGAGGCGTGATGGCCTCGTGTTTTGATTGTGAGAGGCATGATGGCCTCGTGTTTTGTCTGCTTGGGAAAGGTTGGACTTACGATGACTGCTGGTGTTCGTCTGCTGGGGACGTGTAGTCTCGTATGGGATTTGTCCACTGAGAAGGTGATTTCGGGCTTACTTTGATGGCCGGTGTTTGTTTCACCGTTATGTGTTTTGGGGGGCGTTTTGTGCCTTGGGACTTGTGTTTGGAGGCGTTTGCGCCTTTTGTGTTTGTTTTACCGTTTAGTGGGCGAGGTTCGGGCTTACGATGACGGCCGGTGTTTGGTTTACCGTTTAGTGGGCAAAATCCGGACTTACGATGATGGCCAGGGTTTGTTTTGTTGGGTTAAGGACCAAACTGCATTGAATCTGCTAAAATAGGCCTTTGAATAGCCAGGGGCAAAGATTATAAGGGCAAAGGGGTAATTTGGCCCTAAAATGCAAAGAGGTCCGTGCGGACCTTCTCTGTTTGCAAAGAGGTCTGTACGGACCTTCGTACAATTTTGAGTTCCCAGAATTTGACCAGTTCCAGAAACGAGGCATTTCCCCATTTTTCTTCTTTCAGTTCGTGAACAACCGAGAGAGAGGGAGAGAAAACCTCCATTTTGATCCAAATTCCCCAAGTAAATCCTCTGCATTTCGCTTGAATTGCTTGTTATGGCGGAAAGAGCAAGGAGAGGTCGTCGTCAACGGGGTCAAGAGGCCATTGAGCAAAGGGCGGATCTTCAAAGGAATATCACTTCCTTCGTTCCTTTGTCGAGGAATCCGGATGTGTTGTATCCGGATCCAGAGGTGCACAATATGCGAGATAGGGCCGTCGGGGAGGTAAGAAATCAATTTTGTCTTGATTCTTTGCTCGAATTATTGTATGCTAGAACTAGGTTTTAATTCTTCACATATTTGGGGCTTTTTGTTATTGCCATGCCTTTTGTGAAATTCGTGATGAATTGTTAAAATTGAGCATGTGAGAATTGTGGATATGTGATTTTTGTGCAAAAATGTGGAGATTAGCTCTTATTTGTAAAAATAAAGTGCCTCTCTTTGAAATGCATGCTTTGGTGTTTTGTACCCTATGCTATTTCTATTGTATATACATTGTGAAAAATTGCCGTGTAGGGACGAACTTTGTGTAAAAAGTGTGACATGTGCCGTGTTTTGTGATGGGTTTTGTCTTGAAAGTGTGTATCGTGTAGGGACGGACTTTTTGAAAATGTGTCATGTAGTGTGTACCGTGTTTTTGGTGACGGACTTTGTGGGGAGTTTATGTGCAATGCGCCCCGTGTTTTGTGACGGGTTTTGTCTTGAAAGTGTGTGCCGTGTAGGGACGGACTTTTTGAAAATGTGTCATGTAGTGTGTACCGTGTTTTTGGTGACGGACTTTGTGGGGAGTTTATGTGCGATGCGCCCCGTGTTTTGTGACGGGTTTTTGAAAACGTGTCGTGTAGGGCTTAATCCCTCTATTGAGAAAATTTATACAGTGTGTGCCATGTTTCGGGATGGACTGCATGGGGAAAATTATGTGCAATGTGTGCCGTGTTTTGTGACGGGTTACATGTGGAAAATTATGTGCAATGTGTGCCGTGTTTTGTGACGGGTTTTCTTTGTTTTGCCGTGTTGGGACGAACTTTTTATGCTTTGGTTTCCTTTTGGTATTTTTGCATTAAGTACTGTGACTAACGTACCTTTGTTGTGTTTACCTGCAGGATGAGGGGCTTTTGTCTGGGAAAGCCAAGAAGATGAAGTCTCAGGGGTCGCTCGAGGCAGTAGTTGAGCTGTGGAAGCAGTTGCCAGATATTTCCCGGGAGGGTAGGCCAGAGTCAGGAGAATTTGGTCTTTGGTTCGGGTTTGGGCGCATTCGTGGAGAACCTGGCCGGGATTGCGGAGACAAGGAAGAAAAAGAGTATCTTCCTGGCCTTGTCCGAGTATTGGTGGGACACCACGCATACCTTCCATTTGAGTTGGGGAGAGGTGACGGTGACTCCTACCGACTTTGCAGCTATTACTGGGCTTTCCTTCAAAGGAGGGCCAGTGAGATGGCGTGACAGGATGTCCGATGGGACGTTGGCTGAGCTGCTGGGCTTCGCGCCTTTTCCTCGCAGGGGCCTGGGCATGCTATATAGCAATGTAGAGGCGCAAATTACGACCAACATTGGGGCCTATCGCCCGGGTACCGGTTTGGTTACGGCTGAGCAGCTGGCGCGCTCCTTCTTGTGGTTTGCTCTCTCCGAGACTTTGTTCTCGAATCACGCTACCTCGGCTCCTTTTCCTCTGCTGGAGAGTTTGGTGGATTTGGAGAGGGTTGGTGAGATAGCCTGGGGCGAGGCGGGCCTGGCCGAGCTTTATTTTTCTTTGGAACGGTTTAGCCGAGGCATGGCTAGTTCTCTGGACTGCTTTGATTTTGCTTTGGTGGAATGAGTTTATTGCTGTTTTTGATTTAGCAGTTTTTCATTTCTCCATTTTCTTTTGCCCTGAGCTTTATCTGCTTTTGTCGCAGGTGTGGTTTTATGAGGTCTTCCGGTGCTTTCCGTGGGACCGAGATGCTGAGGCCCTGGAGGCCTATCCTGCTTTGTTGGGCTGGGCCCGTCATTTGAGGAGGAGGAGGATGAATAGGGGGAAGCTCACCATCGCCTATCGGGAAGTCCAGGAATACCTGGAGAAGGATGGCTCGATGGAGTTTGAGTTGTATCCCTGGGCTCAATATGGAGGCGACGAGCTAGAGGGTGGTCCCGTGGTGACGGCACAGAGGAAGATGCTGCGGGATCCGCCCTTTGGGATGATGAATCCCTACCACATGGGTGTGCTAGAGTACGACAGGTACTGGGATGGCGTGAATGCCGTGGAGTTCATTTTGTTTGGCAAGGAGTACGGGACCTTCGTCCGGAGGAAGCTGAGGACGCCGCAGGTGTTGGCGAGAGAGAGGCGGGATGGTCCACCACGTCCTCCAGATGATTCGGTGCCGGGGCCGGACTTCACTTATGTACGGGGCGACTCGTCGAGGCGGAGGGTGTCGGCACCTATTCCTGAGCAGGCTCCTGCTGCCTATCGGGTTGACCCAGATGCGCTGGTGAGTGTGCTTACTCTTTTCCATTTTGGCATCTTTTCTGTATTTTTCTCTTTTGCTAATTATGACTGTATCTCTTTTTGTTGAGCGTTTCTTTGATTGTTTGCTTGTGCAGGTCTCAGGGAGATCTTTCGACATGTTGACCCGCCGTTACGTGGCGTTGAGGTCTTTTGTGTAGAAGATGGCGAGGAAGCTGTCTTGCCAGTCTTCGCGACGTGCACCGGCGTACGAGCCGATGCCTTCGAGGCATTCTGTGGACGTTCCTCCGTCGAGGGCTGAGCCAGGGCCGCAGCAGGAGGGACCTATTCGGGGGCGGCATAGTATTGATGCAGGGACATCTTCGGGGGTCCGGCGGCAGCCGGTTTTTCACCAGTTCTTGCCGGTGCAGGGGTCTCAGGGAGAGGGTTCGTCGGAGCCTTCCTTCTTTGATCCTTTTACCGGGCTCGATCTTGCGGACTACTTCGAGTACTTGCCTGAGGAGGGGGTCCAGTATTCGGTCGACGAGGGCATGACTGGCGAGTTTGACGAGCTGCCTGACTTCGCGTTCGCTGAGGTCGATGATGACGAGTCGGAGTAGGGCTCATTTGCTTTCCTTCTTTCCATTTTTTTTGTTTAGCAATAGACATTTTGAGTACCTGTAATAACACTTGTATTTGCACAGCAAAAGTATTTTATTTTAAGATGTAATGTCACGTTTTATGATTCCCGGGGTTTGTCCTAGGAATTGTTGCTAGTTTATTATTTGTGCATGCCACGTGAGCTGGGAGTGTGTTTGTGGGTAGTGTATGCTTGCCGGAGATGGCTTTGGCTAAAATTTGGACAGTTTGGAGCAAGGTCCTGCTGGAACAGTGGCTATTGTACTGTTTGCTGGAAAAGTGGGGCCATGTTGCAAGAAGGTCCGTATGGACCACTTAGGTTTGCAAAAAGGTCCGTACGGATCTTCTTTGATTTTGGGGAGAGGATAAGTGTTTTCAGGATGTCTGAACTTTCCTCACTTCCCATTTGCAGTCATTTCGAGCTTTCTTCCCCATTTTCTCTAGGAACCTCCATTTTTTGCCATGGATTCTTCGTATGTTCCAAGAATTTTGCCGAGGCTTTTGAAGGAGAGACAATCATACTTCCTTGAGCAGCTGAAAATGTGGATGCGACACCGTATGAGGCATCAGAGGCGGGCTTTCGAGGTGAGGTTTCGATTCTGCTCGGTTTGGTCTTTTAAGGAGTTGGTTCCTGATTGGGAATTGTTGCGGGCTGCCGCAAGGTTCTGGGAAGTTAGGAGGCATGTGTATAGCTTCTCCTACAATGATGTGACGCCCACTTTCGAGGATTTTCGAGTTTTGATGGGAGGACCGGCGGTGGAGGCCATCTCGCTTCCTTTGATTAGCGGTGCTGCCGTGTGCGTGAAGCTTGCATGCTTTCTTCGGGCTTCGTTGGAAGAAGTGCAGGGTATGTCCTTTGATTCGGGTCACATTGACATTTCTGTGCTGCCGGAGCGGTTTATGAGTGATGACGAGAGTGACGTCTCGTGGGATGCATTTACCTTGTGCGTGATAGCGACGCTTTTCATGGTCAGCTCCCTTGGGGTTTGTGATGGCGCTTTGCTGGATGTGGTTGGGCACTGCAGAGCCGGAGAGGATATTGTGCCATTGGTGCTGGGGGAGACCCTTCACGGCATTGATCATCTGGCGACTGGAGATAGGTTCATGAGAGGGGGAAGCCCCGCTTTGCTCACTTTCTGGCTGCGAGAGAGACTTCAGGCTATGCCCGAGGCTCCGACGTCGTTTAGCCCGTGGTCGTTTGCTCGGCGACCTCTTATATTGGATATGGATCAGTCCGCCTAGGAGAGATGAATGGCACAGCTTGGTACGCATCAGATCCGCTGGTGGGTTCCGTATTTGTGAATGTGTGCCCAAATTCTATTATTGTTTTTTAGTTTGGATTCACTTGAGTTTGAAAACATCCGGTTTAATTTGAAAAACGGAGTCGCCACGCCATTTTGATTTCCTCAAAACTTTGAAAAAAGGATTTAGGGTTCGGAGGTTAAGTTACCCCTTGGGAAGAACGGATCGTCGTTCACCCAAGGTGCCTTGCCGAAGCAAGTCTCCCAGGATTCCATTTTTCGTGCTTGCTTGTGTGCATGTGTTAAAAAGAGGGGGGGATGTTCCAAGTTGTCTTCCGGACGTATAAACCATTTAGTTGGTTATCGCTCGGGATTCCTTGGATTTTTATGTGTTCGGGACTTTGATCCCGTCCTCATCTTGGACTTGTGTTCATCGCTATTTGACCTTGGGTCTTGCGTGATCAAGAGAAGGACTCTCTTTTATAGTCCAAAATGGGGTTCTTTAGAAAGGAGTGACCTTAGCCCATCAATCCTACACCTTGAGACGATTGAGCTTGTGTAGGGACTACTATACTCGTCTCAAGTGATAATCGGAGATATAGGATTCAAGGTTTATCCCTTTCTAAAGAGATTGTGGCACCTTTAATGGAAGAAACGATGTAAAGATAGGATCTTTACACCGGTCCGCTCCAAAGGATGCATCAAATACTAATGGGGACATGGGGAATGCATGTTTAGGATAAAAATGACATTTTTAATGAAAAAGATGACATTTTTGGGTGCAAAAGATGCTATTTGTTTGCAAAGGATGCTTTTTATGTAAAGAAAGGATTTTTAATGCAAAGGATGCATTTTTATGTGAAAAAATAGCATTTTATATGCAAAGGATGCATAAAGATGTCATTTTGAAAGCAAAGGATGCTACTTTGATGTAAAGAGATGATTTTTAATGCAAAGGATGCATTTTTATGCATGAAATGGGTTTTAGGTGCAAAGGATGCAATTTTTAATGTAAATGAATCATTTTTAAGAGCAAAGGATGGAACTTTTATGTAAAAAAGAGATTTTTAGGTACAAAGGATGCACCTTTAATGCAAAGACTACATTTTTATGAGCAAAAGACGCTATTCTAATGCAAAGGATGCAAAGGGAGGGGAATATGATTTACATGTCCAAATATATGATCTTTAACAACAATATACCAAGTCCCAAGCAAATATATAGTAATATGCAAAGCAAGGAGCAAATATATCACATATATACAAGTATAATGCAAGATAAGGGGGTGAGAGGTTACCAATGGTGGTGACTTCTTTCTCTTTGGAGTTCACCTAGGGAAGGGACCAACTTTTGGAGGCTTCAAGGAGGAGGGAGGTGGCTCTTGGCACTATCAGCCTACTGAGTTTTCGTAATGGTGTTTTTGTAGAGTTTTTGTGCTGGAAATCTGTCTTGCAGAATGGGTAGAGGAGGCCTCTATTTATAGGCAGTCTGGAAAAATCCAATGAAGCCGTGCGGCTAGGAGTTCTCTCCTAATGCAGCTGTGCGGCATTATCCCTTGTGACTCAGCATCTTTCTAGAATCATGCAAGGTGGCATTCTAGAAGGGTTTTTTATATAAAATGAAAACGTGGTTTTTTAATTCCAAGTAATTCCTTCACCCCTCGGAAGGTTCGGAATAGTTCCCGAATTGCTCCTGAACTTTAGGAATGTCCGGGGAATTGCCGGGAAACTTAACCGGTAGGCATGAGCCAGATTTGGGTACATACAGAAGCCCCTCGGCAACGTCACTTGTAGGGCGAGTAGGGTTTTCGATAGAAAAGGATCCGATCTGGCGAATGCCGAGACGGATTAGGTGACCAAAGTGGTCGAGTGGCTGAACCTTTGAAAGGCTACCTACGTATCCCGAGTAGGAATTAAGCCATAATCGTAGTTCGGAATCCACTGGGGAAAGGGGGTGTCATATGTGACGAATTGGCTGAACCTAAAGTAGGCTACCTACGTATCCCGGAGGAATCAAGCCAGGCCGTAGTTCAGGCGAAGAGAAACTAGGCTCTTGCTGGGGAAATAGAAGGGAAAGCGACCTGGGAGGTCAAGCGACTGATCCTACTGGGGATATGCTAGAAGTGACCGATGTGGTCGGATATCTGGACCTCTATGAGGGGCTACTTCACCACTGAGGAGTGTTGAAGGAACAGGGTGACCATTGTGGTCGGATGGCTGGACCTTTTATGAAAGGCTACCTACGTATCCCGGAGGAATCAAGCCTTGGTCGTAGTTCAAGCATCACTAGATAGTTAGGAACGATGTCTAGGATCCTTGAGGTTTTGACGATTAATGGAGGAGTCACCTGATTGACAATTAATGGAGGTTGTCACCTGATTGACAATTACTGGAGGTTGTCACCTGATTAAACTAAAGCTTATGTCACTATCGAGTAGATAGAGGTAGCCGAAGTTAGGAAAACTTGAGCGTACTTCTCAATCTGTGATAGAGGTAGCTAAAGTTTGGAGAACTTGAGCGTACTTCTCAATCCGTGATAGAGGTAGCTAATGTTTGGAGAACTTGAGCGTACTTCACCATCTGTGAGATAGAGGTAGCTAAAGTTTGGAGAACTTGAGCGTACTTCTCAATCCGTGATAGAGGTAGCTAAAGTTTGGAGAACTTGAGCGTACTTCTCAATCCGTGATAGAGGTAGCTAAAGTTTGGAGAACTTGAGCGTACTTCTCAATCCGTGATAGAGGTAGCTTAAGTTTGGAGAACTTGAGCGTACTTCTCAATCTGTGATAGAGGTAGCTTAAGTTTGGAGAACTTGAGCGTACTTCTCAATCTGTGATAGAGGTAGCTTATGTTTGGAGAATAGAGGTAGCTTAAGTTTGGAGAACTTGAGCGTACTTCTCAATCTGTGATAGAGGTAGCTTATGTTTGGAGAACTTGAGCGTACTTCTCAATCTGTGATAGAGGTAGCTTAAGTTTGGAGAACTTGAGCGTACTTCTCAATCTGGGATAGAGGTAGCTAAAGTTTGGAGAACTTGAGCGTACTTCTCAATTTGTGATAGAGGTAGCTGAAGTTTGGAAAAACTTGAGCGTACTTTTCAATCCCTTTCGAATCAGAGATAGAGGTAGCTGAAGTTTGGAAAAACTTAAGCGTACTTCTCAATCTCTTGTGAACCAGAGATAGAGGTAGTTGAAGTTGAAAAAACTAAAGCGTACTTCACAATCTCTTTCAAACCAGAGATAGAGGTTCACCTTATTTGATTTGATTCTAACAGATATAACGGAGATTTTAGGGAGAAATTTATATGATTTTGGAAATTTATACGATCTTCCGGACTGGGTAATTTATAGCCTTTCGGGCTTCGTTCAATGATTTTGAGAAATTTATACGGTCTTCCAGACCGGGTAATCTATAGCCATTCGGGCTACGGATAATGATTTGGGAAAATCGTTATTCCATTTGGAGATAACGGGAATCGCGAGAGATAGCGAAATGTTATTCCTTCATTCGGGAATAACGGAGATCGCGAGAGATAGCGAAATGTTATTCCTTTATTCAGGAATAACGGAGATAGCGAGAGATAGCGAAATGTTATTCCTTTATTCAGGAATAACGGAGATCGCGTGAGAGGTCGAAATGTTATTCCTTCCTTCGGGAATAACGGAGATCGAAAGAGATAGCGAAATGTTATTCCTTCATTTGGGAATAACGGAGATCGCGAGATAGCGAAATGTTATTCCTTCATTCGGGAATAACGGAGATCGCGAGAGAGGTCGACATGTTATTCCTTCATTCGGGAATAACTGAGATCGCGAGAGAGGTCAAAATGTTATTCCTTCTTTCGGGAATAACGGAGATCGAAAAGGATAGCGAAATGTTATTCCTTAATTCGGGAATAACGGAGATCGCGAGATAGAGAAATGTTATTCCTTCATTCGGGAATAACGGAGATCGAAAGAGATAGCGAAATGTTATTCCTTCATTCGGGAATAACGGAGATCGAAATAGATAGCGAAATGTTATTCCTTCATTCGGGAATAACGGCGATCATGAGAGAGGTCGAAATGTTATTCCTTCATTCGGGAATAACGGAGATCGAAAAAGATGGCGAAATGTTATTCCTTCATTCAGGAATAACGGAGATCGCGAGAGAGGTCGAAATGTTATTCCTTTTTTCGGGAATAACGGAGATCGAAAAGGATAGCGAAATGTTATTCCTTCATTCGGGAATAACGTAGATCGCGAGAGAGGTCGAAATGTTATTCCTTCCTTCGGGAATAACGGAGATCGCGAGAGATAGCGAAATGTTATTCCTTCATTCGGGAATAACGGAGATCGCGAGAGATAGCGAAATGTTATTCCTTCATTCGGAAAAAATGGAGATCGCGAGAGAGGTCGAAATGTTATTCCTTCCTTCGGGAATAACGGAGATCGAAAAAGATAGCGAAATGTTATTCCTTCATTCGGGAATAACGGAGATCGCGAGAGATAGCGAAATGTTATTCCTTCATTTGGGAATAATGGAGATCGCGAGAGATAGCGAAATGTTATTCCTTCATTCGGGAATAACGGAGATCGCGAGGGATAGCGAAATATTATTCCTACATTCGGGAATAACGGAGATCGCGAGGGATAGCGAAATGTTATTCCTTCATTCGGGAATAACGGAGATCGCGAGGGATAGCGAAATGTTATTCCTTCATTCGGGAATAACGGAGATCGTGAGAGAGGTCGAAATGCTATTGCCTTCTGGCCATAACTGAGATTTTTAACAAAAAACGTTATCCCATTTGGCGATAACAGAGGATTTCCCGGAGGAAACGTTATTCCATTTGGCAATAACGGAGGATTTCCCGGAAGAAACGTTATCCCATTTAGCGATAACGGAGGATTTTTAGGAGACAACGTTATATCTATTTGGATGTAACGGGAAAACTTAGGAGAAAGCGTTATTCCATTTGGAGATAACGAGAATATTTTGGGCAAAAGTATTTCCTATTTTGATTTGGTAATCAATTAATGTTATTTTTCTTTGTGCATGTCACATGAGCCACGGGCTGACTCTTTTGCGGAAAGGTAACGTGAGAGGATTTTTATGAAACAATGTGTTTGGAATGTATGTGTTTGGGCACTGTTTGAGACAGGTTTCGAGCAAGTGGGGTCGTATCCCTTGGGTGCGGAATGAGCTGCTGCTGTTGCTGAGATTTGGTTAATGCTGCCAAAGGGTATCATGTGGACCAAATTTCCCTCTTGGACTGAGATCGGGTTTAATCCTCGGGTCTTGACTAAAGTTTCCTTCTCAAACTCTGACACTTGAAGCTGATGTTGACAGGCTTTTAGAACCAAAGACTAAAGCAGATGTCGAAGCGACCAAACCTCTCTTCTAGGGGATGGATGTGACTTATCGAAGCCCCGGTCTAAGGAATTTTTTTTTGCAAAGCCCAGGTTCTATTAAAACAAGGAAAAATTCTTTCATTTGGTAAAGCCCCGGTTGCAAAACCCCAGTTGGATGAACTGAGTAGGCGAAGTCTTAGTTTTTCGAAGAAGTGACTTGGTGAAGCCCTAATCTGATGACCTAGCAAAAATCCCAATCTGATTGGTACTGCGAAAGTGATCTTGAGTTTAATCTAACCAAGACTGAATCCATCTTGTGACATGGTAAGGAACCCGATGCGGACCCAAAAAAAATGGCTGAAGAAGCCCCAGTCTAAGGAAATGGCTTGGCAAAGCTCCAATCTTGAAGAGTGTCAAGGCAGCCCTAATGCGAAATTGTAGCAGAAGAGGGAAACCTATCTTTTTCTTTTTTTTATTTATTTTCTTTAGACAATCAGTCAACCTTAAGAAGATGTGAAAGAAAAGATTCTTTGAAATTTATACATGCAGGGGCATATTTTTCGAAAGCTGGGAATAGATCCCGATTTTGTGTAATTTTGATGGCCTTATTCAATGTAGGCACGAGAACTCGATTTGGGTTTGACTCTTTTGAGAGAGTATAAGCATAGAAAGGTTGGTAAAAGTGTATGGAAGCCCCTGTTGACAGAAAATCAGTGTTTAGCACTGTTTTTCCTAAGAGGTAGAAAAAGAAGACTTGTCAAGACATCTGAAAACTTGTTTTATTTACAATGATCACAAGATTGCTTAAAACCCTTTATTAATGTTCTGGTTATTCAACTACTAATCTCGATATGAAAAAAACATTTTTATTAATCATGAGGAGAAAGTCAACCGATGTCGCGGATCAAGGTTGGCTGGGTGTGAAAGAAAGCTTTGTGTATAGGGAGGTCATTGATGAGACCAGGTTTTCTGGGATTTGGATGTGTTTATGGGAGAGACCGAATTTTCAGGAATTTGAATGTGCTTATGACCGGACCATTTATGGTTGCCTACGTTCCCCTCATTGTGAGGAGCTCAGGTCGCCGTAGTTCGGCTTCAGCCGGACTGTGTTTGGTTTTGGGAAATGGGATTTGTGGTTCCTTTAGTGGAAAGGCTTAGATGAGAAGGTTGGATGATGAGGCATGAGCCTCGGGATGATTCCTTGACCAAGTTATTTTTGGACGACTGCTTCAATTGCTTCCTGATTTTCGTCTTTCATTGGAGGAGAAAGAGAAAGGCTTCACATATGCCTAAAGGCTTATGGAATGTTTCTGCCTTTGCTTTGACAACTCCATTGCTATTGACAACTTTCATTCTCTGAGCTTTGTTTTTGCCTGTCTGTCAAGCTTTTGATTGGCGACGCTAGATCCTTGGCCTCAATTTTTTTTTTTTAATCATTTTTCATTTTTTTTATGCAACCCTATTTTTTGCCTAGACTGTCCCTTTCAGGGTTTTCAGCCTAGCTGGGTATTACTCTTTTTGCACTATATTTTTTTTTCTTTCACGTGCAACCCTATTTTTTTGCCTAGACAACCCCTTACAAGGTTTTTAGCCTAGCTGGGTATTACTCTTTTCGCACTTTTTTTTTTTTATGTGCAACCCTGTCTTTTGCCTAGACCGCCCTTTTTTTTTGGGATTTTCAGCCTAGCTGGGCATTACTCTTTTTGCACTAAGATTTTTTTTCTTATTTTTTTTTTGAAGCACCTGAGGGCCAAGGCAAGCCCCTGCTTGAACTTTCTTGATACCCTTGAGGTCTAAGGCAAGCTCCTAGGTTGTTGTCGACATGGGGTCAATCTTTCGAAGCTGAGTGGACTTTTGTTGTTCCTTGACGATACCGCCATCGTTGACTTGGTCAAGGTGATGGTGAGGACATGGTTTGGGAAGTGTATGGCTTGATGAAGGTTTTTTATGAGATAAGGAAAGTGTATGGTTTGATGGAGACCTTTTGGGAGGTAAGGAAAGTGTATGGGGAAGGCATTAGTTGACTTTCTCACACTGATTAATCAGAATATTAATTATTTCGAGAGATTATTTGTTGAGCAATGCAAGTGATCATATAAATAAAACCATTTCATTAAATGTAATGTAGGTATGCAAATAATGTCTTAAGTCTAGCAAGAAAAGAAGAAGACTCTTTTATAGAAGATTGAAGACTAATTACAATGTCCGAGGAGGACTTGATTGAAAGAGGAAAGTACTAGAACCTACGAAGGTTAACTGAGAGACTATATTCATTTCTTTTTTTCTTTTTTTTTTTAAGGATAGGTAACCCCTAGCCTAGCTACTCTTTGCTGGTTGGACTGTCAGGACACTCGAGCTTTCTATTTTCTGTTGACTTCTGGATCCCATACCGCAGACCGAGGCAGTGATTCGTTATATGCCCATGATACCGGTGGAAGTGGAGGGATTTGAGGCCATGGGATAGCTGGAGTAAATACAAGTTGTCCAAAGAAACGGGTCGGAAAAGTCACGGGGACAAAACTTGTTGACTGAGCATACTGCTGGAAGGAAGTGAACCTGGGAGGACTTTGAGGGATATTGGGATTTTTTTGGGAGGATTAAAAACTGGATCTTATCTGAGGAGGTGAGGGTGTTGGAGCCCTGATGGCCTGGGATGTTGGAAATGACTGAAAAGGGGTAGTCCTTGGCAAGGGATCATATGTGGATGGAGGAGGGTATTGTTTATAGGATGGAGGGGCTGAGATCACTGTTTCTAGAGTCTCATCTTTCATGACCAGGGAACCATTTGCCTCAACTGTTACATGGACTCCATGACGGCGGAGAGCACCGATGAGCATGGCCAGCTGTTCTTCATGAACCTTATGGGCACTTTCCAAAGCCAGGACTAACTCTTCCTTCCTAACCATCTGATTTCCTGTACCCTCACTATTTTCTGTCAAATCTGCCATTCTGACTCTCTGAGCTGACAAAACTGATGGTTCTGCCGAACTGTATGAACCTAAGGCTTCCGCACTGAAAGGCTGCTGACCCGGTATTTTCACCCACTTCTTTCTCGATGCGGGAAAGGGATAGACAAGGTTTAGACTCGGGGTAAGTGAGGTTTAGATTCGGAGGTAAGTGTTTAGGCTGAAGGTTCAAGTAACATGCACTTATTTTGCTTACCTTTTGCTCAAAACACATTTTTTTTCTAAGTCTAATTGATCGAAAAAGATTGGACCTTGGAAGGTAGAGATCGAAAATAGGGGATCGGACCAAGGAGGTCACGATTAGAGATTTGACCATGAAAGGTCGATATGGAAAATCGGAGATCGGACCGAGGAGGTCGCGATTAGGGATTTGACTGTAAAGGGTCGAGATGGAAAATCGGGGATCGGACCGAGGAGGTCGCGATTAGGGATTTCAGAGATAGGAGCATGCAATTATGATTCTGTTAATTGTTCAAGTTTACTTAAAACAATGTCTTTTATTTATTTCTATTTTGTTGGGAAAGGTGGTTTGCCCTTCTTTTTCGCAACTACTCTAGATCCTGGATCAGTGGGTTCCGTCACTACGCCTATAAGCTCCTCGTATTCCACCTGTATTTCGACCTCCCAGGGTGGACAGCCCTGGGCGAGGGTCCTATAGGACACGCGGATCCCACCGACCGAGAGAGAAGAACGCTCCTAAAGGGTCTAGCGGGTCATAAGAACTTTTAACGCGCAAGCGATGCGGATTATAGTCAAGGCAATGCCGGGAAAGTCTCGCCTTTCAGCCTTAACGGTATTTTGGCAGAGTTTCGCTTGCGCGAATGACGTTTTGACTTTTTTTTGGCAATGTCCAAGAAGATAATAGGTATGAGTCGGGCGGTAAAAGCCGGATGACACAGTGTCACATTGAACTTCGTTGCATACTTTGTGCGTGAGTCAAAGTCGAAGTCAATTTTGGGTCAAGATCTTGCCAATTTTTCCTTGTCGGAATTCTGGCAGAGCTCCGCTTGCGCGAAAGATCTTTGGATTTTTGGCACGGACATGGTCTCGACTCTTACGCATCCCGTGCGGGTCAAGGTCAAAGTCAATGCCAGAGTCAAGATTCTACCAATTTTTCCTTGCAGAATTTCGGCAGAGCTCCGCTTGCGCGAAAGATCTTGACTTCCGTTATGGACTAAGATTTGACCTTTACGGGGATATGCAACTAGGCTATATGACACGGACCAGACCAAAAACCAACCAAAAGTCACGGTTTTTTGAAACGTGTGACACGGACTGTGCATTGGTCGACATTGGCTGCCATGGGGAGTTTGGGATGATTCTGTGCGCGCCCGGGAGCATCGTAAGGCTGTCCGTGACTGCAACTGAACAACCATCCCGGGTTGAAGGACGTGCGTGCAAAGTGTACAGGATATATAAGGTGCGCCTAGTGTGCGATCTCCTAAAAAATGTTCCTTTTTGAGTTAAAATAGAGATTTTCAGAAATGTGTTTTAAAAGGAATGATTTTTCGGGACGGGGAAAAATGCAACAGTTAAGGCACATAAATTTTCTAGAGCCTGGTCAGCTTTGGAACTGAATAGCCCCAAGCTACGTAAGCTACCAGATTAACCTCAATATTGTCTTGGTGGAATTGCCATTGAGGCCGCTCGGCTGGAATCCAAGGTGGATTAAGCCGTACGGCTGCATGGATCAATTTTTCTAGGTTCCAATCCTTTGCAGTTTCAGGTTGCTCCCCGAACATTTTAGGCACCTTTCAGCTTCAGCAAGCTTCCTGTTCAATTTCCAGAGTATGCACAATTCCCAATATGCAATATGCAATGCAATGCAAGGAAAGAAAGCAAGCACGATAATTGGAATCCGTGACGGGAGGCTAACCCGCTCAAAGGAAAAAAGCTTTCTTATTTTTTTTTCGAAAAAAAGGGATACCGGTACGTGGGATTGTTAGACCACCTTTTATCCCAAGCCCAGGGTTAGGAAGCGATACAGGAAGGTTAGTGGTTTCCACCTATATACCAGGTATCATTTTTATTTTGAAAATAAAAACTTTTCTCCTTTGGGATATCCCCAGCGGAGTCGCCAAACTGTGAATGTGTGCCCAAATTCTATTTTTGTTTTTTAGTTTGGATTCACTTGAGTTTGAAAACATCCGGTTTAATTTGAAAAACGGAGTCGCCACGCCATTTTGATTTCCTCAAAACTTTGAAAAAAAAGGATTTAGGGTTCAGAGGTTAAGTTACCCCTTGGGAAGAACGGATCGTCGTTCACCCAAGGTGCCTTGCCGAAATAAGTCTCTCAGGATTCCATTTTTCGTGCTTGCTTGTGTGATTTCTTGTGTGCATGTGTTGAAAAGAGGGGGGGATGTTCCAAGTTGTCTTCCGGACGTATAAACCATTTAGTTGGTTATCGCTCGGGATTCCTTGGATTTTTATGTGTTCGGGACTTTGATCCCGTCCTCATCTTGGACTTGTGATCATCGCTATTTGACCTTGGGTCTTGCGTGATCAAGAGAATGACTCTCTTTTATAGTCCAAAATGGGGTTCTTTAGAAAGGAGTGACCTTAGCCCATCAATCCTACACCTTGAGACGATTGAGCTTGTGTAGGGACTACTATACTCGTCTCAAGTGATAATCGGAGATATAGGGTTCAAGGTTTATCCCTTTCTAAAGAGATTGTGGCACCTTTAATGGAAGAAACGATGTAAAGATAGGATTTTACATCGGTCCGCTCCAAAGGATGCATCAAATACTAATGGGGACATGGGGAATGCATGTTTAGGATAAAAATGACATTTTTAATGAAAAAGATGACATTTTTGGGTGCAAAAGATGCTATTTGTTTGCAAAGGATGCTTTTTATGTAAAGAAAGGATTTTTAATGCAAAGGATGCATTTTTATGTGGAAAAAATAGCATTTTATATGCAAAGGATGCATAAAGATGTCATTTTGAAAGCAAAGGATGCTACTTTGATGTAAAGAGATGATTTTTAATGCAAAGGATGCATTTTTATGTATGAAATGGGTTTTAGGTGCAAAGGATGCAATTTTTAATATAAAGGAATCATTTTTAAGTGCAAAGGATGCAACTTTTATGTAAAAAAGAGATTTTTAGGTGCAAAGGATGCACCTTAAATGCAAAGACTACATTTTTATGAGAAAAAGATGCTATTCTAATGCAAAGGATGCAAAGGGAGGGGAATATGATTTACATGTTCAAAGATATGATCTTTAACAACAATATACCAAGTCCCAAGCAAATATATAGTAATATGCAAAGCAAGGAGCAAATATATCACATATATACAAGTATAATGCAAGATAAGGGGGTGAGAGGTTACCAATGGTGGTGACTTCTTTCTCTTTGGAGTTCACCTAGGAAAGGGACCAACTTTTGGAGGCTTCAAGGAGGAGGGAGGTGGCTCTTGGCACTATCAGCCTACTGAGTTTTCGTAATGGTGTTTTTGTAGAGTTTTTGTGCTGGAAATCTGTCTTGAAAAATGGGTAGAGGAGGCCTCTATTTATAGGCAGTCTGGAAAAAGCCAATGAAGCCGTGCGGCTAGGAGTTCTCTCCTAATGCAGCCGTGCGGCATTATCCCTTGTGACTCAGCATCTTTCTAGAATCATGCAAGGTGGCATTCTAGAAGGGTTTTTTATATAAAAGGAAAACGTGGTTTTTTAATTCCAAGTAATTCCTTCACCCCTCGGAAGGTTCGGAACAGTTCCCGAATTGCTCCTGAACTTTAGGAAAGTTCGGGGAATTGCCGGGAAACTTAACCGGAAGGCATGAGCCAGATTTGGGTACTTACAGCATTGGGGAATCGAGACTAGAAGGGCCTTTCAGGAAGGGTCCTATGTTGTCAGAGTTCCAGGTTTATCTTAGTCCTCCTTCTACATTCCATCACTTGTTTCCCGGCAGATCGGGATGTGGCAAGAGCCTTTGTTGGGCTGGGATGACCTTGCCACTGCGGAGGTGGCTCCTCTTTGTATGGCAACTCTAGGTGCTCTCTTGTATTTCCTGAGGGTATGGAAGTATTCTGCTTTCCCTCCTATTGTGCTCCTTCAACGTCGGGAGAGCGTTGTATTGACTACCGTGTACCTGGATTGGTACGAGCTGTGCGTTGGGCAGTCCCAAGTGATTTTGGGGAGCAGGCGTGAAGCGATTCTGGGGCCCGATTGCTGTCGTAGCTATTGGCTTAGGAGTGCCAAAGCCTGGTCTGACCCTCAGGATGTTACGGAAGACGCTTTGTTTGACTACGAGACCAGAGTTGACCGAGTGACGGAGAGAGGTCCTCTCTTGCAGACTCGCAGGGAGGAGATCCTAGCCGAAGCACGGGCGAATGAAGCCCTGCGAGCTACTGGATTGTTTGACTCTACGGGGAGGACCCCTAATCTCGGACTGAGAGATGCAGAGCTGGCTCGCGTGGAGCGAAGGAAGACTCGCCGGGGACGAGGAAAGAAAGGGAAGAATGGCGAGGGGACAAGCGCAGATGGCGCGGAATGACCTCCTAGGTATCCATTCATTGCATTGCAAACACATTATTTGTTAAATGTATTAAGCTGTCTTTTAGCATGTTGTGAACTTGAGAGTAGACCGTGCTTGAACTCATCAAGAAATGTTGTAATCGTTAGTGATTTGTGATTTACTTTTAAAGCTTTATCGAGACGCAAGATCTCTTGTTCGCTTTTTGTTTCTTTTGTGAGCCTTGATGGCGTCCATCTTTGGACTTCTTTGTTGCATTTGCGGACTGAAGCAGCCAGCTGGGCCTTGACGGTAATCCCCTTTTGCCTGGGTTTTGTATTTTTATGGGAGGTTGGGTGATCCCTTGACAAGTCGTTTAGACGGTCTTTTTCGTGGCCTCCTTGCCTCTTGTTTGTTGGCGTCGGGCTCTTGACCTCTTTTTTGTAGCTTCTGCTTGAGCTTATTATTTTTTTTTAGAGTCTTTGCTCGAGCTCTTTTTTTTTTGAAGCACGTGAGGGCAAAGACAAGCCCCTGGCTTGGAAGTTGACATGGGTCAGTCGTTTGATGTTGAGTGACCCTCGGATGTCCTTTGATGTTGCCGCCGTCGTTTGACTTGGTCAAGGTGATGTTGGGGGCATGCTCTTGGAAAGTGTGTAGTTTGATGGAGGTCTTGATTGACTTTCAAACTTTTGACTTTTTTGTGCGTTTTTTAGACCAGACCAATTAAGGTTGCCTTCGTTCCCTCGGACTAGAGGGCTCAGGTCTGCGTAGTTTGACACTACATGGAGTGCCAAGAGATGCACAGTTGTTCTTCTTTAGGCGAAGTATCTGCGAAGTTTGCTTCCGTTAGGGGTGTGCACGGTCCGGTTTGGTTCGATTTTAGGCTAAAACCGAAACCAAATCGAAAAATATCGGTTTTTGTATTTCAAAACCGTTCGGTTTCGGTTTTGTTCGGTTTCGGTTTGGTTTCGGTTTCATTCAGTGTCGTTTGGGACACCATTCAAAATTTCAGAGTTGCATATAAAAAAAATGTAGAAAGGGAGACTATAATTTCAATAATCAAAAAAGAAAACATTCCATCATTCATTCATACATACCAGCTTTGATAAAAAAAAAAAAAAAAGGAAAACACCACAACATGGATTAAAACATGCCGAAGAGAATTGTTTATGTTCCAGCTTAATAGCTTTACAGTAGACAGACGGAGGACAAATGCAAGGAATACAGACGGAGGACAAAATGCAAGAATACAGACAAGATAATGTTCCAGCTTTCATTGTTGCAATCTCAACGAGCTCCCATCTCCAGCCTCTGTATCAAAAAATAAAGTTTTGCTGGTTATGATATTAACAAGTAACAAGTTACAAGTTACATCCTAAGCAAAGCAAAGTTCATTAAACAAGTAACAGTTCTTTAAACAAAAAAATAGGTACCAGAGTGAACAACTGAAGCAAAAAAACAGGTTCCAGAGTTGCATCCTAAGCAAAATTAATTGAACTGTTTGATCCGTGTTTTGTTTCTCCTTTAAACCAGTCCAAGAATACTCCAAAATCTGGGAATAGGGGTCTGAAAGAAACTCTGTTCTGTCAGATTGATCCGTGTTTTGTTTCTTCCGTCATTTCAAGGGCAAGTTTGTGGGACCAGAGAGATTACATCAGGAAAGAAAGTATTAAGTTTGCAGGTGGTGAAATTACTCTTTGCGACCTCTGAAAAACCTTGTCCCTGTTGGTGGTATGGAAAAGGACAGATATTTGGTGTTCAAGCACGACAAGACTGATTATGATCGTATATTATATTTATATATCTATGACATGAACATGAGGGAGATGAAGAAATGGTACAAGATTAATAAGACGAATGAAATGGACTCTTTGCTCACTTAAAGAAGCAGCCTTTATCACTGGAACACTTTCATGGAGTAAAGATGATCAAGTTCATACAGAATAAGCGTTTTCACTTCAGACGATGGGGGTAAATCGGTAATTAAAGGTATTTCTTGCAAACTTTATAGTTGCTTTGTTTTAAATAATTTGACTACAGTCAACTTTTGTTTTCTAAGCCCTTTTACAGACATCATGTTCCAGCCGTTGTGTTGGTTTTTGTGATCTAAGTTCTTCTGCAGTTGTTTTAGTTTATAACAATTCATTATCTTTTTCTTGTACCACTATCACCTCCGTCTTCGTCATCAATTTCAAAGTAGGCCAAGAAATTATCATCTACCAATTTCATCCTCTCAAAAGCATCAATATACCTCACAGCGGTTTCTAACATTAGGTAGGTGGAATTCCACCTTGTTTCAACATCAAGAGAAGGTTTCTTATTACAATCAATTTTAACATTTTTGACACATTCCCTAAACCTTGTTGTCCTAGATGGTGATGACCTAACATACCTCACAGCATTTCTTATTCTTGAGATGGATACATTTTGTTCCTCCAACCCTTCTCTCACAACAAGATTTATAATATGTGCACAACATCTTAAATGCATGTGGTTACAATCAAGTATGGCATTAGGCCCTCTAAGCCTTTTTTTTCAAATATCGAATAGCTCCATCATTTGATGAAGCATTATCAACAGTCACATTGAAAACCCGATCAATACCCCAGACTTGCAAGCATAAATAAACCATCTTCCCAATTGTCTCACCTTTATGATTAGCTATCGGACAAAAATTCAAAATTTTTTCTTCAAAACCCAATCATCATTAACCCAATGGACGGTAAGACACATATAATTGATGTTTTGAACAGATGACCAAGTATCAGTGGCAAGTGAAACTGTTTGATCTTTTAAAAGCTTCTTAAGGATGGCAGCCTCTTCCTTGTAAATCCTTAAACATTCTCTAGCTACAGTCCACCTAGATGGCAATTTAAACATTGGATTTAATTGCCAAGAATATTCCTGAAATCCTTTATCATCGACAATACTAAAAGGTCTATTGTCTTTGATGCACATTCTAGCAAGTGCCTTTTTACACTTCTCTTCATTAAAAGCATGAGTAGTGAGAGAACTACCTTCCCCTTTTCCAACAGGCCTAAAACCTAAGATAGATTGCTTCATATCTCCTTTCTTCCTTAACAGAACAGGAGAGTTAGCACAACGTTGTTCTAAGTGACCCTTCAAATTGGAGGTACCAGCATCACTAGAATGACATGCTAACCATTTTTTGCAATAAGGACATTGTGATGTAGTTGCACCTTTAACATAAGTGAAATGATCCCATACCATTGATCTTCTAGCTCTTGTATGACCTTCCCCCTTCTCATCATCAGCCTTCAAATTCCCATCTTTTTCTTCAGCAGGCATCTCTTTCTTCTTGCTTTCTTCCTCGGTCTCAACATTAATGGTTCCATCTACAGAAGCATACATTATTTGAATCAATATAGCAAATAATTGAGAAAACACAGAACAAATAAAACTTGCAGAACCCTAAAAAAGCCCTAATTTCGAAATCATTTAGAAAAAATATTGATGAAATCGTATGAAATCGTTCAATCTAATTCGATTCAGAAAATACAAAACAAATAAAACTTACAGAACCCTAAAAAAGCACTAATTTCGAAATCATTTAGAAAAAATATTGATGAAATCGTATGAAATCGATCAATCTAATTCGATTGATCGATTCATTGCATAAACCCGAACAAAAATTCAATGAAATAAAACTTTATTGATGAAATCGTATGAACATTCAAGCTTACTAGGAAGAGTGGTGGTCGGCGATGGCTCTCATGAAGGGATTGCCGTCTAGGTCTGTCAGCTTCATGGCACCTCCGAAGAAGATCTTTTGAACCACGAAAGGGCCGTTCCATGTTGGTTCCCATTTTCCCAGTGAGTTGGTTCGAGTGGGAGGCTTTTCTTTGAGTACCAGATCGCCTTCCCTGATGTCTCGGGACTTGAATTTCTTGTCGAAAGCTCTAGCCATCCTGCTTTGGTAGGCTCGGATGTGTTCCATGGCCTTTAGTCATCGCTCGTCTAGCAGAGCCAGTTCGTCATGTTGGCTTCGGAGCCATTTGAATTCGTTGATTTCGTTTTCCAGCAACACTCGGAGTGAGGGAATTTCTAGTTCAACAGGCAGTACTGCTTCCATCCCGTATGTCAGGGCGAATGGAGTTTCACCCGTGGCTGTTCTGACAGATGTTCGGTAGCCCCAAAGTGCAAGGTGCAGCTTCTCGGGCCAATCGCGTCCTCGGGTGGTCATTTTTCGGATGATCCGTTTGAGGGTCTTATTTGTTGCTTCTATGGCACCGTTCGTTTATGGCAGGTAGGGAGAAGACTTATGGCGTGTGATCTTGAATTCGGCCAGCAGTCTGTCGCATTAACCTTCGAAGTGGGAGCCGTTGTCTGATATGACCTCGTTCGGGATGTCGTATCGGCAGATGATGTTTTCCTTGAGGAAATATGCCACTTTCTTGGAGGTGAGCACCTTGTAGGACTTGGCTTCGACCCATTTGTTGAAGTAGTCGATGGCTACCAAGACGAACTCGTGGCCGTTTCTACCTGGCAGAGCAATTTTCTTGATGACGTCGATTCCCCACGTGGCGAAGGGCCAGGGCGTAGTCATGCAGTAGAGATCATGAGGAGGTAGATGATTGAGGTTGGAGAACCGTTGACACTTGTCGCAGCTTCGGACAAAGTGGATACAGTCTACCTACATGGAGATCCAGTAGTAACCCATCCGAAGAATGATTTGCATCAGGGCTCTGGCGTTCATGTGGGGGCCGCAAGCCCCGTTGTGGACTTCGTTCATGAGCTCGCTTGCTTTTTCCTGGCTGATGCAGCGTAGGAGCGGTCCTTGGTAGCATTTTTTGTATAGCATGTCTCCAAGGAAGACAAAGTGAGAGGCTAGGCATTTTAGGGCCATGATGCTCTTAGCTTTGACTCCTTCCGTGCATTGGCCTTCCTCGTTCATGAAGGTGGTTTCCCCATTTTTGAGGTATTGGAAGATCTGGTTGTACCATGGCTCATTGATGGGCTTGGGCTCTGGTTCGATCTCACAGCAGTAGGCGGGAATTTCTTTTCGCCCGACTTTGAACGGCTTGATTGCCTTTCCCTCGGGGATCTCCACGAGTGAAGCCAAGGTGGCTAGGGCATCTGCAAACTGGTTTCGGTCTCTTGGCAAGTAGTGGAAGGTGACCTCTTCGAATTGCGTGATGAGGTCCTCCATGCAGGCGTGGTATTTTTGCAAGCCCGGGTCTATGGTTTTCCACCTATTGGAAACTTGATTGATGATCAGGGCTGAATCCCCGTAGACCTCGAGTTTCTGGACATTCCTTTCGAGTGCGGCCTCTAGTCCGGCGGCGCAGGCTTCGTATTCGGCGACATTGTTGGTTACTTCGAAATTTAGCTTTATGACAATTGGGGTGTGCTCGTCCTTGGGGTCGACCAAGAGCATACCGATGTCGTTTCCTCTTTTGTTGGCTGCTCCGTCGAAGAACAGTTGCCATCAATTTTCACCTTCGAGTGTGAAGATTCCTTCGTCTGGAAATTGTGGTTCAGGGCCTCGAGCCTCGTCGATTGGGAAGTCAGCCAGCTGTTCGGCCATTACCCGTCCCTTGATTGACTTTTGATTCACGTACTTGATGTCAAATTCCGCTAGGAAGAAAGACCATTTGGCGAGTCTCATTGACAGAGATGGTTTGTCGAAGAGGTATTTGACTGGGTCCATTTTGGAGACCAAGTGCACTGTGTACGACTGCATGTAATGTCATAATTTTCCGATGACCCATACTAGAGCTGTCTAGGTTTTCTCGAGGGCTGAGTAGTTGAGTTCGCTGCATTTGAAACTTTCGACTGACGAAGTAGATGGCGTTCTCAACTTGTGACTCTTTCTTTTCTTGACAGAGCATGGCTCCGACTGCGGTGTCGGTCACAGTTAGGTATAGCAATAGTGGCTTCTCCTCGTGGGGAGGACAAAGAATCGGAGGACTCACAAGGTATGCCTTTATTCTTCAAAGGCATCTTGGCATTCTGAGTTCCATTCGACGTCGGCATTTTTCTTCATCAGTTTGAAGATTGGCTCGCACATGGAGGTCAACTAATTGACGAATCGGCTGATATACTGCAGGCGGCCCATGAAGCTTTTCACCTCTGTTTGAGTTTGCGGTGGTCTCATTTCGATAATGGCCTTGATCTTTTGAGGATCAACTTCGATGCCTCGCTCGGTGACCATGTATCCTAAGACTTTGCCTCGGCTGATCCCAAATGTGCATTTGGCAGGGTTTAACCTCATCGAGTGTTTTCGAAGGCGGTCGAAGAACTTTCTCTGGTCCGTGAGGTGTTGTCCATCTGATCCCTTTGAGTGGATGATCATGTCATCGACGTACACTTCGATCTCTTTATGGATCATATCGTGGAAGAGGGCGGTTGATGCCCGTTGGTAGGTAGCCCCAGCGTTTTTTAGTCCGAACGGCATCACTGTGTAGCAGTAGGTTCCCCAGGGGGTTGTGAAGGCTATTTTTTCTTGATCTTCTTCGGACAACTTGATTTGATTTTAGCCAGAAAACCATCCACGAAGGACTTGACCTCGAAATTGGCTGTAGTGTCTACCAACATGTCGATGTTTGGTAGTGGAAAGTCGTCCTTGGGACTTGCTTTGTTGAGATATCGGAAGTCCACGCAGCAGCGCACTTTTCCGTTGGCCTTGGTGGCCGTGACTATGTTGGAGATCCATGTAGGGTATTCGATCACCCTGATGAAGCCGACGCGGAGCATCTTTTCGATCTCTTCATTGACTTGTAAAGACCATTATGGCTTGATTCGGCGTAGCTTTTGCTTGATGGGCTTAGCCTCGGGATTCAAGGGAATCCGATGTTATACTATGTTTAGATCTAATCCGGGCATGTCTCGGTAAGACCAAGCGAACACGTCCACGAACTCTTTGAGCAGTGCAGTCAATGCGTTTTGCTCCATGCCGGTGAAGAAACTTCCAATTTGCGTCTCTTTTGGCACTTCAGCAGTTCCCAAATTCACTTTGGTTAAAACCTCCTCGGCAGCTTGGGCCCGGTTTTTCTCTTGTTTGACAACATGCTTAAAGATGTGCTTAATGTATTGTTCGTTTAATGTGCTTGCTTCTTTATCAAGTGAATCGTTATTAACTGTTTGTGTGTTAGTAAATTTATCAGTTGTTAAAGATGCAATGAGAGGATACTCGGAAATATCGAAGCATTCATTAAGAGCATACGGGAATACATTATTGGCAATGAGTTCATAATCTTCTGGCGTGAGGCCGTCAGATGACTCGAGAGACTTGAATTCAAAGATAATGGACTCGGGATGGGTTTTGACACTGGACTCTAGGACGCGAGGGGTCAGACCAAGTTGTTCAATAATGTCCTTTTTGCTGGCGGTAGGTCCGAAGAAGGTGGCCCAGTTATTGAGTGGCAATGAGCTTGATAGGAAGCGGGGGTTGAAAGGCTTCGAGCTGCCGTTCCTGATCATGGCTATCATAGAGTTATCAGAAACAAAATCGATTAGGTCTGGCACCTCGATTTCTTCACTGAAGAGCTGGTGGAGCAGTGGCTCGTTCCAGGCATCGTCTGCGGAGTCTTCCGATCTTGTTTTGGGCATTGCCAGCTCGAATGCAGACTCGTCCCGCTTGTTGGGGGCAGGGGTGTTGACAGAGAGTTTTTTGAGTTCCTCTGCCAAAGAGGGGTTCCAGTACCAGAATTCATTATGAATAGCGGTGGTTGTGGGGCCCAAAAGAGTTGGTGCATCGAGAAATGCTCTTCTGGCGGGATTTGCCTTGAGGCCTCTGAATCTTGCCAGGTTCCGCTGGAGCTTGTCCATGGTTGTCGGCTAGCTTTGTTGGGCGTCGATCGGCTCTGTTCCCTTTTCTGTGTCTTCGTTCAAACTGTCGGTTTTTTTTGTGAAGTACCTGGTCATGTCGAAGTTGTAAGGGTGGAGATCGAAGATTGCGTGCAAGCCTCTTTTGCTATTGGCGGAGCATTTCCGTGCAGCTTTTCTATCTTCCGCCGCATCTTCGGGAGTAGGAATGTATCCCAGGCCATGGAGGGAATTCTGTTCCTTGATTTTGATGACTTGTTGGGTACCCTGATGGCGTTTTCCAAAACCAAGCCCCGGGATGTAGTTCATGCGCTTCATGATTTTCATCGAGGGAGGGATCTGGTCCCAAATCAAAGGCAGGTCTATGTGGCACACCTGGGCCTTCGGGCTTTCGATGGTGAACCCGGTCAGCATCATGCCGTCTTTGTCGTGTTTGATCTCCAGGACCGGGACGCCGTTCGTGTCGGTCCCTTCGGTGGTTATGCTATCATCGTAAATGATTGTAAGGTCTGTTCCTTGGATAAACTTTATGCACTAGTGGAGGGTGGATGCCACCCCATTGATCTGGTGTAGCCAAGGGCGTCCCAAGATGGCAGTGAAGGTGATCAGGATGTCGATGACTTGGAAGTCGGCCGGGACCATCTGCTTTCCGAACCGCAGGTTCAGGGTGGCTATTCCCAAGACTGAGCGAGATGTTGATTCGTATGCTTTGATTGTCTGAGTTGAGGGTTTCAGATCAGTTGTCTTGATCCCTAGCAAATACATCATTTTGGATGGAAGGACATTTAGGCTGACTCCCCATCTACCAAGACCCAAATTTTGGGAGGTCGAGCTCCGTGAACTGTTATGTAGAGAGGCTTGTTGTGGTCAGCCCCAAATTTTGGGAGGTCGAGCTCCGTGAACGTGATGATGTTGCTGTAATGAATGTTGCCGATCATCTGAACCGCTTCATCTGGTGTTACGGTGATGGGTACCATGGTCTGGGCCAGGCTTTCCTCCAACATGAGTTTGTGCGGGTAAGAGGAAGTGAGTAAGGACCAGAGTGAGATGTTAGCCTGAGTACGCTTGAGCTGAGTTAAGATAGGATCCTCAGCCTTCGGGTCAAGGGTTTCGGCTTCTTTGGCGTAGGGCCCCTTTTCAGTTCGAGACTCAGGCATGGCTGGCCTTTTGTCTACCCGTGGAGGATTCATCGGGATTTAACCGAAACGTGTCAGTACGTTCACCTCTGACTTTGCTGCTTTGCTTGTCTTTTTTAATTTTTGTAATGAGAGGGCCTTGGTTGGCATAGGGCGAGGCTTCACATTTTAGTTCGTTCACCGTTATTGCTTTCGTTGAAGCGTCAACAGTTGCTTTGAGATCTTCCCAAGACAGGGGTTGGGGTATCTGGCCCCTCGGGCCGTTGGTGGCGGTGCGGAGCTCGTCCCAGCTGATCATGGAGCAGACGTTGCCGTGGTCTTGTGCAGAGCTTGGCTGAGGAGATTTGCTGGAGTAGATGATGTAGTAGTCAAACTTTCCTGATGGTTCTCTAAGGGTTCCGACTGTTGGGTCGCCGGCTTCGTATCTCTTCTTCAGTTTTTGTTGAGAATAGGGTTTCTTCATTCTTCGAGGGTGATCCTCGTTCATTTCATCTTGGAATTCCATTTCCAGACAAGCGGTGCAATCGCAGACGTCCCACCAGATATGTTTGTTGTCCTGCGGTGGTATCGGGACCTCAAGATGTTGACCGGACACGTCTTCCCCCGGAGGGTCTTGTGGCTTTATGTCGTAGCTGCATGGCTCGTACGAGGGCAATGGGTTGACTTCTGGGAGACAATGAGAGATGTTAGGAGCTGCGGGAGTGGGCATTTCTTTGGGAGTCCCGAGTGATCAGGGAATGGCTAACGTTCCGAAGTGGTGCATGGCACCTTCGATCTAGGCTTGCTGTTCGCCTTGGCGTTTCACAAGAGCCATGAGGACTTGCCAAACTTCCTCCATTGTTGGGAGATTTCCCGGGGGTAAGGTCCCGCTTTCCTCGTTGTTATCCACCGACTTGGCCACGGGGAGTTGACGGACTGCCCTAATGACTGTGCTGGGAAGAATGTTGGACCTTACGGCTTAGACACTGGGAGAATAGTTCCCGGGTACTCTCGATCACTCTCGGTTCACTGGAGGGGGTAACGGGTAAGGTTTAGACACAGGAAGGCCTTTCGGGATAAAAAGGGGGAAAGCTCACGTGACATGCGGTTTCCGCTTTTTTTTTATTTATTTACTTAAAACAGTATTTTCTCAGAATCCTAGGTAAGTTGGAAAAGATTGCTCTTCTTTTTCGCAACTATGCTAGATCCTGGGTCAGTGGAGACCATCTGTGCGGCTATAAGCTCCTCGTTTTGCACCTGTATTTCGACATCCCGGGGTGGACAGTGTGAATGTGTGCCCAAATTTTGTTTTTTGTTGGATTCACGCGAGTTTGAAGACATCCGGTTTAATTTGAAAAACGGAGTCGCCATGCCATTTTGATTACCTCAAAACTTTGAAAAAAAGGTTTTATGGGTTCGGAGGTTAAGTTACCCCTTGGGAAGAACGTTTGGCGTTTACCCAAGGTGCCTTGCCGGAGCAAGTCTCCCAAGATCCCATTAATCGTGCTTGCTTGCGTGCTTTCTTGTGTGCATGTGTTTGAAAATAAGGAGGGAATGTCCCAAGTCGTCTTCCGGACGTACAAACCATTTGTTGGTTGTCGCTCGGGATTTCTTGGAATTTATGTATTCGGGATTATGATCCCGTCCTCATCTTGTGACTTGTGATCATCGCATTTTAACCTCGGGACCCTCGGGACTTGCGTGATCGAGAGAATGACTCTCTTTATGGTCAAGGATGAGGTTCTTTAGAAAAGGAAGGTCCTTAGCCCATCAATCCTACGCTTTAAGACGGTCGAGCTTGTATAGATGCTTCATACTCTTTCTTAAGCGATAATTGGAGATATAGGGTTCAAGGTTGTCCCTTTCTAAAGAAATATGGAACCTTTAATGGAAGGAACGATGTAAAGATATGATCTTTTACACCGGTCCGTTCCTAGGTTGCTAATGGGGGAATGGGGGAAATGTAGGTAAAAATGACACTTTAATGAAAAGATGACATTTTTGGGTTGCAAATGATGCACTTAGTTTAAAGAAATGATCTTTATTGCAAATGATGCATAAAGATTTGATTTTTATGCAAATGATGCATTTTTGAAGAAATTGGCATTCATTATGCAAATGATGCATAAAGATTGCATTTTGAAAAGCATATGATGCAAGTTTATGGTAAAGACATGGTCTTTAAAGCAAATGATGCTTGGAAAAGTGATTTTGGATGCAAATGATGCATTTTGATTGAAAAGATTTGATTTTTATATGCAAAGGATGCATGAAGATGACATTTATATTTGAAAATGGGGGTTTTAGGTGCAAAGGATGCACCTTTATGGGAAAAGACTACATTTTTATGACAAATGATGTCTAATGCATGTAAAAGGGGAAGGGGGAATATGAAGATATGATCTTTAATCTACCAAGTCCCAAGCAATATAAAAGTAATGCAATGAGCAATTTATAAAGCAATTAGGATGCGAGGTTAGGGCGTGCAAGGTTACCAATGGCTTCCTTCTTCTTCGGGCGGAGCTAGGAGGAGAGGTTGGTCTTGGATCTTCAAGGAGGAGGGAGGGAGCTTCTTGGCCTTCTTCTTCACCTTCTTGGATCTTCAACAGCCTCTTGGGAGTGTTTCTTCGTATTATGTGTGGTGTTGTTGGAAATTGTTGTTGTTAAATGGGTAGAGGAGGGCTCTATTTATAGGGAGTCTGGATAAGGCTAATGAAGCCTTGCGGCTAAGGGCAGCAAGCTAATGCAGCCGTGCGGCATTATCCACAATGACTCAGCATTCTAGAACCATGCAAGGTGGCAAATTCTAGAACCTTCCCTCCTAATTAAGAAAAACGTGTTTCTTAATTAGGAAGGATTCCCTTCAGCCCTTATTTAATTAAAAACAGCTCCTAATGTTTCCTAACGCTAGGAAGGTCTGGGGAATTACCGGAAAACTTACCGAAATTGCCGGGAAATTTAACCGGAAGGCATGAGCCAGATTTGGGTACTTACAGAAGCCCCTCGGCAACGTCACTTGCAAGGCGAGTGGGGTTGTCGATAGAAAAGGATCCGATCCGGCGAATGCCGAGACGGATTGGGTGACCAAGGTGGTCGGATGGCTGAACCTCTTATGAAAGGCTACCTACGTATCCCGGAGGAATCAAGCCAGGCCGTAGTTCAGAATAGATCCGCTGGGGAATGGAGAAGAGAAACTGGTCTCTTGCTGGGGAAATAGAAGGGAAAATGACCTAGGAGGTCAAGCAATTGATCCTACTGGGGATATGCTAGGAGTGACCAAGGTGGTCAGATAACAAAGTCTCTTATGAGAGACTACTTCATCACTGAGGAGTGATGGAGGAAAAAAAGGTGACCAAAGTGGTCGGATGGCTGGACCTTTTATAAAAGGCTACCTACGTATCCCGGAGGAATCAAGCCTTGATCGTAGTTCGAGCATCACTAGATAGGTAGGAACGATGTCTAGGATCCTCGAGGGTTTGACAATTAATGGAGGATGTCACCTGATTGACAATTAATGGAGGTTGTCACCTGATTGACAATTAATGGAGGTTGTCACCTGATTGACAATTAATGGAGGTTGTCACCTGAGAAAACTGGAGCTTACGTCACTATCGAGAAGATAGAGGTAGCTTAAGTTGAGAGAAACTTGAGCGTACGTCACTATTCGGGATAGAGGTAGCTTAAGTTGAGAGAAACTTGAGCGTACGTCACTATTCGGGATAGAGGTAGCTTAAGTTGAGAGAAACTTGAGCGTACATCACTATTCGGGATAGAGGTAGCTTAAGTTGAGAGAAACTTGAGCGTACGTCACTATTCGGGATAGAGGTAGCTTAAGTTGAGAGAACTTAGCATACGTCACTATTCGGGATAGAGGTAGCTTAAGTTAAGAGAATTTAGCATACGTCACTATTCGGAATAGAGGTAGCTTAAGTTAAGAGAACTTAGCATACGTCACTATTCGGAATAGAGGTAGCTTAAGTTAAGAGAACTTAGCATACGTCACTATTCGGAATAGAGGTAGCTTAAGTTGAGGGAAACTTGAGCGTACGTCACTAATCGGAATAGAGGTAGCTTAAGTTAAGAGAACTTAGCATACGTCACTATTCGGAATAGAGGTAAGCTAAGTTTAGAGTTTTGACAATTCGGAGGTTGTCACCTAGCATTATCCCGTTATAACGGAATTAACGGAGGCGACTGGGAAGAAAGCTTAATTGCTTAAGAGATAAGGGATATCTTCTGAAAAAGATGTTATTTTGGTTAAAAGATAGCGGAAATTGCATGCCCAAGTGGAAGGTCCAGGGGCAGGATTGTAATTTTCTGCTCAGAGCGAATGAGGCCGCCCGGCATGAGATGGAGAAAAAGAAGCCGTACGGCTAGAAGCCTGTTTTTTCCAGATTATTTAAAATCAGATTTGAACGGGCCATTGGCATTGCATTGCCGCCCAAGAACGCAGAGAGAGAGAAGAGAGGAAGAGAATTTCGAAATTCTTTCAATCCCCTTGCTTCCCTTTGATTTGAGATGGATCCGGAGGGCAATCCCATACCGAGGCAAGCAATAAGAAACATCTCGGTGGCCGCTCGGAGGAGGAGAAAGGAGCTCGTGCGAACGGAAAGAAAGTATGACTTTCTTACGCCTCCGTCGGAGCTTTACCCGGGGAGAAGGGAGCATAAATCAACGAACCCGCGATCGGTTGGGGTAAGCATTCTTATTTTGCTCAATTCCGTCGATTTTGATTGAATTTTGAATGATTTAGGGCTTGACCCGAATTTAGGAATTTTCTAGGATTTTCCTAGGATTTTTGAATGATTTTGAGACATTGATGAATAACCTATGAGGCTAAGAATATGCAATGTGCAATGTATTTGACAAAAATAATGAGAATGACCCACCTTTTTCTCGCAAATAAAGAATGAAAAAATTGTCTAAAGTGAGACGGAGTTCTTGCATGTGCTAGAACTAGGTCAAAATTTTGAGAAAACATGATTTTGGAAGATGAAAAGGATTCATGCATGCCATTTTTGAAAGAATAATGCTTATGTGCAAAGAATTGTGAAAATTGTGATTTTGTGCTTTAGGAAAGCAATGGGACTTGACATGACGCGTTTCAAGTGATGAAAGACGCTTTTTTGATGCGAATAATGCTAGAAAAACTTTTGTGAATGCTTTTCTTTTGAAAGCATGTGCGCTTTTGTGAATATATGCATTTTTTTTTTTTTTGAAAATGATGAATGATTGACACACTTTTTTTGTTGTGCTTGTCTACAGGAGAACAAGTCTAGAGGACCATCAGAGATTGCAGTCAAGCTTTGGCAGAGGATGCCGGATTTTGAGAAGAATGGGGTGAACCCCAAGAATTTGGTGAGGGCTACCGACCTAGATTCGTTCGTCGAGGCTATCGGCAGGGGTGTTCACATCACCTCGAAGAGCAAGGGCTTGATCCAGGCCCTTTCTGAGTTCCGTGGGACAAGACACATAGCTTTCACCCGAGCCGGGAGAGCTTACAGTGACTCGCCGACTTCACAGCTATTATCGGCCTACGCTCACCGGAGGCCCGTGACTTGGAGAGACCACATTACAAATGAGGAGTTCCAGTGCTTTGGTTGGGTTTGAACCGATTCCCAAGGGGCCGGGTATGGAGACACGGAATGTCGAGGTGGCGCTCGTAACCGCATGCGTAACTTTGTCGCTAATGATGTGATCGCCAAGCAACCGGCTAGAGCCTTTGTGTGGTTGATGCTATCACCACTATCTTCGCCACCTCGGGACGCTAGCTAGGACTTGCCTCCTCGACTCTCTGGAGGATGGTGATGGGATAGGGACGGTCTCTTGGGGGGAGGTCGGATTGGCGGAGCTCTACTTCTCGTTGGACATGTACAAATGGAACAAAGCCGCTTCGATGGATCGCTTTCATTTGCCCTCGAGGTAGTCTCCTTTCTTTTCTCTTTTTCTCTTCTCGTCTTGAGACTTTTATGAGAGAGAGAGAGAATGACCTTTGATGCTTTGAATATGCAGCCCGGTTTTGCGAGGTGATCGGGTTCTTCCCTTGGAACCACAGAGCGATGTCACCATCTTCCCCGCTATGGTTCGCCGGAGGGGAGATGCGAGGGATAAATTCACGGGGAAGACCCGGATCACTTTCGACTATAAAAGGGTGAGGCCGATCATCAATAAGGACGGGCACGACGGAGTGGACTTCTACCCTTGGGGCAGGTATCCAGAGATTTTGCTGGGAGATGCCATTGAGGCGACGAGGCAGAGGAGGTGGCTCACCGGGCCGACATGTGATGTCATTTACTGGGGACCGCTTTTCTCGAGGTAGCATGGCCATGTCCCTCCATTGACGCCATTACTCCTCAGATCCTCCAAAGACGGATGCTACACCCGAGTGGATTGGCCGAGGATGAGATTGCCAGTACCAGTGTGCGTGGCCGCAAAGGAGTACTTCGACATGGACACCCCCTACGCCGTGTTTGTGGAGGCCGCCCGAGGACGCCACGTAAGCTAGTGAAGCCGGCGGTCACTCGTGGATATGGGGAGGATGAGCCTACCGACCCGCCGATCCCTCCTCGCGCATCCGTCCTACGTGGTCCATGGAGTACCGAGGAGGATGAGGATACTGTCCCCGACGCTAGGGAGCCCCAAGACACCTTGCCGCCCGACAAAGACTGTAAGTATACTTTTAGGGTCTTTCCCTTTTCAAATTTTCGATTTTTCTCGCTTTTTGCAATTTTTTGAGATTTTCCGAGATTTTTCTTTTCTTTTTTCTCGTGTTCCAGCTCGCACCTATGACAGATTGGTCGTGCAGACACGGGCCGGAAGGACATGTGCCGGTCCCTTCGAGGAAGCCGGCTCCGCGCTTCAAAGGCAAAGCTGATGCACAGGAGCTCGGGCGCAAGAGACGGCATGTCGGGGACACAGCGTCTACCTCATCGGCCTCGGAGTACTCTTCCAGTGCCATGCCTCAGGGGCGGGGACCCAACGCTGACATTCTGGAGCAGCTGGCTGAGTACGGGCACGATAATGTCCATCTGTCTGACGTGAGCGACCAAGAGGACTTGACGAGGGAGGCTAGCGTCTACGAGCTGAGTAGCGATGAGGAGGAAGAAGAGGAATCGGAGGCCTAGGAGGTCTCTAGAATAGATTTGGAACAAAAACAAACAATGAACAATTTTTATGCACACTTTGTTTATTTTTTGCTTTATTCTGGCGCCGATGGGGCGAAGACATTGTATTTATGTTTTATTTGCTTTTCTAATTCATGCTTTTTCAATTTGCATATTATCTGAGCCTTGGGGCGACTTTTTTGCTTGGAATCGGGGCTGATATTGGGCCAAAATGATTTATAATAGTATATAAATGCTTGAATGGCTTCTGGATATGTTTTTGTACTGGTTTTGGTTGAAAAAGTGGGGTGAAAACTCCCTTGGGCAGCAACTTTGGTTGCTGCAGAATTTTTTTTCTGCAGAGGGCTAATGTAGCCGTGCGGATAGGTCTCTGGGGCAAATGAAGCCGTGCGGCCTGGCGCTCCGTCTCGAACCGGTTATTTTCTGAATAAAAGCAAAGCTTGGCCATTTCATTTCATTTTCAACATAGACCTGTCCCAATTGTTCCCAGAGCACATTTTGGACCTAAAAGCACCATCTTTGATCATTTTGCGATGGAGAAGCCCGTCAGATTGCAAAGGGGGAAGCGAGACTGTTTTTTGTCCGATCTTCAATCTTGGGTGAGACACAACTTCCAATCTCATAGGGGACTGCTTGATTCTTCCTTCAAGATCAAGTCTTTATGGCATTTGAGGGATCTCCTGCCCGATTGGGACCTTTTGAGAGCCGCAAAGAAAGTTCGGGACGTCCGGAGACATGTTTACTGCTTTTCATACAACGAGATCGTCCCGACGCATGAAGACTTCCGAGCCTTGATTGGGGGTCCCGAGATTGAGGCTATATCTATTCCGCTGATCGGAGATGTGCCGGCGACGGTAAAGCTTGCATCTTTTCTGCAGATTCCTTTGGGAGAGGCTGAGAGGATGATGATAGCCCCGGATAGGATTGACCTTCGATATCCCGGCAGGTTTGGGGTCTCCGATATGGCTGCGACCACGGTGGCTATGGATGCATTCATCCTTTGCGTATTCTCTGTTTTGTTCACTGCTGAGTCCGTGGGGATCTGTCATAGTGGTCTCTTGGACATGGTTAGAGACTGCAAGGCTGGGAAGGATATTGTCCCACTGGTTTTGGGAGAGACATTCCATGGGATTGACAGGATGGCTCCGGGAGACCATTTCATGAGATCCGGGAGTCCCGCTGTGTTGACCTTATGGCCGCAGAGAGGCTCCTGGGGCTTTGCCGGGGGCTTTGCCGACTTCAAAGTGCCCTTGGGTGATTTCTGAGAGGTGCACCGAGGCAACAGACCAGTGGTAGCCGGGAGATGACGATGGCTAGGCTATCCACTTCGGACATCCGTTGGTGGATTCCTCATTGGAGGTTGCGGCATCAGGAGGATAATTCAGAGTCCTATGCCGCGAGGGTTCCGTGATTCTCGCCGGTCATCCTTCTACATACCCCGCTTAGTATCCAGCAGCTTGGGGCTTTACAGGAGCCATTGAGTGATCGGGAGGACATCCGGACCATGGAGGTGGTGTCATTGGACATGAGGGATCCAACCAGCCTTCTCTTTCTTCTCGAGGGCTTGGACATATGCCGCTTTCCCACCTGTGGCTATCTTCAGGAGCAGGAAGAGCACCATCTTGACCACCGTCTACTGGACCGGTACGAGAGGAAGACGGGAGCGACTCAGGTCATCTTGGGAGGAGAGACGTCGAGCTTTACTGGGAGCCGACCGCGACTCGAGTAGGACTTTGAGGGAGACCGAGGCTAAGGCAAGTCGCCATAACCGCCAGTGTGACTTGGTCGGGGATATGGAGGCTCGGTGATAAGAGGTTGTCCGAGGTTGCTCCTTTGACCGAGGCTCGAGGGAGGAGGTGCAGACTCGTGCTCGGATAGAGAGAGCACTTATTGACACGGGTTTAGTGGAGGCTCCAGTGAGGATACCGGAGGTCGGGATGAGGGATACCGACATCATAGATAAAAAGAGGAAGAAGACTCGACGGGGCCGAGGAAAAGGGAAAAAGACCAAAGAAGACTCAAATAATGACGACCGACGTATCTTTTCTTAGGATTCCCTTATTGCCATTTTGCAAACACATTAGTTTATTTAGGCATTTTATTGTATTTTAGATCTTTGTAGCAGGTTAGCAGAGTCAAGAGGTAGACCGTGCTTGAACTCATCATGAAATTTTTAACTTGTAATGAACAAGAAATATTATCTTAGAAATTAGTCAAGACACATTTCATGGAAATTCAAATGTCTTATTTATTGTTTAGACCGAACCATATATGGCTGCCTACGTTCCCCTTTTACAAGAAAGACTAAGGGGCTCAGGTCTTCGTAGTTCATTCTGGTGAACTAATTTTTTCATGTGCAACCTCGTTTTTTGCCTAGACCGCCCTTTTTGGGGTTTTCACTTAGCCGGGCATTACTCTTTTTGCACTAAGATTTTTTTCTTTTTTTTTTTATGTGAAACCCTGGCTTTGGCCTAGACCGCCCTTTTTGGGGTTTTCAGCCTAGCTGGGTATTATTCTTTTTGCACTCTTTTTTTTTTTTTTTTTTTTTTTAGACATAGTATCTTTTGAGCTTATCACCGTTGACTGGGTGGACAAAGGGATTGCCATCCAGCCGCAAGCTTCATGGCTCCTCCCGATAGTATCTTCGCACCACATAAGGGCCGATCCAAACGGGTTCCCATTTTCCTGGGGTTGTCTGCAGTAGGGGCTTCACTTTCAATACTAAGTCACCCTCTTTGATGTCTCTGGCCTTGACCTTTTATCAAACGCCCGGCCATTCGCCTCGGTAGGCTCGGGCATGTTCCATGGCTTTTAGCCTTCTCTCGTCAAGGTGGCTAACTCATCATGCCGGCCGCGCAACCATTCCACTTCATTGACACTGTTTTCCAGAGGACCCTTAATGACGGGATTTCCAACTCTACCGGTAACACTGCTTCCATCCCGTAGGTTAAGGCAAAAGGAGTTTCTCCCGTAGCCGTTCCGACGCACGTTCAGAGCCCCAGAGTGCCAAGTGCGGCTTTTCGGGCCAATCACGACCACGGGTGGCCATCTTCCGGATGATCCGTTCGAGCGTCTTATTAGCGGCTTCCACGGCTCCATTAGTCCGAGGTCTATACGGAGACGACTTGTGGCGAGTGATTCTGAATTGGACAAAGAACCTATCGCAATCCCCTTCAAAGTGCGACCCATTATCGAAATGATCTCATTGGGCACCCCATATCTCGCACATTATGTTTTCTTTGATGAATTGGGCCACTTTTTCGGAAGTGAGGACCTTGTAAGACTTGGCCTCTACCCACTTGGTGAAGTAGTCGATGGCTACTAGCACAAATTCATGCCCATTGCTTCTACTTAGGGGCTATTTTCCCTATCACGTCAATACCCCAAGTTGCAAACGGCCAAGGAGTCGTCATGCAGTACAGGTCATGAGGCGGGAGATGGTTGAGGTTGGCAAACCACTGGCACTTGTCGCATGCTTAGACGTGCTGGACACAGTCTGTTTCCACGGAAATCCAGTAGTAACCTATTCTGAGGATCACTTGATCAGGGCTCTGGCATTCATATGAGGACCGCAGGGACCATTGTGGACTTCAGTCATCAACTCTTTGGCTTTTTCTTGAATGACGCACAAGAGGAGTGGTCCTTGGTATCGCTTCTTGTACAGGTTGCCTCCTAGAATGACATAATGGGAGGCCAACCTTTTCAGAGCTTGCAAGCTCTTGGCTCTGACTCCTTCTTTCGGTCTACCTTCTTTGTCTCTGAAAGCTGACTCTCCATCTTTGAGGAACTGGTAAATTTGATTGTACCAGGGTTCCTTCATAGGCTCGGGTCCTGTGTCTACTTCACAAATGTAAGGTCAGCTTCTCTTCTACCCACTCGGAAGGGTTTTATGGCTTTTCCCTCGGGGATCTCTACCAATGAGGCTAGAGTAGCTAAGGCATCTGCGAATCTGTTCTTTTCCCTTGGCAAGTAGTGGAAGGTCACTTCTCGGAACTTTCCAGTCAACTCCTCCATATGGGCATGGTACCGCTGCAGGTTAGGGTCCACAGTCTTCCACTTGTTGGAAACCTGATTGATGATCAGGGCTGAGTCTTCGTAAACTTCTAGCTCCTTGACATTTCTTTCTAAGGCAGCTTCCAAACCAGCAATGCAAGCTTCATACTCGGCAACATTGTTCGTGGCAGGGAAGTTCAACTTGAGGGCTATGGGTGTATGCTCATCCTTCGGATCGACCAGTAGCATCCCGATACCGTTTCCTCTTTTGTTAGCGGCTCCGTCAAAGAATAACTGCCATCGGTTTTCAGGCTCGACTGCAAAGATCCCTTCATCTGGGAATTGGGGTTCAGGCCCTCTGTCTTCATTACTGGGAAAGTTTGCCAGGTGGTCTGACAACGCTTGACCCTTGATAGCCTTTCTGGTCACATAGTTGATGTCGTACTCTGCTAAGAAGAAGGACCACTTTGCTAGACGCATTGAGAGGGAAGGCTTATCAAAGATGTACTTGATGGGGTCCATTTTTGAGACCAAATTCACAGGGTGGGCTTGCATATAATGCTTCAACTTGCCGACTACCCAGACCAGTCCTGCACAGGTCTTTTCACATGCTGAGTAATTGAGCTCACTTCCCTGCAGCTTTCGGCTGACAAAGTAAATGGCGTTTTCTACCCGAGAGTCTTTCCTTTCCTGAGCAAGCATAGCCCCAACTGCCGTGTCAGTGATAGTGAGATAGAGCAGAAGAGGTTTCTGTCTATGTGGGGGGCATAGCACTGGAGGGTGTACCAAGTATGCCTTGATCTGGTCAAAAGCATCCTGGCATTCTTCGGTCCATTCTGTGTCTACGTTCTTCTTCATGAGCTTGAAGATGGGCTCGCACATAGTGGTCAACTGGTTGACGAAACGGCTGATGTACTGCAGTTTTCCCATAAAGCTCTTGACTTCTGTCTGGGTCCGAGGTGGCCTCATATCCATAATGGCTTTGATCTTTTGGGGGTCAGCTTCGATACCTCGCTCCGTGACCATATACCCAAGCACTTTTCCCCTTGTCACTCCGAAGGTGCATTTAGCAGGGTTTAGTCTCATGGAATGTTGTCTCAGCCTCTCAAAGAACTTCCGCAGGTCAACAAAGTGCTGCCCGTCCTCGCCTTTGGAGTGGATTATCATGTCGTCTACGTAGACCTCAATCTCCTTGTGGATCATGTCATGAAAAAGCGCGGTCGCTGCCCTTTGGTAAGTAGCCCCGGCGTTCTTAAGCCCAAATGGCATCACCGTATAACAGTAAGTTCCCCACGGCGTGGTGAAGGCTGTCTTTTCTTGGTCTTCCTCAGCCATCTTGATCTGGTTGTATCCTGCAAAGCCATCAACGAAGGATTTGACTTCGTAGTTGGCAGTGGAGTCCACCAGGATGTCTATGTTTGGCAAAGGGTAATCGTCCTTGGGGCTGGCCTTGTTCAGATCTCGGAAATCCACACAGCAGCGCACCTTCCCATTGGCCTTGGTGACGGTCACAATATTGGACAACCATGTCGGATATTCGATGACTCTGATGAATCCTACCCGCAGTAGCTTCTCAATTTCTTCTTTGACCTGTAGAGACCATTCTGGCTTGATCTTCCTCAGTTTCTGCTTTACTGGTTTAGCATCTGGTGCTAGAGGGATTCTGTGCTCTACTATCGAACTGTCTAGCCCCGGCATATCCCTGTATGACCATGCAAACACGTCGACATATTCCCTGAGCAGATCGATCAGTCTGTCCCGTTCAACCCCCTGGAAGAAGTTTCCGATCTGTGTCTCTTTAGGTTCCTCGACAGTACCCAAGTTCACACTTGTCAAAACCTCCTCGGCAGCTTGGGCCCGGTTTTCCTCTTTTTCTGAAACCTGCTTAAAGATTTCTTTAATGTATTGTTCATTTAGTGTGTTTGCATCTTGTTCAAATGATTCATTATTAACTGTTGTTAAGTTTTGAGTTAATTTATCATTTGTTAAGTTGGCAATAAGAGGATACTCAGAAAGATCTGTCATTTCATTCAAAATAAGGGGAAAGATGACATCGATTACATTTTGATAGTCCTCAGGCGTGAGGCCTTCGGATGACTCAGAGGACTGGAATTCAAAGATTCCTGACTCAACTGAACAGACGCTACTGACTCTGGACCCTACACTACTTATTGACTCGAGGGTGGCTTGACAAAGGTTGGACCGGGATCTCACTCCTTCTTGCTGTTGCCCTGGGGAGTAGCAGTCTTGTCAGCGTTCTTCAGAAAGTTGGAGACTTCAAATTGATCAAAAACTTGCCGGAAATCATTGACAGGCCGGTACCGTGGAAAGATAGTGAGGGGAGCTAGAGTAGCTTTATGCAATCTCTCAGCGAGCTCGTCCGTGACAACTGGGCTCATTGACTGAAGAGTCTGGTTCATCTTATCAATGCACTGCTGATAATTCATTTTCTCTTTACTGATCTTGGACACCACGACCTTGTCAGTATAGCCAACAGGAGGGTTGGCCTGGATAATGCTGATGAAGTCTTCTTCAGAGGGGATCTTAATTCTTCCTTGACTGGCTACGTATTCGATAGGCTTTCTGTATTCTGCTTCTAGATCTGCTAGCTTCTCATTGAACTTTACGATGGCCACAAATTCAGCACTTTCTGCTTCAAGAGGATCACTGTACATGGGGGTATCAGGCTGGACTGTGCTTTGAATGATGGGTTCCTTGGCGGGCTGTTTGGCATAGCTGACATAGTAATCGAACTTGCCAGAAGGCTCCCCTAGAGTTCCGACGCTCTTGTCTCCGGCTTCATACCTTTCTTTTAGCTTCTGTTGTGTGGACTTTCTCTTCTTCTTCTTTCTCGAAGGAGCGTCTTCATTGATCCATTCTTGGTACTCATACTCCAGACAGTCCTCACAGTCGCATACATCATACCATATGTCATGCTTGGGCTGAACTGGGATGGCCTCTCCGACTACTTGGTCATTACCATTGTTGACTACCATGTTGGCCATTTTGACACTGAAAAGCTGGCAAAACTGAGGATTCTGGCGAACTGTCTGAGAATTCTGCGCTAATAAGTCGCTGACCCGGTGTTCTCACCCACTTCTTTCTCGCTGCGGGAAAGGGATAGGAAAGATTTAGACTCGGGGTAGGTGTTTAGGCTGAAGGCTCAGGCAATATGCAAATTAGAATCTTCCGGTTTACTTAAAACAGTGTCTTTTATTAATATCTATTTGGTTGGAAAAGGGGATTTGCCCTTCTTTTTCGTAACTACTCTAGATCCTGGATCAGTGGGTTCCGTCACTACATCTATAAGCCCCTCGTATTCCACCTGTATTTCGACCTCCCAGGGTGGACAGCCCCGGGCGAGGGTCATATAGGGCACGCGGATCCCACCGACCGAGAGTAAAGAACGCTCCTAACGGGTCTAGCGGGTCATAGGAACTTTCAACGCACGAGCGATGCTGTAAGTACCCAAATCTGGCTCATGCCTTCCGGTTAAATTTCCCGGCAATTTCGGTAAGTTTTCCGGTAATTCCCCAGACCTTCCTAGTGTTCCGGAAACATTCCGGAACTGTTTTTAATTAAATAAAGGCTGAAGGGAATCCTTCCTAATTAAGAAACACGTTTTTCTTAATTAGGAGGGAAGGTTCTAGAATAATGCCACCTTGCATGGTTCTAGAATGCTGAGTCACAATGGATAAGCCCGCACGGCTGCATTAGCTCGCTGCCTCTGACCGCACGGCTTCATTAGCCTTATCCAGACTGCCTATAAATAGAGCCCTCCTCTACCCATTTCCAAAACAACAACAACAATACATACAATCCATAGCAATACAATCAGTCACTCCCAAGACGTGAAGAATATTGGTGAAGGCTCAAGAAGGTGAAGAAGAAGGCCAAGAAGCTCCCTCCCTCCTCCTTGAAGATCCAAGACCAATCTCTCCTCCTAGCTCCGACCAAAGAAGCAAAGGAAGCAATTGGTAACCTCGCACGCCCTAACCTTGCATTTTAATTGATATACTTGCTCATTGCATTCATATATCTTGCTTGGGACTTGGCATTTATTCATAAAGATCACATCTTTATCACCCCCTTTCCCTTTTGCATGCATTAAGACCTCATTTGTCATAAAAATGTAGTCTTTTTTCATAAAGGTGCATCCTTTGCACCTAAAACCCCCATTTTCAAATAAAAATGTCATTTTTATGCATCATTTGCACATAAAAATCCAATCTTTTCAATAAAAATGCATCCTTTGCATTCAAAAACCTTTTCTAATGCATCATTTGCATAAAAATCCTATCTTTACGCATCACTTGCATAAAGATCATTTCTTTCAATCAAAAAAGCATCATTTGCTAAAACCAAAAATATCATCTTTTCATTAAAGAGTCATTTTTCATCATGCATTTCCCCTTTCCCCCAACCTTGGAACAGACCGGTGTAAAAGATCCTATCTTTACATCGTTCCTTCCATTAAAGGTTCACGATTTCTTTAGAAAGGGACACCTTGAACCCTATATCTCCGATTATCGCTTAAGAAAGAGTATGAAGCCTCTATACGAGCTCGACCGTCTTAAAGCGTAGGATTGATGGGCTAAGGACCCTCCTTTTCTAAAGAACCTCATCTTTGACCAAAAGAGAGTCATTCTCTCGATCACGCAAGTCCCGAGGGTCCCGAGGTTTAAAATGCGATGATCACAAGTCATAAGATGAGGACGGGATCATAATCCCGAATACATAAAATTCCAAGGAATCCCGAGCGACAACCAACAAATGGTTTGTACGTCCGGAAGACAACTTGGGACATTCCCCCCTTATTTTCAAACACATGCACACAAGAAAGCACGCAAGCAAGCACGATTAATGAAATCTCGGGAGACTTGCTCCGGCAAGGCACTTTGGGTGAACGCCAAACGTTCTTCCCAAGGGGTAACTTAACCTCCGAACCCATAAAACAACCTTTTTTTCAAAGTTTTGAGGTAATCAAAATGGCGTGGCGACTCCGTTTTTCAAATAACTCGGATGTCTTCAAACTCGTGTGAATCCAACACCAAAATTTGGGCACCACATTCACAGTTTGGCGACTCCGCTGGGGATATCCCAAACGAGAAAAGCTTTTATTTTCAAAACAAAAAGCGATACTCGGTATATAGGTGGAAACCACTTACCCTTCCTGTACACTCCCTGACGTGGGAGTTGGGATAACCGGTGGTTTAACAATCCACGTACCATTATCCCTTTTCGAAAAAAAAACAATTTAAAAAAAAAAAATATAAAGCTTTTCCCTTTGAGCGGGTTAGACTCCCATCGCCGATTTCATTAATCATGCTTGCTTTCTTTACCATGCATTGCATCATTTGCATCTTGGAATCTGTGCATACTTTGAACGGGAAACAACCCGAAAAAAATAGCAAAAGGAGTGGAACCTGGAAAATTGATCCATGCAGTCGTACGGCTCAATCCTCCTTGGATTCTGACCGGGCGACCTCAGTGGCAATTCCACCAGGAAAAATCATGGTTAATCTGGCAGTCCTAGCAGCTTGGGGCTACTCAGCTCCATGACTGACTGGGGCTCCCAGAAAATTTACGTGCTTATGTGTTGCATTCTTCCCCGTCCCGAAAATCATTCCTTTAAAACACATTTATGAAAATCTCTGTTTTAACTCAAAAAGGAACATTTTTAGGAGACCGCACACTACGCGCACCTGATATATCCTGTACACTTTTGCACGCACGTCCTTCAAACCCGAGGGTGGTTCCAGCTGCAGTCACGGACAGCCTTACGATGCTCCCCATGGCAGCCAGTGTCGACCAATGCACAGTCCGTGTCACACGTTTCAAAAAACCGTGACTTTTGGTTGGTTTTTGGTCTAGTCCGTGTCATATAGCCCAGTTGCATACCCACGTAAAGGTCAAGCCTTAGCTCATAACGGAAGCCAAGATTGTCGCTCAAGCGAAATTCTGCCGAAATTCCGACAAGGAAAAATCGGTGGGATCTTGACTCCGACATTGACTATTGACCTTGACCCGCACGGAATGCGTAAGAGTCAAGACCGAGTCTTTGCCAAAAAATCAAAAGATCTTTCGCTCAAGCGAAGCTCTGCCAAAATTCCGACAAGGAAAAATTGGCAAGATCTTGACCGGCATTGACTTCGATTTCGACTCACGCACAGAGTATGCAACGAAGTTCAATGTGACACTGTGTCATCCGGCTTTTTACCGCCCGACCCATGCCTATTATTCTCTCGGACATTACCGAAAGTCAAAAACCGTCATTCGCTCAAACGAAACTCTGTCAAAGATCCGTCAAGGCAGAGAGACGAGACTTTCCCGGTATTGCCTTGACTATAATCCGCATCGCTCGTGCGTTGAAAAGTCCTATGACCCGCTAGACCCGATAGGAGCGTTCTTTACTCTCGGTCGGTGGGATCCGCGTGCCCTATAGGACCCTCGCCCAGGGCATCCACCCTGGGAGGTCAAAATACAGGTGGAATACGAGGGGCTTATAGACGTAGTGACGGAACCCACTGATCCAGGATCTAGAGTAGTTGTGAAAAAAGAAGGGCAGAACCCCTTTTCCAACCAAATAGATATTAATAAAAGACACTGTTTTAAGTAAACTTGAAGATTCTAATTTGCATATTGCTTGAGCCTTCAGCCTAAACACCTACCCCGAGTCTAAACCTTTCCTATCCCTTTCCCGCAGCGAGAAAGAAGTGGGTGAGAACACCGGGTCAGCGACTTGTTAGCGCAGAATCCTCAGACAGTTCGCCAGAATCCTCAGTTTTGTCAGCTTTTCAGTGTCAAAATGGCCAACATGGTAATCCACAACGGTAATGACCAAGCAGTTGGAGGGGCTATCCCAGTTCAACCCAAGCCTCACATCTGGTATGATGTATGTGATTGTGAAGACTGCTTAGAGTATGAGTATCAAGAATGGATCAATGAGGACGCTCCTTCAAAGAAGAAGAAGAAGAGAAAGTCCACACGGAAGCTTAAGGAAAGATACGAAGCTGGGGACAAGAGCGTAGGAACTTTGGGAGAGCCTTCGGGCAAGTTCGACTACTATGTCAATTATGCCAAGGAACCCGTCACCCCAAGCATAGTCCAGCCTGATACCCCCATATATAGTGATCCTCTTGAAGCAGAAAATGCAGAATTTGTGGCCATCGTGAAGTTCAATGAGAAGCTGGCAGATCTAGAAGCAGAATACAGAAAGCCTATTGAATACGTAGCCAGTCAAGGAAGAATTAAGATCCCCTCTGAAGAAGACTTCATCAGCATTATCCAGGCCAACCCTCCTGCTGGCTACACTGACAAGGTCGTGGTGTCCAAGATCAGTAAAGAGAAAATGAGTTATCAGCAGTGCATTGATAAGATGAGCCAGACCCTTCAGTCAATGAGTCCAGTCGCTACGGAAGAGCTAGCTGAAAGATTGCAACAAGTTACTTTAGTTCCCCTCACCATCTTTCCACGATCCGGCCGTCAATGATTTCCGGCAAGCTTTTGATCAGTTCGAAGTCTCCAACTTTCTGAAAACGCCGGCAAGGCTGCTACTCCCAGGGGCAACGGCAAGAAGGAGTGAGATCCCGGTCCAACCCTTGTCAAGTCCCCCTCGAGTCAATAAGTAGCATAGGGTCCAGAGTCGTGTTGTCTATTCGGTCGAGTCAGGAATCTTTGAATTCCAGTCCTCGAGTCATCCGAAGGCCTCACGCCTGAGGATTATGAAAATGTAATCGATGTCATCTTTCCCCTTATCTTGAATGAAATGACAAATCTTTCTGATTATCCTCTTATTGCCAACTTAACAAATGATAAATTAACTCAAAACTTAACAACAGTTAATAATGAATCATTTGAACAAGATGCAAACACACTAAACGAACAATACATTAAAGAAATCTTTAAGCAGGTTTCAGAAAAGAGGAAAACCGGGCCCAAGCCGCCGAGGAGGTTTTGATAAGTGTGAACTTGGGTACTATTGAGGAACCCGAAGAGACACAGATTGGAAGCTTCTTCCAGGGGTTGAAAGGGATAGATTGATCGAGCCGCTCGTAGAATACATCGACGTGTTTGCATGGTCATACAAGGATATGCCGGGGCTGGGCAGCTCGATAGTAGAACACCGAATCCCTCTAGCACCAGATGCTAAGCCAGTAAAGCGGAAACCGAGAAAGATTAAGTCGGAATGGTCTCTGCAGGTCAAAGAAGAAATTGAGAAGCTACTGCGGGTAGGGTTCATCAGAGTCATTGAATACCCGACATGGTTGTCCAACATCGTGACCGTAGCCAAGGCCAATGGGAAGGTGCAACTGCTGTGTGGATTTCCGAGATCTGAACAAGGCCAGCCCCAAAGATGACTACCCTCTCCAAACATAGACATCTGGTGGACTCTACGCCAACTACGAAGTCAAATCCTTCGTTGATGGTTTTGCAGGCTACAACCAGATCAAGATGGCCGAGGAAGACCAGAAAAGACAGCCTTCACCACACCATGGGGAACCTGCTGTTATACAGTAATGCCATTCGGGCTCAAGAATGCGGGCTACTTACCAAAGGGCGGCGACCGCGCTTTTTCATGACATGATCCACAAGGAGATTGAGGTCTACGTAGATGATATGATAATACACTCCAAAGGAGAGGGTGGGCAAGACTTTGTTGACCTACGAAAATTCTTTGAGAGGTTGAGACAACATTCCATGAGACTAAACCCTGCCAAATGCACCTTCGGAGTGACAAGGGAAAAGTGCTTGGGTATATGGTCACGGAGCGAGGTATAGAAGTTGACCCCAGAAAGATCAAAGCCATCATGGATATGAGGCCACCTCAAACCCGGACAGAAGTCAAGAGCTTCATGGGTAAATTGCGGTACATCGGCCATTTCGTCAATCGGTTGACCACTATGTGCGAGCCCATCTTCAAGCTCATGAAGAAGAATGTGGACACAGAATGGACCGAAGAATGCCAAGATGCCTTTGACCAGATCAAGGCATACTTAGTACATCCTCCGGTACTATGCCCCCCACATGGGCGGAAGCCTCTTCTCTCTATCTCACTGTCACCGACACGGCAGTTGGGGCTATACTGGCTCAGGAAAAGAAAGATTCTCGGGTAGAAAATGCCATTTACTTTGTCGGTCGGAAGCTACAGGGAGTGAGCTCAATTACTCGGCATGTGAAAAGACTTTGTGCGGGGCCCAGTCCGGTAGTCGGCAAATTGAAGCATTATATGCAAGCCCACCCTGTGAATTTGGTCTCGAAAATGGACCCCATCAAGTACATCTTTGACAAGCCTTCCCTCTCAATGCGTTTAGCGAAGTGGTCCTTCTTCTTGGCAGAATACGACATCAACTATGTGACCAGAAAGGCCATCAAGGGTCAAGCATTGTCAGATCACCTGGCGAATTTCCCCAGTAATGAAGACGAGAGGGCCTGAACCCCAATTTCCAGATGAAGGGATCTTTGCAGTTGAGCCTGAAAATAGATGGCAATTGTTCTTTGACGGAGCCGCTAACAAAAGAGGAAATGGTGTAGGAATGCTATTGGTCGATCCGAAAGATGAGCATACCCCCATAGCCCTCAAGTTGAACTTTCCCCCACGAACAATGTCGCCGAGTATGAAGCCTGCATTGCTGGTTTGGAGGCTGCCTTAGAAAGAAATGTCAAGGAGCTCGAAGTTTACGGAGACTCGGCCCTGATCATCAACCAAGTCTCCAACAAGTGGAAGACTGTGGACCCTAATCTACAACGATATCATGCCCATATGGAGGAGTTGGATCGGGAGTTCCAGAGAAGTGACTTTCCACTACTTGCCGAGGGAAAAGAACAGATTCGCAGATGCCCTAGCTACTCTAGCCTCATTGGTAGAGATCCCCGAGGGAAAAGCCATAAAGCCCTTCAGAGTGGGTAGAAGAGAAGCCCCAGCCTTCTGTTGTGAAGTGGACCTGGGACCCGAGCCCATAAAGGAACCTTGGTACAATCAGATTTACCAATTCCTCAAAGACGGAGAGTCAGCCAAAAGCTTGCGAGCCCTGAAAAGGTTGGCTTCCCATTATGTCATTCTAGGAGGCAACCTGTACAAGAAACGCTATCAAGGACCACTCCTCTTATGTGTCACTCAAGAAAGAGCCAGAGAGTTGATGACCGAAGTCCACAATGGTCCTTGCGGTCCTTACATGAATGCCGAGCCCTGATGCAAGTGATCCTCGAAATGGGTTACTCTCGGATCTCCATGGAGACAGATGCGTTGGCACGTCCGAACCTGCGACAAATGCCAGCGGTTTGCCAACCTCAACCATCTCCCACCTCATGACCTGTACTGCATGACGACTCCTTGGCCGTTTGCAACTTGGGGCATTGACGTGATAGGGAAAATAACCCCGACAGGAAGCAATGGGCACGAGTTCGTGTTGGTAGCCATCGACTACTTCACCAAGTGGGTAGAGGCCAAGTCCTACAAGGTCCTCACTTCCAGAAAAGTGGCCCAGTTCATCAAAGAAAACATAATGTGCAGATATGGGGTGCCCAACGAGATCATTTCGATAATGGGTCACACTTCGAAGGAGGCTGCGATGAGGCCGTCGGGAATTGAGTTACTCGCCACAAGTCGTCCCCGTACGGACCTCGCACCAATGGAGCCGTGGAAGCCGCTAATAAGACACTCAAGCGGATCATCAGGAAGATGGCCACCCGTGGTCGTGATTGGCCCGAAAAGCCGCACCTAGCACTCTGGGGCTGCGTAACGTCTGTCAGAACAGCCACAGAGAAACTCCTTTTGCCCTAACTTACGGGGATGGAAGCAGTGTTACCAAAGTGGAGTTGGAAATCCCGTCATTAAGGGTCCTCCTGGAAAAGCGGTGTCAATGAAGTAGAATGGTTGCACAGCCGGCATGATGAGTTAGCCCTGCTTGACGAGAGAAGGCTAAAAGCCATGGAACACACCCGAGCCTACCAGAGGCAAATGGCCGAGCGTTTGATAAAAAAGTCAAGGCCAGAGACATCAAAGAGGGTGACTTAGTGCTGAAAGTAAAGCCCCCTACCAGAGACAACCCCCTGGGAAAATGGGAACCCGTCTGGATCGGCCCTTATGTGGTGCAGAAGATATTATCGGGAGGAGCCATGAAGCTTGCAGACTTGGATGGCAATCCCTTTGTCCACCCAGTCAACGGTGATAAACTCCGAAGATACTATGTCTAATAAAAAAATAATAAAAAAAAAAAAGGTGCAAAAAGAGTAATACCCAGCTAGGCTGAAAACCTCAAAAAGGGCGGTCTAGGCAAAAGACAGGGTTGCACATAAAAAAAAAAATAATAAAAAAAAAAAGAGAAAAAAAAATCTTAGTGCAAAAAGAGTAATGCCCAGCTAGGCTGAAAACCCCAAAAAGGGCGGTCTAGGCAAAAAACAGGGCTGCACATAAAAAAATTAGTTCACCAGAATGAACTACGTAGACCTGAGCCCCTTAGCCTTTCTTGTAAAAGGGGAACGTAGGCAGCCATATATGGTTCGGTCTAAACAATAAAAAGGACGATTAAGTTTCCATGAAATATGTCCTGATCAATAAAAAAAAAGACATTTGAATTTCCATGAAATGTGTCTTGACTAATTTCTAAAATAATATTTCTTGTTCATTACAAGTTAAAAACTTCTTGATGAGTTCAAGCACGGTCTACCTCTTGACTCTGCTAACCTGCTAAAAAGATCTAAAATACAATAAAATGCCTAAATAAACTAATGTGTTTGCAAAATGGCAATAAGGGAATCCTAAGAAAAGATCTGTCAGTCGTCATTCGCTGAGTCTTCTTTGGTCTTCTTCCCTTTTCCTCGGCCCCGTCGAGTCTTCTTCCTCTTTTTGTCTATGATGTCGGTATCCCTCATCCCGACCTCTGGTATCCTCACTGGAGCCTCTACCAACCCCGTGTCAATGAGTGCTCTCTCTATCCGAGCACGAGTCCGCACCTCCTCCCTCTGAGCCTCAGTCAAAGGAGCGACCTCGGACAACCTCTTGTACCGAGCCTCCATATCTCGGACCAAATCACCTGACTGGTTATGGCAACTCGCCTTAGCCTCAGTCTCCCTCAGAGTCCTACTCGAGTCGCAGTCAGCTCCCAATAAAGCTCGACGTCTATCCTCCAAGATAACCTGAGTCGCTCCCATCTCCCTCTCGTACCAGTCCAAGTAGACAGTGGTCAAGATGGTGCTTTTCCTGCTCCTGAAGATAGCCCTGGGTGGGAAAGCAGTATATGTCCAAGCCCTCGAGAAGAAAGAGAAGCTGGCTGGATCTCTCATGTCCAATGACACCACCTCCATGGTCCGGATGTCCTCCCAATCACTCAATGGCTCCTGTAAAGCCCCAAACTGCCTGGATACCAAGCAGGGTATGTAGAAGGACGACCAGCAGAATCCTGGAACCCTCACAACATAAGACTCCTGAAATATCCTCCTGGTCTGCAACCTCCAATGTGGTATCCACCAACGGATGTCCGAAGTGGATAGCCTAGCCATCATCAGCTCCCAGCTACCCTGTTCCTGCTGCCTAGGCGCACCTCTCCGAGAAATCACCCAAGGGCACTGAGTCGGCAAAGCCCCAGGCAAAGCCCCGAGCCTCTCCTGCAGCCACAGAGTCAACATAGCCGGACTCCCGGACCTCATGAAACGGTCTCCCCGAGCCATCCTGTCGATCCCATGAAATGTCTCTCCCAAAACCAGCGGGACAATATCCTTCCCAGCCCTGCAGTCTCTGACCATGTCCAAGAGGCCACTATGACAGATCCCCACGGACTCAGCAGTGAACAAAACAGAGAATACGCAGAGAATGAAAGCATCCATAGCCACCGTGGTCGCAGCCATATCTGGAGACCCAAACCTGCCCGGGATATCAGAAAGGTCAATCCTATCCGGGGCTACCATCATCCTCTCAGCCTCTCCCAAAGGAATCTGCAGAAAAGATGCAAGCTTTACCGTCACCGGCACGTCTCCGATCAGCGGAATAGATATAGCCTCAGTCTCGGGACCCCCAATCAAGGCTCTGAAGTCTTCGTGCGTTGGGACAATTTCGTTGTAAGAGAAGCAGTAAACATGTCTCCGGACGTCCCAGAACTTTGCTGCGGCTCTCAACAGTTCCCAATCGGGCGGGAGATCCCTCAAATGCCATAAAGACTTGATCTTGAAGGAAGAATCAAGCAGTCCCTTGTGATTTTGGAAGTTATGTCTCGCCCAAGATTGAAGACCGGATAGAAAATGGTCTCGCTTCCCCCTTTGCAATCTGACGGGCTTCTCCATCGCAAAGTGTTCAAAGATGGTGCTTTTAGGTCCAAAATATGCTCTGGGAACAATTGGGACAAGTCTAGAGGGAAAATGAAATGAAATGGCCAAGCCTTGCTTTTATTCAGAAAATAACCAGTTCAGACAGAACTGTGAGCCGCACGGCTTCATTTGCCCTCAAGGCCATGCCGCACGGCTACATTAGCCCTCTGCAGAAAAAAAATTCTGCAGCAACCAAAGTTGCTGCCCAAGGGAGTTTTCACCCCACTTTCTCAACCAAAACCTGTACAAAAACATATCCAGAAGCCATTCAAGCATTTATATACCATTATAAATCATTTTGGCCCAGTTTCAGCCCCAATTCCAAGCAAAAAATCGCCCCAAGGCTCAAATAATATGCAAATTGAAAAAGCATAAATTAGAAAAGTAAATAAAATGTAAATACAATATTTTCGCCCCATCGGCGCCCAAATAAAGCAAAAAATAAACAAAGTGTGCATAAAAATTGTTCATTGTTTGTTTTCGTTCCAAATCTATTCTAGAGACCTCCTAGGCCTCCGATTCTTCTTCCTCCTCATCGCTACTCAACTCATAAATGCTAGCCTCCCTCATCAAGTCCTCCTGGTCGCTCACGTCAGACAAATGGACATTATCGTGCCCGTACTCAGCCAGCTGCTCCAGAATGTCAGCGTTGGGTCCCCGCCCCCGAGGCATGGCACTGGAAGAGTACTCCGAGGCCGATGAGGTAGACGCTGTGCCCCCGACGTGCCGTCTCTTGCGCCCAGGCTCCTGTGCATCCGCTGCCGCCTTCGAAGCGCAGGCCAGCTTCCTCAGAAGAGACCGGCACACGTCCTTCCAGCCCCTATTCTGCCTGACCAGCTTATCATAAGTGCGAGCTGGAACCTGAGAAAAGAAGAGAAAAATCTCAGAAAAATCTCAGAAAATTGCAAAAGCAGAAAATCTGAAAGCTGAAAAGGGAAAGACCCTAAAAGTACACTTACAGTGCTATCAGGCGGCAAGGTGTACTGGGGCTCCCTAGCATCGGGGACAGGTATCCTCATCCTCCTCGGCACTCCATGGACCACGTAGGACAAATGCGCAGGAGGGATCGGCGGGTCAGTAGGCTCATCCTCCCCATATCCCTGAGTGACCGCTAGCTTCACTAGCTTTTGTGGCGTCCTCAAGCGCTGCTCCACAAACACAGCGTAGGGGGTGTCCATGTCAAAGTACTCCTCTGCAGCCACGCCTGCCTGGTACCTAGCTATCTCATCCTCTGGCCAATCCCTGGGCTGCAGCATCCGTGCTGGAGGATCGTGTGGAGTAATGGCGTCCAATGGAGGGACATGACCATGCTGCCTCGAGAAACGGTCCCCCAAGTAAATGACATCACATGTCAGCCCAGTGAGCCACCTCCTCTGCCTAGTCGCCTCAATGGCATCTCCCAAAGAAGATCTCCGGATACCTGCCCCAAGGGGTAGAAGTCCACTCCGTCATGCCCATCTGTTGATGACCGGCCTCACCATTTTGTAATCGAAGGTAATCCGGGTCTTCCCGTGAATTTATCTCTCGCATCTCCTCCAGCGAACCATAGCGGGAAGATGGTGACATCACTCTGCTGGTTCCAAGGGAAGAACCCGATCACCTCGCAAAACCAGCCCGCATGTTCAAAACATCAAAAGGTCATTCTCTCTCTTATAAAAGTCTCAAGACAGAAAAGAGAAAAGAAAAAGAAAGGAGACTACCTCAAGGGCAAATAAGAAGCGCCCATGGAAGCGGCTTTGTTCCGACTGTACATGTCCAACGAGAAGTACAACTCCGCCAATCCGGCCTCGCCCCAAGAGACCGTACCTATCCCATCCACATCCTCCAAAGAGTCGAGGAGGCAAGTCATGGCCGGCGTCCCGAGAATTAGCAAAGATAGTGACTGATAGCATCAACCATATGAATGCTCTAGCTACCGTGGGCGATCACATCATTAGCAAGAAAGTTCGCATGCAAGTCTCGAACCGCTACCTCGACGTTCCGCGTCTCCATCCCCAGGCCCTTGGGAATCGCTCAAACCCTACCAAAGCCCGGAACTCCTCGCTGTAATGTGGTCTCTCCAAGTCACGGGCCTCCCGTGAACCGTAGGCCGCAATAGCCGTGGAAATCGGTAGGAGTCACTGTCGGCTCTCCCGGCCAGGGTGAAAGCTATGAGTACTATCCCACTGTAACTCGAAAGGGCCTGGACCAAGCCCTTGCTCTTAGAGGTGATGTGAACACCCCTGCCGATGGCCTCTACAAACGCATCCAGGCCGGTAGCCCTCACCAAATTCTTGGGGTTCACCCCATTCTTCTCAAAATCCGGCATCCTCTGCCAAAGCTTAACCGCTATCTCCGATGGTCCTCTAGACTTGTTCTCCTGTAGACAAGCACAAAAAAAAAAAGAAGTGTCAGTCCTTCATCATTTTCAAAAGCATGCATATATTCACAAAAAAAAAAAAAAAGTGCACATATTTTCAAAAGAAAAGCATTCATAAATTTTTTCTAGCATCCTATGCATAGAAAACACGTCTTTCATCATTTGAAATGCGTCATGTCAAGTCCCATTGCTTTCCTAAGGCACAAAATCACAATTTTCACAATTATGTGCACATAAGCATTATTTTTTCAAATAAAATGGCATGCATGAATCATTTTTCATCTTCCAAAATCATGTTTTCTCATTGAAAATCAGAATTTTGACCTAGTTCTAGCACAAGGCAAGAACTCCGTCTCATATTTTGAAAATTCTCATTCTTACTTCATTTTGCGAGAAAAAAGTGAGTCATTCTCATAATTTTCATCAAATAAGTTGCACATGCCCATTCTTAGCCTCATAGGTTGTTCGTGTATCTCAAAATCATTCAAAAAATCATTCAAAAATCCTAAAATTCGGGTCAAGCCCTAAATCATTCAAAATTCAAGCAAAATCATCGGATTTGAGCAAAATGAGAATGCTTACCCCAACCGATCGCGGTTCGTTGATTTATGCTCCCTTCTTCCCGGTAAAGCTCCGATGGAGGCGTAAGGAAGTCATACTTCCTCTCCGTCCGAACGAGCTCCTTTCTCCTCCTTCTCGCAGCCGCGGAGATGTTCCTTCTTGCTTGCCTCGGTATGGGATTGCCCTCCGGATCCATTCCAATCGATAGAAGCAAAGGGAATTGAAGAATTTTGAAGAAATTCTCTCCTTTCTCTCTCTCTTCCTCGGCAGTTCTTGGGCGGCAATAATGCCCAATGCCCGTTCAAACCTGTTTTAAAATAATCTGGAAAAAACAGGTCTCTAGCCGTACGGCTCCTTTTTCTCCATCTCATGCCGGGCGGCTTCATTCGCTCTGAGCAGAAATTACAATCCTGCCCCTGGACCTTCCACTTGGGCATGCAATTTCCGTTATCTTTTAACCAAGATAACATCTTTTCAGAAAATATCCCTTATCTCTTTAGCAATCAAGCTTTATTCCCAGTCGCCTCCGTTAATTCCGTTATAACGGGATAACGCTAGGTGACAACCTCCGAATTGTCAAAACTCTAAACTAAGCTACCTCTATCCAGAATAGTGACGTATGCTAAGTTTCTATCAACTTAGGCTACCTCTATCCAGAATAGTGACGTATGCTAAGTTTCTATCAACTTAAGCTACCTCTATCTAGAATAGTGACGTATGCTAAGTTTCTCTCAACTTAAGCTACCTCTATCCCGAATAGTGACGTATGCTAAGTTTCTCTCAACTTAAGCTACCTCTATCCAGAATAGTGACGTATGCTAAGTTTCTCTCAACTTAAGCTACCTCTATCCAGAATAGTGACGTATGCTAAGTTTCTATCAACTTAGGCTACCTCTATCCAGAATAGTGACGTATGCTAAGTTTCTATCAACTTAAGCTACCTCTATCTAGAATAGTGACGTATGCTAAGTTTCTCTCAACTTAAGCTACCTCTATCCCGAATAGTGACGTATGATAAGTTTCTCTCAACTTAAGCTACCTCTATCCAGAATAGTGACGTATGCTAAGTTTCTCTCAACTTAAGCTACCTCTATCCCGAATAGTGACGTATGCTAAGTTTCTATCAACTTAAGCTACCTCTATCCCGAATAGTGACGTATGCTTAAATCATTCTAGCTTTGGCAACCCATATCTCTGACTCGAAAGAGATTGAGACGTATGCTCAAGTTCACCAAACTCTAGCTACCTCTATCCACTCGATAGTGACGTAAGCTCTAGTTTCAATTAGGTGACATCCTCCAGTAATTGTCAATCAGGTGACAGCCTCCATTAATTGTCAAAATCTCAAGAATCCTAGACATCGTTCCTAACTATCTAGTGATGCTTGAACTACGATCAAGGCTTGATTCCTCCGGGATACGTAGGTAGCCTTTTATAAAAGGTCCAGCCATTCGACCACTTTGGTCACCCTGTTTCTTTGTCACTCCTCAGTGATAAAGCGCCCCCTCATAGAAGTTCAGATATCCGACCACCTGGGTCACTCCTAGCATATCCCCAGTAGGATCAATTGCTTGACCTCCTAGGTCATTTTCTCTTCTTTTTCCCCAGCAAGAGACCAGTTTCTCTTCTTCCTTCCCAGCGGATCCTAATTCCGAACTACGGCTGGCTTGATTCCTCCGGATACGTAGGTAGCCTTCCAACAGGTTCAGCCACTCGACCGTCTTGGTCACCCAATCCGTCTCGGCATTCGCCAGATCGGATCCTTTTCTATCGACAACCCCACTCGCCTTGCAAGTGACGTTGTCGAGGGCTTCTGTAAGTACCCAAATCTGGCTCATGCCTTCCTAAGCAAATTTTCCGGCAATTTCGGTAAGTTTTCCGGTAATTCCCCAGACCTTCCTAGTGTTCCGGAAACATTCCGGAACTATTTTTAATTAAATAAAGGATGAAGGGAATCCTTCCTAATTAAGAAACACGTTTTTTTAATTAGGAGGGAAGGTTCTAGAATAATGCCACCTTGCATGGTTCTAGAATGCTGAGTCACAATGGATAAGCCCGCACGGCTGCATTAGCTCGCCGCTCGACCGCACGGCTTCATTAGCCTTATCCGCATCGCCTATAAATAGAGCCCTCCTCTACCCATTTCCAAAACAACAACAACAATACATACAATCCATAGCAATACAATCGGGCCACTCCCAAGACGTGAAGAATATTGGTGAAGGCTCAAGAAGGTGAAGAAGAAGGCCAAGAAGCTCCCTCCCTCCTCCTTGAAGATCCAAGACCAATCTCTCCTCCTAGCTCCGACCAAAGAAGCAAAGGAAGCAATTGGTAACCTCGCACGCCCTAACCTTGCATTTTAATTGATATACTTGCTCATTGCATTCATATATCTTGCTTGGGACTTGGCATTTATTCATAAAGATCACATCTTTATCACCCCCTTTCCCTTTTGCATGCATTAAGACCTCATTTGTCATAAAAATGTAGTCTTTTTCATAAAGGTGCATCCTTTGCACCTAAAACCCCCATTTTCAAATAAAAATGTCATTTTTATGCATCATTTGCACATAAAAATCCAATCTTTTCAATAAAAATGCATCCTTTGCATTCAAAAACCTTTTCTAATGCATCATTTGCATAAAAATCCTATCTTTACGCATCACTTGCATAAAGATCATTTCTTTCAATCAAAAAGCATCATTTGCTAAAACCAAAAATGTCATCTTTTCATTAAAGAGTCATTTTTCATCATGCATTTCCCCTTTCCCCCAACCTTGGAACGGACCGGTGTAAAAAGATCCTATCTTTACATCGTTCCTTCCATTAAAGGTTCACGATTTCTTTAGAAAGGGACACCTTGAACCCTATATCTCCGATTATCGCTTAAGAAAGAGTATGAAGCCTCTATACGAGCTCGACCGTCTTAAAGCGTAGGATTGATGGGCTAAGGACCCTCCTTTTCTAAAGAACCTCATCTTTGACCAAAAGAGAGTCATTCTCTCGATCACGCAAGTCCCGAGGGTCCCGAGGTTTAAAATGCGATGATCACAAGTCATAAGATGAGGACGGGATCATAATCCCGAATACATAAAATTCCAAGGAATCCCGAGCGACAACCAACAAATGGTTTGTACGTCCGGAAGACATCTTGGGACATTCCCCCCTTATTTTCAAACACATGCACACAAGAAAGCACGCAAGCAAGCACGATTAATGAAATCTCGGGAGACTTGCTCCGGCAAGGCACTTTGGGTGAACGCCAAACGTTCTTCCCAAGGGGTAACTTAACCTCCGAACCCATAAAACAACCTTTTTTTCAAAGTTTTGAGGTAATCAAAATGGCGTGGCGACTCCGTTTTTCAAATAACTCGGATGTCTTCAAACTCGTGTGAATCCAACACCAAAATTTGGGCACCACATTCACAGATGCGGATTATAATCAAGGCAATACCGGGAAAGTCTCGTCTTTCTGCCTTGATAGGATTTTGGCAGAATTTCGCTTGAGCGAATGACGTTTTGACTTTCGGTAATGTCCAAGAAGATAATAGGCATGGGTCGGGCGGCAAAAGCCGGATGACACAGTGTCACATTGAACTTCGTTGCATACGCCGGGCGTGAGTTAGAATCGAAGTCAATGCCGGGTCAAGATCTTGCCAAGTTTTCCTTGTCGGAATTTTAGCAGAGCTTCGCTTGAGCGAAAGATCTTTTGATTTGTTGGCAAAGACTCGGTCTTGACTCTTGCACATTCCGTTCAGGTCAAGGTCAATAGTCAATGTCGGAGTCGAGATCTCGCCAATTTTTCCTTGTTGGAATTTTGGCAGAGTTCTTCTTCCGTTATGAACTAAGGCTTGACCTTTACGAGGGTATGCAACTGGGCTATATGACATGGACTAGACCAAAAACCAACCAAAAGTCACGGTTTTTTGAAACGTGTGACACGGACTGTGCATTGGTCGACACTGGCTGCCATGGGGAGGTTGGGATGATTCCGTGCGCGCCCGGGAGCATCGTAAGGCTGTCCGTGACTGCAGCTGGAACCACCCTCGGGTTTGAAGGACGTGCGTGCAAAGTGTACAGGATATATCAGGTGCGCGTAGTTGTAAGTACCCAAATCTGGCTCATGCCTTCCGGTTAAATTTCCCGGCAATTTCGGTAAGTTTTCCGATAATTCCCCAGACCTTCCCAGCGTTCTGGAAACATTCCGGAACTGTGTTTTATTAAATAAGGGCTGAAAAGGATCCTTCCTAATTAAGAAACACGTTTTTCTTAATTAGGAAGGAGGGTTCTAGAATTTGCCACCTTGCATGGTTCTAGAATGCTGAGTCATTCAGGATAAGCCCGCACGGCTGCATTAGCCCAAGGTCTCTGGCCGCACGGCTTCATTAGCCTTATCCAGACTGCCTATAAATAGAGCCCTCCTCTACCCATTTAATCATCAACAAGACACAATCCATAGCAATATACTCACAATCAGTCACTCCCAAGACGTGAAGAATATTGGTGAAGGCTCAAGAAGGTGAAGAAGAAGGCCAAGAAGCTCCCTCCCTCCTCCTTGAAGATCCAAGACCAATCTCTCCTCCTAGCTCCGACCAAAGAAGCAAAGGAAGCAATTGGTAACCTCGCACGCCCTAACCTTGCTTTTAATTGATATACTTGCTCATTGCATTCATATATCTTGCTTGGGACTTGGCATTCATAGTTAAAGATCACATCTTTATCACCCCCTTTCCCTTTTGCATGCATTAAGACCTCATTTGTCATAAAAATGTAGTCTTTTTTCATAAAGGTGCATCCTTTGCACCTAAAACTTCCATTTTCAAATAAAAATGTCATTTTTATGCATCATTTGCATATAAAAATCCAATCTTTTCAATAAAAATGCATCCTTTGCATTCAAAACCCCTTGTTCAAGCATCATTTGCTTTAAAGACCATGTCTTTACCATAAACTAGCATCATATGCTTTTCAAAATGCAATCTTTATGCATCATTTGCATAATGAATGCCAATTTCTTCAACAAAAATGCATCATTTGCATAAAAATCAAATCTTTATGCATCATTTGCAATAAAGATTATTTCTTTAAACTAAGTGCATCATTTGCAACCCAAAAATGTCATCTTTTCATTAAAGTGTCATTTTTCATCATGCATTTCCCCTTTCCCCCAACCTTGGAACGGACTGGTGTAAAAGATCCTATCTTTACATTGTTCCTTCCATTAAAGGTTCACGATTTCTTTAGAAAGGGACACCTTGAACCCTATATCTCCGATTATCGCTTAAGAAAGAGTATGAAGCCTCTATACGAGCTCGACCATCTTAAAGCGTAGGATTGATGGGCTAAGGACTCTCCTTTTCTAAAGAACCTCATCTTTGACCAAAAGAGAGTCATTCTCTCGATCACGCAAGTCCCGAGGGTCCCGAGGTTTAAAATGCGATGATCACAAGTCATAAGATGAGGACGGGATCATAATCCCAAATACATAAAATTCCATGAAATCCCGAGCGACAACCAACAAATGGTTTGTACGTCCGGAAGACGACTTGGGACATTCCCCCCTTTTTTCAAACACATGCACACAAGAAAGCACGAAAGCAAGCACGATTACTGAAATCTTGGGAGACTTGCTCCGGCAAGGCACCTTGGGTGAACGCCAAACGTTCTTCCCAAGGGGTAACTTAACCTCCGAACCCATAAAACCTTTTTTTCAAAGTTTTGAGGTAATCAAAATGGCGTGGCGACTCCGTTTTTCAAATAACTCGGATGTCTTCAAACTCGCGTGAATCCAATACAAAATTTGGGCACCACATTCACAGTAGTGTGCGGTCTCCTAAAAATGTTCCTTTTTGAGTTAAAATAGAGATTTTCAGAAATGTGTTTTAAAGGAATGATTTTCGGGACGGGGAGAATGCAACACATAAGCACATAAATTTTCTGGGAGCCCCAGTCAGTCATGGAGCTGAGTAGCCCCAAGCTGCTAGGACTGCCAGATTAGCCATGATTTTTCCTGGTGGAATTGCCACTGAGGTCGCCCGGTCAGAATCCAATGAGGATTGAGTCGTACGACTGCATGGATCAATTTTCCAGGTTCCACTCCTTTTGCTATTTTTCGGGTTGTTTCCCGTTCAAAGTATGCACAAATTCCAAGATGCAAATGATGCAATGCATGGTAAAGAAAGCAAGCATGATTAATGAAATCGGCAACGGGAGTCTAACCTGCTCAAAGGGAAAAGCTTTCTTTTATTTTTTCAAAAATTTTTTTTTCGAAAAGGGATACTGGTACGTGGATTGTTAAACCACCGGTTATCCCAACTCCCACGTCAGGGAGTGTACAGGAAGGGTAAGTGGTTTCCACCTATATATCGAGTATCGATTTTTTTTTGTTTTTGAAAATAAAAGCTTTTCTCCTTTGGGATACTCCCCAGCGGAGTCGCCAAACTGTGAATGTGTGCCCAAATTTTGTTTTTTGTTGGATTCACGCGAGTTTGAAGACATCCGGTTTAATTTGAAAAACGGAGTCGCCACGCCATTTTGATTACCTCAAAACTTTGAAAAAAAGGTTTTATGGGTTCGGAGGTTAAGTTACCCCTTGGGAAGAACGTTTGGCGTTCACCCAAGGTGCCTTGCCGGAGCAAGTCTCCCAAGATCCCATTAATCGTGCTTGCTTGCGTGCTTTCTTGTGTGCATGTGTTTGAAAATAAGGAGGGAATGTCCCAAGTCGTCTTCCGGACGTACAAACCATTTGTTGGTTGTCGCTCGGGATTTCTTGGAATTTATGTATTCGGGATTATGATCCCGTCCTCATCTTGTGACTTGTGATCATCGCATTTTAACCTCGGGACCCTCGGGACTTGCGTGATCGAGAGAATGACTCTCTTTATGGTCAAGGATGAGGTTCTTTAGAAAAGGAAGGTCCTTAGCCCATCAATCCTACGCTTTATGACGGTCGAGCTTGTATAGATACTTCATACTCTTTCTTAAGCGATAATTGGAGATATAGGGTTCAAGGTTGTCCCTTTCTAAAGAAATATGGAACCTTTAATGGAAGGAACGATGTAAAGATAGGATCTTTTACACCGGTCCGTTCCTAGGTTGCTAATGGGGGAATGGGGGAAATGTAGGTAAAAATGACACTTTAATGAAAAGATGACATTTTTGGGTTGCAAATGATGCACTTAGTTTAAAGAAATGATCTTTATTGCAAATGATGCATAAAGATTTGATTTTTATGCAAATGATGCATTTTTGAAGAAATTGGCATTCATTATGCAAATGATGCATAAAGATTGCATTTTGAAAAGCATATGATGCTAGTTTATGGTAAAGACATAGTCTTTAAAGCAAATGATGCTTGGAAAAGTGATTTTGGATGCAAATGATGCATTTTGATTGAAAAGATTTGATTTTTATATGCAAAGGATGCATGAAGATGACATTTTTATTTGAAAATGGGGGTTTTAGGTGCAAAAGATGCACCTTTATGGGAAAAGACTACATTTTTATGACAAATGATGTCTAATGCATGTAAAAGGGGAAGGGGGAATATGAAGATATGATCTTTAATCTACCAAGTCCCAAGCAATATAAAAGTAATGCAATGAGCAATTTATAAAGCAATTAGGATGCGAGGTTAGGGCGTGCGAGGTTACCAATGGCTTCCTTCTTCTTCGGGCGGAGCTAGGAGGAGAGGTTCGTCTTGGATCTTCAAGGAGGAGGGAGGGAGCTTCTTGGCCTTCTTCTTCACCTTCTTGGATCTTCAACAGCCTCTTGGGAGTATTTCTTCGTATTATGTGTGGTGTTGTTGGAAATTGTTGTTGTTAAATGGGTAGAGGAGGGCTCTATTTATAGGCCCGGATAAGGCTAATGAAGCCGTGCGGCTAAGGGCGCAAGCTAATGCGGCCAATGGCGGCATTATCCACAATGACTCAGCATTCTAGAACCATGCAAGGTGGCAAATTCTAGAACCTTCCCTCCTAATTAAGAAAAACGTGTTTCTTAATTAGGAAGGATTCCCTTCAGCCCTTATTTAATTAAAAACAGTTCCGGAATGTTTCCGGAACGCTAGGAAGGTCTGGGGAATTACCGGAAAACTTACCGAAATTGCCGGGAAATTTAACCGGAAGGCATGAGCCAGATTTGGGTACTTACAGACAGCCCCGGGCGAGGGTCCTATAGGGCAAGCGGTTTCCACTGGCCTAAAAGAAAAATCAAGCCTAAGGACCTAGCCTGTCATGTTCGTTTTAATGCGTTAGCCATGTAAATAGTGAGCCGAGCCGGCACCTGAGTCAAGACCGGGTCAAGAGTTCGGCATGACCTCTCTTTACCTTGCTTGCGCAAGGGATCTGTGACGTTAGGAGTTGGCTGGGTCATATCGTCATGGCTGACGTATTAAAGGCTTGATGACATGGTGTCATGTAGGCATGGATGTATATCCGGGACGGAACATCATCTGGGTGTAGCTTCGGAAATCAAGATCAGGTCAAGATTTTAGCATGAACTTTCATCGCTTTGCTTGCGCAAGGGATCTTGAGTTCCGAGCTTCGACTCAGAAAATGGTTGGCATGGGATATGTATCCAGGCTGTATGACACGGACTGGGTAAAAACCAACCGAGTCTGGACAGAGTGTGACTCAAGCGTGCATGGTTGACACTGGCTAGGATAGGATGTTTGGAATGATCCCGTGCGCGTCCGAGAGGCGTAGGAAGGCCAAACGAACTGCAACTGAGACCACCCCGAGTTGAGGGTTGTAGTGTGCAGTGTATCCGAGGCAGCAGTGCGCGTAGCGTGCGGTGTACCGAGGCAGCAGTGCGAGTAGTGTGCGGTGTACCGAGGCAGCAGTGCGAGTAGTGTGCGGTCTCTAAAATTCTTTTTCTGAGTAAAACAGAAATTTTTGAAGAATTTTAAATGTATGTACACAGATGTATATTGATGCATTTTTTTGTATTTTTAATTTTTTTTGTAAAATAAAAAGTAAAGCACATGCACACACACACAACAGTTAAAGAAAGGGGTAAAATGAAAGTTTGACCCTCATCATTGTTTTAAAAAAATATTTTGTTTTGTTTAAATTTTTTTTTTAAAAACAAATTCCTCCCACGCAAAGTCGCCAACTGAAATTACCCGAAACCGAGAGGCAGCGCGATCGCGCCCCGGCATCTGGCATTTTCGAATTTGGTTCGCGCCTTCCTTCTGCATTCGCGTTCGTATTGGAAAGTGTCTCGCTGTGTTTTTTCTTGTAGAGTCGCCACGCCATTTTGATTAAGCCCAAAACATTGAGAAAAGGCATCAGTTTAAAAAATAAACTGTTTTTGTGTGATGAGATTTTTGAGTTCAGAGGTCAGGTTACTCCTCGGGAAGAGAATATTAGAATATTAGAGCTCACCCGAGTCGCCTCGTAAAAACGAGTCTTTCGATACCCCTTCTTTCTTTAAATGTTGTGTGTGTGTGTGTGCTTTTAAAAATGCATGCATTGTCGGATGTCTACATTGTACACTGCTTATTGAAATGTATTGAAATAGTGTAGGAAGGAAGCCTTACCAATGTTGGTTCGTGTCTGTCTTCCACTGGGGAATAGTGTTTGAGGATGGAATAGTGTTCCGGGACGGACCAGGATTGCTTTGGGATGGGCCGGTTGTCTGCGGACAGAGCTTCGGCGTGCCTCGGGATTGTCAGGTGTGCACTTTGGCAGAGTTGGTTGGATTCGGGCAGAGGTTTGGCGTGTGTCGGGATCATCGGTTGCGTTCGGGCAGAGTTCTGGCGTGCGTCCGAGTTGCCGGTTTGACTCTGAAAGAGCGGGGATGCCTTGGGAAAGACCAGGCAAGTCCTCGGAGTACCACGAGGGGCCTCAGAGTACCTCGAGAGTGCCTCGGGGCAGCGCGGGAGCGTCTCGGGAGCGCTCGGAAGGGCTTCAGAGCACCACAAGGGAGCTCGGAAGGCCTCGGAAGGAACCGAAAGGGGCCAGGAGTGCCTCGGAAGGACTTAGAGGGGGAGCCAGAAGGCTTAGGGAGAGAGTAGAAGAGGATGATGTGTGAAATGAGGGAGGGGGAGCCCTCTATTTATAGTGTGAGAAATCTGCAAGAAGGTCCGTACGGACCTCCTAGGTAATATAAAGTTTTGGTTTTCCCAGATTTAGGGGAATCTCGTGGACTTTAGGGGGATTTAGTAATTATGAGAGTTGGTAGCAAAGAGGTCCGTACGGACCTTTTACCATGCAAAGAGGTCCGTACGGACCTTCCATGCTTTTCTAAATTCTGCATAATTTCCAAAAAGTCCTTTTGTGTTTTTTGTCCCAGAAAGGCCCCCCCTTTGTTTGGTTGGTGGTTTTTTGGGCCTTTAAGGGTTTTGAAGGGTTTTGAGGGTTTTTTTGAGGGTTCCGGGTGTTCGAGACTGCGTTTGAGTGAGTCTGCGGTGTTTCCCGGATGCTCGGAAGAGGGTGATCCAGATTGGGGTACTTACAGACATGCTGTTTTTTTATCTTATTAGATGTTCAAGTTTACTTAAAACATGTCTTCTCTGAATCCTAAATGGTTGGAAAAGATTGTTCTTCTTTTTCGCAACTACTCCAGATCCGGGTCAGTGGAATCCATCAATACGTCTATGAACCCCTCATTTTTCACCTATATTTCAACCTCCCAGGGCGGACAACCCTGGGTGAAGGTCCTATAGGGCAAGCAGATTCCATCAGCCGAAAAGAGAAACAAACTTAAGGATCGAGCCTGTCATATAAGTTTCAATGCTTCTGCCATGAGAATTGCGATCAAAGCCAATATCTTTAAGTCAAGATCAGGTCAGAGTTTGGCATGACCTTCCTTTGTCTTGCTTTCGCGAGGGATATTTGACTTTTAGATTTGAATTGGTCATATTTTTCATGGGTGGCGCATTAAAGGCGTGATGACATGGTGTCACATTGGGCGTTGACTTATATCCAATATAGGTCAGTGTCTAAATTAACACTAGAAATCAAGATTGAGTCAATACATGACCCTTCCGAGCTTGCTTTCGCAAGGGACCTTGACTTTTAGGTTTTGACATAGAAAATGATCGATATGGGATATACATTTAGGCTTCATGACATGGACAGAGTCAAAAAATAACCAAGTCTCAGACAAAGTGTGACGCAAATAGTGCATGGTTAACACTGGCGAGTATGGGTTGTTTGGAATGATCCCGTGCGAACAAGAGATGCATAGGAACACCTTTCGAGCTGCAACTGAGACCACCCCGGGTTCAGGGTTATAGGGTGCAAGTGTTCATGGTAAGAGTGCGCGTAGTGTGTGGTAACTAAAATTCCCTTGTGAGTCAAAATAGAAGTTTGCCAAATGTGTCATAAAGACATGTACACAAACATTTTTATGAGTAAAAGGAAAAAAGATAATCAAAACAATTTTTGAAGATAGTAAAAATGAGAGCATTTTATGGGCAAGATATGCACAACAAAAAGAGATATTTCCAATAGCAGGATATATATGAGGCACAATTTTTTTGAATAAGCAAAAAAAAAAGAAAAAGTAACACACAAACACAACAGTCAAAGAAGGGGTAAATGAAAGTTTGACCCGCAAAATGTTTTAAAGACTCCCTCTTAAAAAAAAGAAGTTTTAAAACAACGAGATCCCAGCAGAGTCGCAAACTGAAATTACCCGATCCGGTGGATGCCCGAGCGCGCGTATTTTGTTCCTCTTTTGAGAGGTGAAAAAATATTTTAAAGATTGGACGGATGAATTTATTTGAAAGAGAGTCGTCACGCCGTTTTGTGAGCCCAAAACATTGGCAAAAGGCTTTGGATGTGAGATTTTGAGTTCGGAGGTTACATTACGCCTTGGTAATAGATTTTTGTGCTCACCTGAAATGCCTCATGTCTAGAGACTTTCTAACCTTTTTTGAAAATTGTGTGTGTGTGTTCAAAATCAAATGGCTTCGTAGTTTAAAAGAAGGGAAAAACTGTGCAGTATTTAGAAAAAATTGTTTACTTTGATAAAAGAGGGGTTTAAAACAAATTTGAAAATGGAGAAAAATGGAAAACTAAACAAATATTACAGGCTGCAAACGGATCTGTACGGATTAGTGTCACTTTACAAGGAGGTCCGTACAGGTGTAGTAAACTGTTTTTTTCTTGTATCTCATTTAATTCTTGATATTACTTTGATTATATAGACTTGATAAAGAAAGGTGAAAACTTCTGGATTGTCCAAAAAATTGGTCATAAAACCAAAAAAAAATGTCAAATCTTAGGGTTGTCATCTCCAAATCATAGGATAGTACAACAATGGTGGTTTCAAGCTTTTATTGAGAAACAACAATGGAGATTGTTTGCCTCAAGTAAAAAATGAGAGATATTTTGTAAGTTTAGATTTAAACTTTTGTCACTTTTAGGAAGAAAATGAATGAAAAGAAATTACATCAACATTGTAACCATAATCCCTAAAATCACATATTTAACATGAATGATGAGTTCATCCTTGATAATTAGGGTTACTTGTATCATAGTAACTTAAAAGAAAAATGGATCAAAAGATGATTTTACGAAGTAACAACATTTGAAAGTAAGTAATGGAAAGACAATACATGGAATATAAACAAACCACTATCACCATTAGACCTCCATTTTTAAGCACATTGTGCATGGAAAATCTTGTAGAAATATTTAGATAGTTTGGGTCTACAATGTATAATATTTTAACATATCTTTATTTGAAACGTATTCACTTAACTGATCACTTTGTGTGAGTGAAACCAGTAATATTTTATCCGCTGTGCAACTGGTTTCCATCGGTTAGCCTTATATAAGTTACTTGGACATTTTACAAAGGTTTTAGAAAATAATTTTAATCAGGCTATTCACCCCCCCTCCTCTAGCCTGTTTTCTTACCAATTGGGCCTAACATCTGCAATACATGCCAGATGTTCTTCTTGGCATTTTTTAAGAGCCTCGAAAGCTTGTAAGACTTTTTCTACCGTGTGAAGATTTCTCGGGGCGGAGTTCCATTCCATCACTATTATCCGTCGAACCTGCCATTGGAGAGTAGCGGATTGTTCGAACTCAGGAACCTGAGGGATTGTCTGACCTTGTGACCTTGATGCTGAATAGACGGTAACCCAGGATCCTCAACCACTCTCGGTTTGCTGCAGTAGGTAAAAGGTACTGTTTAGACTCGGGAGGGTATTTGGCTAAAGGCGAAGGCTCATGCGACATGCAGTTTTTTTTATCTTTTTAGATGTTCAAGTTTACTTAAAACATGTCTTCTCTGAATCCTAAATGGTTGGAAAAGATTGCTCTTCTTTTTCGCAACTACTTCAGATCCGGGTCGGTGGAATCCATCAATACGTCTATAAACCCCTTGTTTTTCACCTATATTTCAACCTCCCAGGGCAGACAACCCTGGGTGAAGGTCCTATAGGGCAAGCAAATTCCATCGGCCGAAAAGAGAAATGAACTTAAGGACGGAGCTTGTCATATGAGTTTCAATGCTTCTGCCATGCGAATTACGATCAAAGCCAATATCTTTAAGTCAAGATCAGGTCAAAGTTTGGCATAACCTTCCTTTGTCTTGCTTTCGCGAGGGATATTTGACTTTTAGATTTGAATTGGTCGTATTTTTCATGGGTGGCGCATTAAAGGCGCGATGACATGGTGTCACATTGGGCGTTGACTTATATCCAATATAGGTCAGTGTCTAAGTTAACACTAGAAATCAAGATTGAGTCAATACATGACCCTTCCGAGCATGCTTTCGCAAGGGACCTTGACTTTTAGGTTTTGACATAGAAAACGATTGCTATGGGATATACATTTAGGTTTCATGACACGGACTGGGTCAAAAAACAACTAAGTCTCGGACAAAGTGTGACGCAAATAGTGCATGGTTAACACTGGAGAGTATGGGTTGTTTGGAATGATCCCGTGCGAACAAGAGATGCATAGGAACACCTTTCGAGCTGCAACTGAGACCACCCTGTGTTCAGGGTTATAGGGTGCATGTGTTCATGGTTAGAGTGCGCGTAGTGTGTGGTAACTAAAATTCCCTTGTGAGTCAAAATAGAAGTTTGCCAAATGTGTCATAAAGACATGTACACAAACATTTTTATGAGTAAAAGGAAAAAAGATGATCAAAACATTTTATGAACATAGTAAAAATGAAAGCATTTTATGGGCAAGATATGCACAACAAAAAGAGATATTTCCAATAGAAGGATATATATGAGGCACATTTTTTTTGAATAAGCAAAAAAAGAAAAGTAACACACAAACACAACAGTCAAAGAAGGGGTAAACGAAAGTTTGACCCGCACAATGTTTTAAAGACTCCCTCTTTTTTTTAAAAAAAAAGAAGTTTTAAAACAACGAGATCCCCAGCAGAGTCGCAAACTAAAATTACCCGATCCGATAGATGCCCGAGCGCGCGTATTTTGTTCCTCTTTTGAGAGGTGAAAAAATATTTTAAAGATTGGACGGATGAATTTATTTGAAAGAAAGTCGCCACGCCGTTTTGTGAGCCCAAAACATTGACAAAAGGCTTTGGATGTGAGATTTTTGAGTTTGGAGGTCACGTTACGCCTTGGTAATAGATTTTTGTGCTCACCTGAAATGCCTTATGTCCATGAGACTTTCTAACCCTTTTTGAAAATTATGTGTGTGTGTTCAAAATCAAATGGCTTCGTAGTTTAAAAGAAGGGAAAAACTGTGCAGTTTTTTAGAGAAAACTATTTACTTTGATAAAAGAGGGGTTTAACATGAATGATGAGTTCATCCTTGATAATTAGGGTTTGATTTTGTTGGAAAAGTGTGTGATTTACTTAAGGTGATTAAGAAGGACAAAAATTCTGCTCTCACTTAGGCAGAATGTCCCCTAATGCTCACTCTTCTCAGATTTTCTTGTTTTAAATGAAGGACCAAGAGGCCTGTATTTATAGCCTCTGGAAATGACGAGGAGGTCCGCACGGTAGACACTTACTTTTGCAAGGTGGTCTGTGCGGACCAAAGCGTAGAGTCAGTACTTTTTGACTTTTGTTATTTCTGCGAGGTCCTTTTGAAATTTTTAATGTACAAAAGGTTCTTCCTTGCTTTTTTTGGTCAATTTATCCTTGAAAAGTCACGGGCTGTTGTGATTATGGATAAGTGAACCCTCGGTATCCTCAAGTGCGTATCGCCTCGACTTAAGACGACTCAAGTCCTTATCATGTTGGCCTACGACAATCTGTTGATAAACCAAACTCAAGAAATCAAATCCCCCTTCGACAAGAGATCATTCCAGGCAAATCATCTGAAGACAGCCTCCAGTTCCTGCAATTCGGTCAGAGACGCCAAGTTCTCAAATGGTAAGAGGCGCCAATTTCTCAGTTATCCTCAACAAATGAACAGACCTCAAATGTTCCAGCAACTCGGTCAGAGGCACCTCACGCCTTCAAAATTTCTAGCAAATTGGTCGGGGACACCAAGTTCTCAAATGCAAATTGGTCAGAGACACCAAGTTCTCAAATGCAACTCGGTCGGGGACACCTAGTTCTCGAATGCAAATTGGTCAGAGATACAAAGTCCTCAAATGCAAATTCGTCAGAGACACCGAGTTCTCAAACGCAAATTGGTCAGAGACACCAAGTTCTCGAATGCAAATTGGTCAGAGACACCAAGTCCTCAAATGCAAATTGGTCAGAGATACCAAGTTCTCTAATGCAAATTGGTAAGAGACACCAAGTTTTGGAATGCAAATTGGTCAGAGACACCAAGTACTCAAATGCAAATTGGTCAGAGACACCAAGTTCTCAAATGCAACTCGGTCGGAGACACCTAGTTCTCAATTGCAACTCGGTCAGAGGCACCAAATTCTCAAAGGATGCATCAAACTCTCAACACTATCAACTTCCACATAGCCCTCGAGACTTGCTCTTCTGCAGGAAAGCACAGCAAAGGTACGTAAGTCCCTCAACATATCTCAAAAATATGCATACATTCACAAATGTTGCACAAATTGCAAAGTAAAGCAGTCACAAAGATTTTTCTAACATCATTTGCATAGAACGCATGTTTTCATCATATGGAACGTATACCGAGCGCATGCTCTCCCAAAGCACAGAACATCTCAGTTTTTCACAAAATATTTTCATACACATTTAATCTTTCAAACAAACATGCATGAATCATTTACATTGCCCAAAGTATCATTCTCGCATCCATAATCAGAAATTATTCGAGTTTTAGGACATGCAAGAAATTCGTCCCACTTTTGGCATTATTTTGCCTGCTTTATTTTCAAAAAAAATAAAAAAAAATAAAAATAAATAAATAAAATGAGTCATACTCGTATTCCTTCAAGAAAATTGCACATGCATGATTACCCATAGCTTTAGCTCCCTCTATTTCCTTAGAAGGAGATAGCGTCGTAAGCTTTAGTATCCAGCTTTAGCTCCCTCTATCTCCTTCGAAAGAGATATCTCCGTAAGCTTTAGTTTTCTAGCTTTAGCTCCCGCTATCTCCTTCGAAAGAGATAACGCCGTAAGCTTTAGTATCCAGCTTTAGCTCCCTCTATCTCCTATGAAAGAGATAGCGCTGTAAGCTTATGTTTTCCAGCTTTAGCTCCCTCTATCTCCTTCGAAAAAGATAGCACCGTAAGCTTTAGTATCCAACTTTAGCTCCCTCTATCTCCTTTGAAAGAGATAGCGCCGTAAGCTTTAGTATACAGCTTTTACTCCCTCTATCTCCATCGAAAGAGATAGCACCGTAAGCTTTAGGTTTCCAGCTTTAGCTCCCTCTATCTCCTTCGAAAGATATAGTGCCGTAAGCTTTAGTATCCAACATTAGCTCCCTCTATCTCCTTCGAAAGAGATAGCGCCGTAAGCTTTAGTATCCAACTTTAGCTCCCTATATCTCCTTCGAAAGAGAAAGCGCTGTAAGCTTTAGTATCCAACTTTAGCTCCCTCTATCTCCTTCGAAAGAGATAGCGCCGTAAGCTTTAGTTTTCTAGCTTTAGCTCCCTCTATCTCCTTCAAAAGAGATAGCGCCATAAGCTTTAGTATCCAACTTTAGCTCCCTCTATATCCTTCGAAAGAGATAGCACCGTAATCTTTAGTTTTTCGGCTTTAGCTCCCTCTATCTCCTTTGAAAGAGATAGCGCCGTAAGCTTTAGTTTTCCAGCTTTAGCTCCCTCTATCTCCTTCGAAAGATATAGCGCCGTAAGCTTTAGTTTTTCCAGCTTTAGCACCCTCTATCTCCTTCGAAAGAGATAGCGCCATTAGCTTTAGTTTTCCAGCTTAAGCTCCCTCTATCTCCTTCAAAAGAGATAGCGCCGTAAGCTTTAGTATCCAGCTTTAGCTCCCTCTATCTCCTTCGAAAGAGATAGCGTCGTAAGCTTTAGTTTTCAAGCTTTAGATCCCTCTATCTCATTCGAAAGAGATAGCGCCGTAAGCTTTAGTATCCAGCTTTAGCTCCCTCTATCTCCGAGATAGCGCCGTAAGCTTTAGTATCCAGCTTTAGCTCCTTCTATCTCCGAGATAGCGCCGTAAGCTTTAGTTTCCAACTTTAGCTCCCTCTATCTCCGAGATAGCGCTGTAAGCTTTAGTGTCTTAGGTGATCCCTCCAAATGTTCAAATTAATCAGGTGACTCCTCCACTAACCGTCAAAACCCTGAGGATCCTAGACATGTTGCTTAGCTTTCTAGCGATGTTCCTTAACTACGATCGTGGTTTGATTCCTCCCGAGGATACGTAGGTAGCCTTTTCAAAGGTCCAGCCATCCGGCCATATTGGTCACCCCTTTCCTTTACCATCTCCTCAGTGGTGCGCGAACCTATTAAATGGTCCAGCCATTCGACCTCTTAGGTCACCTCCTCTCTTTCTTCAAAGCAAGAGGCTAGTTTCTCTTCACCATTCCCCATCGGATTCCGAACTACGATCATGGCTTGATTCTCCCAGGATACGTAGGTAGCCTACTTTAGGTTCAGCCAATTTGTCACATATGACATCCTTTCCCCAGTGGATCCAGAACTACGATTTGGCTTGATTCCTCTTCGTGATACGTAGGTAGCCTTCCAAAAGGTTCAGCCACTCGACCTCCTTGGTCACCCAATCCCAATCCATCTCTGTAGTTCACCAGATTGGATTCTCACTTTTATCGACTACCCCACTTGCTTTGCAAGTACCGTTGCCGAGGGGCTTCTGTAAGTACCCAAATCTGGTTCATGCCTTCCAATTAAAGTTTCCTAGCAGTTCCCCAAACTTTTATAAAGTTTAGGGTCAATTCGGGAACTTTTCAATACTTTCCGAGCAAGGAAGGACCTATTAGGAATAAGAATTCTCGATAGGACCTCGCTGGAAAGAAGCTTTCAACCTGCCACCTTGCATGTTTCCAGAAACAAGCTGACACGACAGAAAAAGACGCCGGACGGCTTAATTTGCCGCAGGATCACGTCGGGTGGCCTTATTAAAAGCACACCAGAAGCCTATAAATAGAGGCCTCCTCTATTCATTTTGATATACAATTTTCAGCACTGTTACTCTGCAGAAATACAAACTCAACTTACAGTCCCAAAAAACACAAAAAATCCATCCTCTCTCATACACTAATCCTACCTTAATATATTCCTAAATAGATATTACCTAGGAAAGCTCCCTTGGAAGATAGAGAAAAACCAATATTGGTAATCTCTCCTTCCCTTACCTTTGATACATTCCTATATACTCTTATTTCCATTGTCACCTCTTGATTATCTTTATTTATTGTCATAAAGATTTAATATTTAGCAATGTAACTCCATATTTCCCACTCCCCTACACAAATGACTCATAAAGATCCTCTCCCTAGGATGAACAAGATTCACAAGTGGCTTGATCTAGGGATGATCTACCAAATGAGGATGTGATCCCCTTTTATATTTATATATAAAAATGCAATCTTTATCTATTATATGTCATCCCCTTCTCATTGATCTAGTTTTTCCAAGGATTGTCCATCTTATGAGGTATTAAGGACATAGGAAAAGCCATGAAGATCATCCTTTTACATTATATCCTTAGATTAATGATACTCCTTGTATTTTTCATATTAAAAATATAATCTTTACATTAATACTATTTCTCCCCATGTCCCTAAAGTTGGAATCTTTCTCCAAGGATTGTCTAAAAGGCCTCCTAAGGTATAAAAAACATAGGATGAGCATAAAGATCCAATCTTTAAATCTCATTCCCCTAGTCTCGTGGTTCTTGATGCATTCCATAGTGAGGATTGGTTTAAAGACTCCATCTTTACATCAATCCCATTATAAAAATGCCACAATCTTTGTCCCTTTAGAAATCAATGAGTTTTAGTCCCAAAATCTTCGATAATCACTTGAGACAAACACAAAATGTCCCTACGAATCATCATTGTCTCAAGATGTAGGATTGATGGACAAAGATTCATTCTTTTCTAAAAAAGTCTCATTCTTGGACTTAAAGATAAGCCTTTCGATCATATTTGATTAAAATCCCCAAGGAAAGTTAGGTTAAGACATACCAAGGCTCCTACGCCTGTGTTGGTTTATTAATCTAATGGGAGAGTAGATAAGTCCCGTAATGATGATCATAAGTTCAAAGTGAGCACGGGATCAAAACCCCGAAAACATCAAAGTCCAAGGTTCCTCGAACTAAAACCTTCTAAAATGGTTCTTACGTTCGGATAATAAACTTGGCACATCTTTTCTCCTGTGATGCATTTTTCCTGTCCAAAACATTCTTTTAAAACACATGATGAAAAATCTCTATTTTAACTCAAAAAAGAATTTTTAGGTGACCGCACACTACGCGCACTATATATATCCTGTACACTTTTGCACGCACATCCTTAGCCTGGGATGGTTGTTCAGTTACAGTCACGGACAGTGTTACGACGCTCCCGAGCGCGCACGAAATCATCCCAAACTCCCCATAGCAGCCTGTGTCGACCACTGCACTAGTCCGTGTCACACTTTTAAAACCGTGACTTTTTTGGTTGGTTTTTTGTCTAGACCGTGACATACAGCTTCATCGTATACCCTCATAAAAGTCAAACCCGAGCCCATGCTAGAGTCAAGATTCCTCGCGCAAGCGAAGCCATGCCAAAATTTTGTTAGGCAAAATCGGCAAAATATTGACCCCGGCATTGACTTTGACTTGCACAAAGTATGCAACAACGCTCAATGTGACATCATGTCATTCGACTTTTAACGTCCGACCTATGCCTATTATCTTCCTTGTACAACGCCGAAGTCAACGTCTCTCGCGCAAGCGAAACTTCGCCGAAATTCCGTTAAGGCTAAAGACTTGACTTTGACGGCATTGACATTGACCATAATCCGCATCGCTCGTGCGTTAAAATTCCTATGGTCTACTAGACCCTAGGACTGTTCTTCTCTTTCGGTCGGTGGGATCCGCTTGCCCTATAGGACCCTCGCCCGGGGTTGTCCACCCTGGGATGTTGAAATACATGTTCAAAAAGAAGGGCTTATAGACGTAGTGATGGAACCCACTGATCCAGGATCTAGAGTAGTTGCATAAAAGAAGGGCAACCATTTTTAACCAAAAAGAAATAATTAAAAGACACTGTTTTAAGTAACTTGAACAATTAATGAAATCACAATTGCATAGTCTCATTTCTGGAATCTCTAATCGCGACCTTTCACGGTCCGATCTCCAATCTTTAATCCCGATCTTTCACGGTCAAATCTTCAATTGAGACCCTCCCGGTCCGATCTCTGATCTCCAATCCTGACCTTTTACGGTCAAATCTCTAATCGCGACCTTCACGGTCCGATCTCAAATCTTTAATCTTGACCTTTCATGGTCAAATCTCTAATCGAGACCCTCACGGTCCGATCTCCGATCTCCCATCGAGACCCTCACGGTCTGATCTCCAATCGAAACCCTCACAGTCCGATCTCCGATCTTCAACTGAGACATTTCACGGTCCAACCTCCGATCTCATCCTTTCATGGTCAAATAGTCAATCCCAACATTTCATGGTCAAATCTTTAATCTCGACCTTTCACGGTCAAATCTCTAATCGCGACCTTCACAGTCCGATCTCCAATCTTTAATCCTAACCTTTCAAAGTCAAATCTTCAATCGAGACCCTCATGGTCCAATTTTTCAATCTGGACCTTCCAAGGTCTAATCTTTTTTGACCAGTTAGGATTATGAGAAAACGTGTTTTAAGTAAACCTTAAGCATTAACTGCATGTTACTTGAGCCTTCACCTCCGAGTCTAAACCTTGATTACCCCCGAGTCTAAACCTTGCCTATCCCTTTTCCGTAGCGAGAAAGAAGTGGGTGAGAATACCGGGTCAGCGACTTTCCAGTACAGAAACCTCAGGCTCAGACAGTTCATTAGAATCATCAGTTTCGTCTACTCAGCGATTTAGAATGGCAGATATGACAGAAAATAGTGATGGTACGCGTAATTCGATGACTAGAGAGGAATAGTTAGCCCTCGCCTTGGAAAACACCCGCAAGGCTCATGAAGAACAGCAAGCCATGCTCATCGATGCTCTCCGCCGTCTTGGGGTTCAGATAGCAGTTGAGGCAAATTGTTCTCTGGTCATGGTCGAAGATAAAATTCCAGAAACAGTGACTTTAACCCCTCCATCCAACAACCAATACCCTCCATCATATAACCAATACCCTCCATCCTACAACTAATACCCCCATCATATAACTAATACCATCCATCCTGCAACTAATATCCTCCATCCTATAACCAATACCCTCCATCCTACAACCAATACCCCCATCATATAACCAATACCCTCCATCCTACAACCAATACCCTCCATCATATAACAAATACCCTCCATCCTATAACCAATACCTTCTCCTTCGCCATATGATCCCCCACCAAGGACTACTACCCTTCAGTTCCTCCCAGTATCTCAGGCCATCAGGGCTCCATCGCCCTCAGCTCCTCAGAACGGATTGGGCTTCATCCATCATCAATGGCTAAATGCTACATCCACCCCTGTTTCTCAGTTTCAGCAGTACCTGCCAGTTTATGCTCCAGCTTCACATAATCAGTTTGAGCCATGTGGCTATGTTCTGAAACCCCTATACCCACTCAAATACGATCATGAGTTGCTAAAAGAAAATCCAGATGCCTCAAGTTTTCCATTGCCGCCTGCCGAACTTAGTGAATTCACCCGTCAGTTTCACCAGCTGTGAATGTGTGCCCCAAATTTTTGTTTGTTGGAATTCACGCGAGTTTGAAGACATCCGAGTTATTTGAAAAACGGAGTCGCCACGCCATTTTGATTACCTCAAAACTTTGAAAAAAAGGTTTTATGGGTTCGGAGGTTAAGTTACCCCTTGGGAAGAACGTTTGGCGTTCACCCAAAGTGCCTTGCCGGAGCAAGTCTCCCAAGATTTCATTAATCGTGATTGCTTGCGTGCTTTCTTTGTGTGCATGTGTTTGAGAGTAAGGGGGGAATGTCCCAAGTCGTCTTCCGGACGTACAAACCATTTGTTGGTTGTCGCTCGGGATTCCTTGGAATTTATGTATTTGGGATTATGATCCCGTCCTCATCTTATGACTTGTGATCATCGCATTTTAACCTCGGGACCCTCGGGACTTGCGTGATCGAGAGAATGACTCTCTTTTGGTCAAAGATGAGGTTCTTTAGGAAGGAATGTCCTTAGCCCATCAATCCTACGCTTTAAGACGGTCGAGCTCGTATAGAGGCTTCATACTCATTCTTAAGCGATAATCGGAGATATAGGGTTCAAGGTTATCCTTTTCCTAAAGAAATCATGAACCTTTAATGGAAGGAACGATGCAAAGATGAGAACTTTTACACCGGTCCGTTCCAAGGTTGGGGGAAAGGGAAAATGCATGATGAAAAATGACTCTTTAATGAAAAGATGACATTTTGGTTTTAGCAAATGATGCTTTTTGATTTAAAGAAAGGATCTTTATTGCAAATGATGCGTAAAGATAGGGTTTTTATGCAAATGATGCATTAGAAAAGGTTTTTGAATGCAAAGGATGCATTTTTATTGGAAAAGACTTGATCTTTATATGCAAATGATGTATAAAGATAACATTTTTATTGGAAAATAGGGGTTTTAGGTGCAAAGGATGCACCTTTATGAAAAAGACTACATTTTTATGACAAATGAGGTCTTAATGCATGCAAAGGGGAAGGGGGTGATAAAGAAATGATCTTTATGAATAAATGCCAAGTCCCAAGCAAGATATATGAATGCAATGAGCAAGTATATCAATTAAAATGCAAGGTTAGGGCGTGCGAGGTTACCAATCGTTTCCTTCGCTTCTTCGGACGGAGCTAGGAGGAGAGGTTCGTCTTGGGTCTTCAAGGAGGAGGGAGATGGCTTCTTGAGCTTCTTCTTCGCCTTCTTGAGCCTTCAAGGGTGTTCTTCACGTCTTGATTATATTGCTATGGAGTGAGTGTGTTTTTGTTGTTGTTAATTGTGTGTTGAAATGGGTAGAGGAGGGCTCTATTTATAGGCAGTCTGGATAAGGCTAATGAAGCCGTACGGCTGCAGAGACGAGCTAATGCAGCCGTGCGGGCTTATCCATTGTGACTCAGCATTCTAGAACCATGCAAGGTGGCATTATTCTAGAACCTTCCCTCCTAATTAAGAAAAACGTGTTTCTTAATTAGGAAGGATTCCCTTCACCTTTATTTAATTAAAAACAGCTCCTAATGTTTCCTAACGCCGGGAAGGTTCGGGGAATTACCGAAAACTTACCGAAATTGCCGGGAAATTTAACCTAAGGCATGAGCCGATTTGGGTACTTACAGAAGCCCCTCGGCAACGTCACTTGCAAGGCGAGTGGGGTTGTCGATAGAAATGGATCCGATCTGGCGAATGCCGAGACGGATTGGGTGACCAAGGCGGTCGAGTGGCTGAACCTTTTGGAAGGCTACCTACGTATCCCAGAGGAATCAAGCCAGGCCGTAGTTCGGAATTAGGATCCGCTGGGGAAGGAAGAAGAGAAACTGGTCTCTTGCCGGGGAAAAAGAAGAGAAAATGACCTAGGAGATCAAGCAATTGATCCTACTGGGGATATGCTAGAAGTGACCGAGGTGGTCGGATATCTGAACTTCTATGAGGGGGCGCTTTATCACTGAGGAGTGACAAAGAAACAGGGTGACCAAAGTGGTCGAATGGCTGGACCTTTTATAAAAGGCTACCTACGTATCCCGGAGGAATCATGCCTTGATCGTAGTTCAAGCATCACTAGATAGTTAGGAACAATGTCTAGGATCCTTGAGATTTTGACAATTCGGAGGCTGTCACCTGAAGAAGCTAGAGCTTATGGCGCTATCTCTTTATGACGGAGATAGAGATAACTTAAGTTGGGAAACTTGAGCGTACGTCACTATTCGCGGATAGAGGTAGCACAAGTTGAAATGACTTGGGCATACGTCACTATTCGCGGATAGAGGTAGCACAAGTTGAAATGACTTGGGCATACGTCACTATTCGCGGATAGAGGTAGCACAAGTTGAAATGACTTGGGCATACTTCACTATTCGCGGATAGAGGTAGCACAAGTTGAAATGACTTGGGCATACGTCACTATTCGCGGATAGAGGTAGCACAAGTTGAAATGACTTGGGCATACTTCACTATTCGCGGATAGAGGTAGCACAAGTTGAAATGACTTGGGCATACGTCACTATTCGCGGATAGAGGTAGCACAAGTTGGAATGACTTGGGCATACGTCACTATTCGCGGATAGAGGTAGCACAAGTTGGAATGACTTGGGCATACGTCACTATTCGCGGATAGAGGTAGCACAAGTTGGAATGACTTGGGCATACGTCACTATTCGCGGATAGAGGTAGCACAAGTTGAAATGACTTGGGCATACGTCACTATTCGCGGATAGAGGTAGCACAAGTTTAGAGTTCTGACAATTCGGAGGTTGTCACCTAGTGTTATCCCGTTATAACGGAATTAATCTGAGGCGACCGGGAATAGAGCTTGATTGCTAAAGAGATAAGGGATATTTTCGAAAAGATGTTATCTTGGTTAAAAGATAACGGAAATTGCATGCCCAAGTGGAAGGTCCAGTGGATTGTAATTTCGTCGTAGCGAATGAGGCCGCCCGGCATGAGATGGAGAAAAAGGAGCCGTACGGCTAGAGACCTTTTTTTCCAGATTATTTAAAATCAGATTTGAACGGGCCATTGGCATTACATTGCCGCCCACTTCAGCCGAGAGAGAGAGAAGAGAGAGAGAATTCGAGATTTCTTCAACCCTTTTTTGCTTCTATTGATTGGAATGGATCCGGAGGGCAATCCCATACCGAGGCAAGCAAGAAGGAACATCTCCGCGGCTGCGAGAAGGAGGAGAAAGGAGCTCGTTTGGACGGAGAGGAAGTATGACTTCCTTACGCCTCCATCGGAGCTTTACCCGGGGAGAAGGGAGCATAAATCAACGAACCCGCGATCGGTTGGGGTAAGCATTCTCATTTTGCTCAAATCCGATGATTTTGCTTGATTTTTGAATGATTTAGGGCTTGACCCGAATTTTAGGATTTTGAATGATTTTTTGAATGATTTTGAGATGCATGAACAACCTATGAGGCTAAGAATGTGCAATGTGCAACTTGTTTGATGAAATTATGAGAATGACTCACTTTTTTCTCGCAAAATGAAGTAAGAATGAGATTTGTCTAAATGAGACGAAGTTCTTGCCTTGTGCTAGAACTAGGTCAAAATTCTGATTTTCAATGAGAAAACATGATTTTGGAAGATGAAAATGATTCATGCATGCCATTTTTTGAAAGAATAATGCTTATGTGCGAAGAATTGTGATTTTGTGCTTTAGGAAAGCAATGACGCGTTTCAAGTGATGAAAGACACGTTTTTTTGATGCAAATAATGCTAGAAAAACTTTTGTGAACGCTTTTCTTTTGAAAATATGTGCACTTTTGAATATATGCATGCTTTTGAAATGATATGAAGGACTGACGCTTCTTTTTGATGTGCTTGTCTACAGGAAAACAAGTCTAGAGGACCATCGGAGATTGCAGTGAAGCTTTGGCAGAGGATGCCGGATTTTGAGAAGAATGGGGTAAATCCCAAGCAGCTGGTGAGGGCTACCGGCCTGGATGCGTTTGTAGAGGCCATTGGCAGGGGTGTCCACATCACCTCTAAGAGCAAGGGCTTGGTCCAGGCCCTTTCTGAGTTCGTGGGACAAGACACATAGCTTTCACCCGAGCCGGGAGAGCCGAGGCTGACTCCCGCCGATTTCACGCCTATTATCGGCCTACAAGCTCACCGGGAGGCCCGTGACTTGGAGAGACCACATTACATGCCCGAGGAGTTCCAGGCTTTGGTTGGGTTTGAGCCGATTCCCAAGGGGCCGGGATGGAGACGCGGAACGTCGAGGTGGCAGCCGTACTTGCATGCGTAACTTTGCCGCTAATGATGTGGATCGCCTGCCACTGGCTAGAGCCTTCATATGGTTGATGCTATCGCCACTATCTTCGCCAATTCCGGGACGCTAGCTATGACTTGCCTCCTTGACTCTGGGAGGATGTGGATGGGATAGGGACGGTCTCTTGGGGAGAGGCCGGATTGGCGGAGTTGTACTTCTCATTGGACATGTACAATGGAACAAAGCCGCTTCCATGGATCGCTTCTCATTTGCCCTTGAGGTAGTCTCCTTTCTTTTCTTTTCTTTTCTTTTCCCGTCTTGAAACTTTTATGAGAGAGAGAATGACCTTTTGATGTTTTGAACATGCAGCCCGATTTTGCGAGGTGATCGGGTTCTTCCCTTGGAACCAAGCAGAGTGATATCACCATCTTCCCCGCTATGGTTCGCTGGAGGGGAGATGCGAGAGATAAATTCACTGGGAAGACCCGGATCACCTTCGACTACAAAATGGTGAGGCCAGCCATCAACAGTGGATGGGCACGACGGAGTGGACTTCTACCCCCGGGGCGTGTATCCTGAGATTTTGGCTGGGAGACGCTATCGAGGTGACGAGGCAGGAGGTGGCTCACCGGGCCGACATGTGATGTCATTTACTTGGGGGACCGCTTCTCGAGGCAAAGATGGTCATGTTCCCCACTAGATGCCATTACTCCTTCCGACCCTCCAAAGACGGATGCCGCAGCCTGTGGACTCGGCCTGAGATGAGATTGAGAGGTACCAGGTGTGTGGTCAGCAGAGGAGTATTTTGACATGGGTACACCCCTACGCCGTGTTTGTGGAGCAGCGCCCGAGGACGCCACAAAGCTAGTGAAGCCGGCGGTCACTGTGTGGATACGGGGAGGATGAGCTCATCGACCCGCCGATCCCTCCCGCGCATCCGTCCTATGTGATCCATGGAGTGCCGAGGAGGATGAGGATACCGTCCCCGATGCTAGGGAGCCCCAAGACACCTTGCCGCCCGATAGCACCGTAAGTATACTCTTAGGGTCTTATTCCCTTTTTAGCTTTCGATTTTCGCTTTGCAATTTTCTCGAGATTCTCTCGAGATTTTTCTCTTCTTTTCTCAGTTCCAGCTCGCACTTACAATAGGCCGGTCAAAGTGAATAGGGCCGGAAGGACATGTGCCGGTCTCTTCGAGGAAGCCGGCTCGCGCTTCGAAGGCGGCAATGATGCACAGGAGCTCGGGCGCAAGAGACGGCACGTCTGGGGCACCGTCTACCTCATCGGCCTGAGTACTCTTCCAAAGGCCATGCCTCGGGGCGGGGACCCAACGCCGACATTCCGGGAGCACTGGCCGAGTACGGGCACGATAATGTCCATTTGTCCGACGTGAGCGACTGTGAGGACTTGATGAGGGAGACTAACATCTATGAGCTGAGTAGCGATGAGGAGGAAGAAGAATCGGAGGCCTAGGAGGTCTCTAGAATAGATTTGGAACAAAAACAAACAATGAACAATTTTTATGCACAACTTGTTTATTTTTTTGCTTTATTTGGGCGCCGATGGGGCGAAAACATTGTATTTACATTTTATTTACTTTTCTAATTTATGCTTTTTCAATTTGCATATTATCTGAGCCTTGGGGAGACTTTTTTGCTTGGAATTGGGGTAAACCGGGCCAAAATGATTTATAATGGTATATAAATGCTTGAATGGCTTCGGATATGTTTTTACATGTGTTTTGGTTGAAAAAGTGGGGTGAAAACTCCCTTGGGCAGCAATCTTTGGTTGCCGCAGAATTTTTCTCGCAGAGGGCTAATGTAGCCGTGCGTACGGCCTCGAGGGCAAATGAAGCCGTGCGGCTAACAGCCTGTCTCGAGCCGGTTATTTTCTCGAATAAAAGCAAGGCTTGGCCATTTCATTTCATTTTCACTCTAGACTTGTCCCAATTGTTCCCGTGAGCATATTTTGGACCTAAAAGCACCATCTTTGAACACTTTGCGATGGAGAAGCCCGTCGATTGCAAAGGGGGAAGCGAGACCATTTTCTATCCGGTCTTCAATCTTGGGCGAGATATAACTTCCAAAATCACAAGGGACTGCTTGATTCTTCCCTCAAGATCAAATCTTTATGGCATTTGAGGGATCTCCCGCCCGATTGGGACTCGTTGAGAGCCGCAAAGCAAAGTTCGGGACGTCCGGAGACATGTTTATCAGCTTCTCTTACAACGAAATTGTCCCAACGCACGAAGACTTCGTGAGCCTTGATTGGGGGTCCCGAGACCGAGGCTATATCTATTCCGCTGATCGGAGACGTGCCGGTGACGGTAAAGCTTGCATCTTTTCGCAGATTCCTTTGGGAGAGGCCGAGAGGATGATGGTAGCCCTGATAGGATTGACCTTTCGATATCCCGGCAGGTTTGGGTCTCCAGATATGGCCGCGACCACGGTGGCTATGGATGCTTTCATTCTCTCGCGTATTCTCTCGTTTTGTTCACCGCCGAGTCCGTGGGGATCTGTCATAGTGGCCTCTTGGACATGGTCGAGACTGTGGCTGGGAAGGATATTGTCCCGCCGGTTTTGGGAGAGACATTTCATGGGATCGACAGGATGGCTCTGGGAGACCGCTTTCATGAGGTCCGGAGTCCGGCTATGTTGACTTTGTGGTCGCAGGAGAGGCTCGGGCTTTGCCTCGGGGCTTTGCCGACTCTGCCCTGGGTGATTTCTGGAGAGGTGCGCCTAGGCAAAGCAGAACAGTGGTAGCCGGGAGTCGATGATGGCTAAGCTATCCACTTCGGACATCCGTTGGTGGATACCACATTGGAGGTTGCGCACTGTGAGGATATTTCAGTGAGTCTTATGTTGTGAGGGTTCCGTGATTCTCGCCGGTCGTCCTTCTACATACCCCGCTTAGTATCCAGCAGCTTGGGGCTTTACAGAGCCTTGAGTGATTGGGAGGACATCCGGACCATGGAGGTGGTGTCATTGGACATGAGAGATCCAGCCTTCTCTTTCTTCTCGAGGGCTTGGACATATACCGCTTTCCCACCTGTGGCTATCTTCAGAGCGTGAAGAGCACCATCTTGACCACCGTCTACTTGGACCGGTACGAGAGGGAGACGGGAGCGACTCAAAGTTATCTTGGAGGATAGACGTCGAGCTTTACTGGGAGCCGACCGTGACTCGAGTAGGACTCGAGGGAGACCGAGGCTAAGGCGAGTTGCCATAACCAATCAGGTGACTTGGTCCGAGATATGGAGGCTCGGTGACAAGAGGTTGTCCGAGGTCGCTCCTTTGACTCGAGGCTCGAGGGAGGAAGTGCGGACTCGTGCTCGGATAGAGAGAGCACTCATTGACACGGGGTTGGTAGAGGCTCCAGTGAGGATACCAGAGGCCGGGATGAGGGATACCGACATTATTGAGAAGAAAAGGAAGAAGACTCGACGAGGCCGAGGAAAAGGGAAGAAGATCAAGAAGACTCAGAATGACGATCGACAAGTCTTTTCTCAAGATCCTCTTATTGCCATTTGCAAACACATTAGTTTATTTAGGCATTTTATTGTATTTTAGATCTTTTTTAGCAAAGTTAGCAGAGTTAAGAGGTAGACCGTGCTTGAACTCATCAAGAAGTTTTTAACTTGTAATGAACAAGAAATATTATCTTAGAAATTAATCAAGACACATTTCATGGAAATTCAAATGTCTTTTTTTTTTTTTATTGTTTAGGACACATTTCATGGAAACTTAATCGTCCTTTTTATTGTTTAGACCGAACCATATATGGCCGCCACGTTCCCTTTTACAAGAAAGGCTAAGGGGCTCAGTGTCTACGTAGTTCATTCTCGGTGAACCAAAAATTTTTTTATGTGCACTCGTTTTTTGCCTAGACCGCCCTTTTGGGGTTTTCACTTAGCCGGGCATTACTCTTTTTGCACTAAGATTTTTTTTTTTTTTTTTTTTTTTATATGTGCAACCCCGTTTTTGCCTAGACCGCCCTTTTTGGGGTTTTCACTTAGCCGGGCATTACTCTTTTTGCACTAAGATTTTTTTCTTTTTTTTTTTTTTTTTTTTTTTTTTTTTTTATTAGACATAGTATCTTCTGAGTTTATCACCGTTGACCGGGTGGACAAAGGGATTGCCATCCAAGTCTCGCAAGCTTCATTGCTCCTCCCGACAGCATCTTCTCGCACCACATAAGGGCCGATCCAGACGGGTTCCCATTTTCCTGTGGGGTTGTCTCTCGGTAGGGGCTTTACTTTCGCACTAAGTCGCCCTCTTTGATGTCTCCGGCCTTGACCTTTTATCAAACGCCCGCCATTCGCCTCGGTAGGCTCGGGTGTGTTCCATGGCTTTTAGCCTTCTCTCGTCAAGGTGGCTAACTCATTATGCCGCCGCGCAACCATTCCACTTCATTGACACCTGCTTTTCCGTGAGGACCCTTAATGACGGGATTTCCAACTCCACCGTAACACCGCTTCCATCCCGTAAGTTAGGCAAAAGGAGTTTCTCCCGTGGCCGTTCCGACAGACGCTTCGTAGCCCTGCAGTGCTAGGTGCAGCTTTTCGGGCCAATCACGACCACGGGTGGCCATCTTCCTGATGATCCGCTCGAGTGTCTTATTAGCAAACTTCCACGCCTCCATTGGTCCGAGGTCCGTACGGGGACGACTTGTGGCGAGTAACTCGAATTCTCGACTAGCCTATCGCAGCCTCCTTCGAAGTGTGACCCATTATCGAAATGATCTCGCTGGGCACCCCATATCCGCACATTATGTTTTCTTTGATGAATCGGGCCACTTTTCTCGGAAGTGAGGACCTTGTAGGACTTGGCTTCTACCCACTTCGTGAAGTAGTCGATGGCTACCAACACGAACTCATGCCCATTGCTTCCCGCCGGGGCTATTTTTCCTATCACGTCAATGCCCCAAGTTGCAAACGGCCAAGGAGTCGTCATGCAAGACATGTGTCATGAGGTGGGAGATGGTTGAGGTTGGCAAACCGCCGGCACTTGTCGCAGTTCGGACGTGCCGAACGCACCTGCCTCCATGGAGATCCAAGAGTAACCCATTCTCGAGGATCACTTGCATCGTGGCTCGGCATTCATGTGAGGACCGCAGGGACCATCATGGACTTCGGCCATCAACTCTCCGGCTCTTTCTTGAGTGACACATAAGAGGAGTGGTCCTTGATACCGCTTCTTATACAAAGTTGCCTCCTAGAATGACATAATGGGAAGCCAACCTTTCAGTGGCTCGCAAGCTTTCGGCTCGACACCTTCTTTGGTCTACCTTCTTCGTCTCCGAAAGCCGACTCTCCGTCTTTGAGGAATTGGTAAATCTGATTGTACCAAGGTTCCTTTATGGGCTCGGGTCCTGTGTCCACTTCACAAATGTAAGGCCGGCTTCTCTTCTACCCACTCAAGGGCTTTATGGCTTTTCCTCGGGGATCTCTACCAATGAGGCTAGAGTAGCTAGGGCATCTCGCGAATCTGTTCTTTTCCCTCGGCAAGTAGTGGAAAGTCACTTCTCCGAACTGTCCAGCCAACTCCTCCATACGGGCATGATACCGTTGCAGATTAGGGTCCACGCCTTCCACTTGTTGGAGACTTGGTTGATGATCGTGGCCGAGTCTCCGTAAACTTCGAGCTCCTTGACATTTCTTTCTAAGGCAGCCTCCAAACCAAAGAATGCCGCTTCATACTCGGCGACATTGTTCGTGGCAGAAAGTTCAACTTGAGGGCTATGGGTGTATGCTCATCTTTCGGATCGACCAATAGCATTCCTACACCATTTCCTCTTTGTTAGCGGCTCCGTCAAAGAACAATTGCCATCTATTTTCGTGCTCAACCGCAAAGATCCCTTCATCCGGGAAATTGGGGTTCGTGCCCTCTCGTCTTCATTATCGGGGAAATTTGCCAGTGGTCTCGACAATGCTTGACCTCGATGGCCTTTCTCGGTCACATAGTTGATGTCGTATTCTCGCCAAGAAGAAGGACCACTTCGCTAAACGCATCGAGAGGGAAGGCTTGTCAAAGATGTACTTGATGGGGTCCATTTTCGAGACCAAATTCACAGGCGGGCTTGCATATAATGCTTCAACTTGCCGACTACCTGCACTCGCCCCGCACGTGTCTTTTCACATGCCGAGTAATTGAGCTCGCTCCCCCGTAGCTTCCGCCGACAAAGTAAATGGCATTTTCTACCCGAGAGTCTTTCTTCTCCGAGCAAGCATAGCCCCAACCGCCGTGTTCATGATAGCTGAGATAGAGCAGTAAGAGGCTTCGTCTATGTGGGGGCATAGTACGGGGATGTACTAAGTATGCCTTGATCCGGTCAAAGGCATCTTGGCATTCTTCGGTCCATTCTCGTGTCCACATTCTTCTTCATGAAGCTTGAAGATGGGCTCGCACATAGTGGTCAACCGATTGACGAAACGGCCGATGTACCGCAATTTACCCACGAAGCTCTTGACTTCGTCCTGGGTTTGAGGTGGCCTCATATCCATGATGGCTTTGATCTTTCTGGGGTCAACTTCTATACCTCGCTCCGTGACCATTACCCAAGCACTTTTCCCTTGTCACTCCGAAGGTGCATTTGGCGTGTGGTTTAGTCTCATGGAATGCCGTCTCAACCTCTCAAAGAATTTTCGTAGGTCAACAAAGTGTCTGCCCACCTTCTCCTTTGGAGTGGATTATCATGTCATCTACGTAGACCTCAATCTCCTTGTGGATCATGTCATGAAAAAGCGCGGTCGTCGCCCTTTCGTAAGTAGCCCCGCATTCTTGAGCTCCGAATGGCATTACCGTATAACAAGAGGTCCCCACGGTGTGGTGAAGGCCGTCTTTTCTTGGTCTTCCTCGGCCATCTTGATCCGGTTGTAGCTCGCAAAACCATCAACGAAGGATTTGACTTCGTAGCTGGCGTGGAGTCCACCAGATGTCTATGTTTGGCGTAGGGTAGTCGTCTTTGGGCCGGCCTTGTTCGGGATCTCGGAAATCCACACAGCAGCCGCACCTTCCCATCGGCCTTCGTTACTGGCCACGATGTTGGACAACCATGTCGGGTATTCAATAACTCGATGAACCCTACCCGCAGTAGTTTCTCAATTTCTTCTTTGACTCCGTAGAGACCATTCCGGCTTGATCTTTCTCGCTCGCTTTATCGGCTTAGCATCTCGGTGCTAGAGGGATTCTCGTGCTCTACTATCGAACTGTCTAGCCCCGGCATATCCTTGTATGACCATGCAAACACGTCGACGTATTCTCCGAGCAGCTCGATCAATCTGTCCCTTTCAACCCCGGAAGAAGCTTCCAATCTGTGTCTCTTTAGGTTCCTCAATAGTACCCAAGTTCACACTTATCAAAACCTCCTCGGCATTGGGCCCGGTTTTCCTCTTTTTCCGAAACCCGCTTAAAGATTTCTTTAATGTATTGTTCGTTTAGTGTGTTTGCATCTTGTTCAAATGATTCATTATTAACTCGTTGTTAAGTTTTGAGTTAATTTATCATTTGTTAAGTTGGCAATAAGAGGATAATCGTAAAGATTTGTCATTTCATTCAAAATAAGGGGAAAGATGACATCGATTACATTTTCATAATCCTCGGCGTGAGGCCTTCTGATGACTTCCGAGGACTCGGAATTCGAAGATTCCCGACTCAACCGAAAAGACAACAGTGGTGTTTGACACGACCGGCCGAGGAGGACGGGTACCAATCCAAGCTCCGTGATCATTTGCCGTCGATCGCTATCGGCCCCGAGAATGTCTCCCAATTCTTCAATGGCATTTCGTCTTAGTTACCAAAGTGCGAGGATCAAAATGACTTTCACCATCGTCTCCAATAACGGCAACTATCTCATCATCTCGAATCAAGTCGATCAAGTCTCGGGATTTGTGCTTCTTCGTCAAACAACTCTTGCAAACCCCACCGATCCGTCTTCATCAGCTGCGCCGTCTATCCGGGCCGATTCGAAGAGCTAACTCAAAGGCGGAGAAGTCCATTGTCCCGAATGCCGACTCTTGACACCGGCCGGATTTCCTTTGAAGACGTACTCATTCTCGAACGGTAGTGGTGGCCCTGTGGATATCTCGGCAAATCAAGGAACATTCTTCGAACGGGATTGGCCGGCTTTCCCTAACTTTCTCAAGGTTCTCTAGAAGGGTTTTCTGCAAGGAGATCTCGCGATCACTTTCATCATATTGTGTCCCTCCTTTTATAAAGTAATGGGTCGAGACAGATCGTAAGGATGGAGCCGACCCCTTCACCTTTCGTGCCTTTAGCTTTTCTAGCATCCCGAGAGTTCGGTTTGTACCCCAAGCCATATCTCGGTAGTCTCGCTTCCTTCACATCAATGATGGTGTTACGACCTTGAAGTCTTCTACCCAATCCAAGTCCCTAAGATAACTCATTTTTCGCATCATTCTCATGGCAGAGGGATTTTATCTAAGTAGTGGTGAGGTCGTGCAACACACTTGTGCCTTGGAAGAAGCTACTGAGAATCCTGGCCAATGCTAACCCTTCATCATCGTGTTTGATCTCCAATATCGGGATATCCCCAAAGGCCGGGTTCCTTCTACCGTGACACCGTCCCCATAAATGGTGGTGATAGTTCCATCACTCGACCGAAATTTGACGCACCGATGCAAAGTAGAGGCTACCCCGTTTATCCGGTGGATCCAAGGCCGTCCCAAAGAAGGCAAGAAATGAAATCTAATGTCAATAACTTGAAAATCAACGTCCATGACCCTTTTTCCGAACCACATCTTTGAGAGTGGCAATCCCCAAAACTGATCGTGCAAGGGAGTCATAGGCCTTAATAGTCTCGACTAGAAGGCTTTAAGTCTCGTTGGCTTTAGATCCAATAAATCCATCATCTTAGCCGGCAAGACATTCATTGCAGATCCCCGTCGACCAATACTCGTGGCAATCGACGCTCTTCTAACCGGACCGTGATGTAAAGAGGTTCGTTGTGACTAGCCCCATACTTTTGGCAGGTGTCTAAGTCGTGAAGGTAATGATGTTTCCGTAGTGGATATTTCCAATCATTCGACGACCTCATCCGGGGTGACATCTATGGGCACCATGGTCTTGGCCAAACTTTCTTCTAGCTTCAACTTATGAGGGTACGAGGAGGTCAACAGAGACCATAAGGAGATATTGGCTTGGGTACACTTCAACCGAAGTCAACACCGGATCCTCTTTGTCGAGTCCGGTTTTTCCGCTTCCGGCTTATAAGGCCTCTTATCTCGTCTTTGGCTCCGAGACGGCATTCCTTTTGTCACCCTTAGGCCGCCAATACTCATCTCGTCTGCACCGAGTCATCACATAGACATTGGATTTTCCTTGGTCATTATTCCTACTGGAGGATTCTCGTCAATTCTTTCAAAGTCGAGGCGGATTCTTACCGGCGTATGGCCAATTTCGCTGATTGATCTGATTGACGGTGCCGCCGAAGTATAGGCGGCTTCCCGACCGGTCCTGTGTTACCGGCTTTTTGACCTTTTCGAGTTTGACCGGCTGATTTCAACTTCACATTCTCCGTTTAAAGCTTTCACAGCCTCATTCAAACTTTTCAAAGTCGCATGCAACAAGAATTATCACTTCCTGAGTTTGGAGCTTGGCAAATGGCTTTCTCATCCGAACCTAGCAACTTCTTTAACAGAGTAGGATCACATTCCTCATCACCGTCAAGCATGTCTTTTCTTTCCCTCGGGGTCAACCTTCGACGGCATCTTTGACGTTAGCCAAACATTTTCTGAAGTGGGAAATTCCATCATCAATAAGGATTTATGGGGTCAAACCTCATGGCGGGTTCCTTTTCCTCGTCGAGATATTTTCCGGGCTTTTGGCTTCTGGGCTAACCACTCCTCTATTGTCCCTTCCGGCACTTCGACCGTGTCTTCATCGCTGTCACTACAGTAGCTCTCGTGGGAACTTTCGCCTTGGCTCTTATGACCAATGAGGGCAAAAGCAGGTCGGGATACTTGACGCCATACGAGGGGTATCTCGACTTTCCTCGGGCTTAGGGATTACCAGGAAGACATCATTATCATCGTAGGACATAAAGGGGACTCGGGGTCGCCTAAACTCGTGACTCTTTCCAAGGCATCCATACATTCTTCTTCGTACCAAGTTTCAGGAGTGACTACTAACACCGTGATAGAGTCTACCCTTCCCGATGAGAGTTTGGCTTCCGCGACGCTTACATGTTCTAGATCGCGGAGGAGCCCACTTCCTCTTTTGGCTAAAGCTTCGATCAAGTCTCTCCATTCACCTACCAAGTCCTTGTACGGAGTATTGAACTCTAGGATATAGGACTCATACACTACCTCATCCTTCTCCGAGCCTTTGATAGGCCGCAGACACACCTTGAAGTGATTTCATCCCCTATTCCGTGTCCGTGGCTTTCTCGCCTCATCTTGCCCTTCGGGTTTCACTTCCGTTGGCTCCAAGTCCATTCCTTCTACCGAACTGTCATCATCACCGTAAATCCACCCATTCCTATTCTCGTTCCCGATCGACTCTTCGCCGTAGCCGCCCGAGAGGTAGGCAAATCACAGCGCTGACAAATTGGAAAGGTCAAACCGGCACCGGGATTCCAAGGTAGGGAAATTTGGCTCAGCCGAAAGGAGGAAAAGGGTCCCATGGGGGATTCAGAGGAAGCGAGGGTGTCGGGACCCTAACAGCTTGGGGTATTGGAGAAGACCGAGAAAGGACAGCTTTGGCAATGGGTTATATGAAGATGGGGGAGGGCATTGGTTATAGGCTAGCTCTTCTTCCCCGGTCATCTGGTTACCCAAACCAAGACGCTTCCTCGTCAAATCGGCCATTCTCGACTCTCGAAACCGAGGATTCTCGCGAACTGCTCGAGGATTCTGCGCTAACAAGTCGCCGACCCGTGTTCTCACCCACTTCTTTCTCGCCAAGGGAAAGGGATAGGAAAGGTTTAGACTGGGTAGGTGTTTAGTCAAGGCCTGTGCAATATGCAAATTAGAATCTTCAAGTTTACTTAAAACAGTTGTCTTTTATTAATATCTATTTGGTTGGAAAAGGGGTTCTCGCCCTTCTTTTTCACAACTACTCTAGATCCCGGGATCATGGGTTCCGTCACTACGTCTATAAGCCCCTCGTATTCCACTCCGTATTTCGACCTCCCAGTGGTGACAGCCCGGGCGAGGGTCCTATAGGGCACGCGGATCCCACCGACCGAGAGTAAAGAACGCTCCTATCGGGTCTAGCGGGTCATAGGACCTTTCAACGCACGAGCGATGCGGATTATAGTCAAGGCACACGGAAAGTCTCGTCTCTCGCCTCGACGGATCTTTGACAGAGTTTCGCTTGAGCGAATGACGGTTTTTGACTTTCGGTAATGTCCGAGAATATAATAGGCATGGCTCGGGCGGCAAAAGCCGGATGACACAGTTGTCACATTGAACTTCGTTGCATACGCAAAGGCGTGAGTCGAATCGAAGTCAATGCCTGGCCAAGATCTTGCCAATTTTTCCTTGTCGGAATTTTGGCAGAGCTTCGCTTGAGCGAAAGATCTTTTGATTTTTGGCAAAGACTCGGTCTTGACTCTTACGCATTCCGTGTGGGTCAAGGTCAATAGTCAATGTCTGAGTCAAGATCCCACCGATTTTTTCCTTGTCGGAATTTCTGCGTAATTTCGCTTGAGCGAAAATCTTGGCTTCCGTTATGAGCTAAGGCTTGACCTTTACGTGGGTATGCAACCGGGCTATATGACACGGACTCAGACCAAAACCAACCAAAAGTCACGGTTTTTTTGAAACGTGTGACACGGACCGTGCATTGGTCGACACCGGCCGCCATGGGAGGTTGGGATGATTCCGTGCGCGCCCGGAGCATCGTAAGGCCGTCCGTGGATCGCACTGAACCACCCTGCTCAAGGACGTGCGTGCAAAAGTGTACAGATATATCGTGCGCGTAGTGTGCGGTCTCCTAAAAATGTTCCTTTTTGAGTTAAAACAGAGATTTTCATAAATGTGTTTTAAAGGAATGATTTTCGGACGGGGAAAATGCAACACATAAGCACGTAAATTTTCTCGGGAGCCCTGGCCGCCATGGAGCCGAGTAGCCCCAAGCCGCTAGGACTCGCGATTAACCCCGATTTTTCCCGGTGGAATTGCCACCGAGGTCGTATGGTCGAATCCCATGAGGATTAGCCGTACGACCGCATGGATCAATTTTCCAGTTCCACTCCTTTGCGATATTTCTAGTTGTTTCCCGTTCAAAGTAAGAACGAAGATCCAAGATGCAAATGATGCAATGCAAGGTAAAGAAAGCAAGCACGATTAATGAAATCGGCGACGGGAGTCTAACCCGTCAAAGGGAAAAGCTTTCTTATTTTTTTTCAAAATTTTTCGAAAAGGGATACCGGTACGCGGGATTGTTAAACCACCGGTTATCCCAAGCCCCTGTTAGGGAGCGATACAGAAGGTTAAGTGGGGTCCACCTATATACCAAGTATCGATTTTTGTTTTGAAAATAAAGCTTTTCTCCTTTGGGTTTCCCCAAATGGAGTCGCCAAACTCGTGGAATGTGTGCCCCAAATTTTTGTTTGTTGGAATTCACGCGAGTTTGAAGACATCCGAGTTATTTGAAAACGGAGTCGCCACGCCATTTTGATTACCTCAAAACTTTGAAAAAAAGGTTTTATGGGTTCTGAGGTTAAGTTACCCCTCGGGAAGAACGTTTGGCGTTCACCCAAAGTGCCTTGCCTGAGCAAGTCTCCCAAGATTTCATTAATCGTGGATTGCTTGCGTGCTTTCTTTGTGTGCATGTGTTTGAGAGTAAGGGGGAATGTCCTAAGTTGTCTTCCTGACGTACAAAACCATTTGTTGGTTGTCGCCGGGATTCCTTGGAATTTATGTATTTGGGATTATGATCCCGTCCTCATCTTATGACTTGTGATCATCGCATTTTAACCTCGGGACCCTCGGGACTTGCGTGATCGAGAGAATGACTCTTTTGGTCAAAGATGAGGTTCTTTAGGAAGGAATGTCCTTAGCCCATCAATCCTACGCTTTAAGACTGGCCGAGCTCGTATAGAGGCTTCATACTCATTCTTAAGCGATAATCGGAGATATAGGGTTCAAGGTTATCCTTTTCCTAAAGAAATCATGAACCTTTAATGGAAGGAACGATGCAAAGATGAGAACTTTTACACCGGTCCGTTCCAAGGTTGGGGGAAAGGGGAAATGCATGATGAAAAATGACTCTTTAATGAAAAGATGACATTTTGGTTTTAGCAAATGATGCTTTTTGATTTAAAGAAAGGATCTTTATTGCAAATGATGCGTAAAGATAGGATTTTTATGCAAATGATGCATTAAAAAAGGGGTTTTGATTGCAAAGGATGCATTTTTATTGAAAAAGATTTGATCTTTATATGCAAATGATGCATAAAGATAACATTTTTATTGGAAAATAGGGGTTTTAGGTGCAAAGGATGCACCTTTATGAAAAAGACTACATTTTTATGACAAATGAGGTCTTAATGCATGCAAAAGGGGAAGGGGTGATAAAGAAATGATCTTTATGAATAAATGCCAAGTCCCAAGCAAGATATATGAATGCAATGAGCAAGTATATCAATTAAAATGCAAGGTTAGGGGCGTGCGAGGTTACCAATCGTTTCCTTCGCTTCTTCTGGACGGAGCTAGGAGGAGAGGTCTCGTCTTGGGTCTTCAAGGAGGAGGGAGATGGCTTCGAGCTTCTTCTTCGCCTTCTTGAGCCTTCAAGGGTGTTCTTCACGCCTTGATTATATTGCTATGGAGTGAGTGTGTTTTTGTTGTTGTTAATTGTTGTGTTGTTGAAATGGGTAGAGGAGGGCTCTATTTATAAAGGGCCTCGATAAGGCTAATGAAGCCGTGCGGCCGAGACAGCCGAGCTAAATGAGGCCGGGCTTATCCATTTGTGACTCAAAGATTCTAGAACCATGCAAGGTGGCATTATTCTAGAATCCTTCCCTCCTAATTAAGAAAAACGTGTTTCTTAATTAGGAAGGATTCCTTCAGCCTAATTTTAATTGGGACTGCTCCGGACATTTTCCCGGAACACTAGGAAGGTCCTGGGGAATTACCGGAAAACTTACCGAAATGTCGGGAAATTTAACCTAAGGCATGAGCCGATTTGGGTACTTACACCAAATTTCTACTACCGTGGTTCCCTCGATAAAAGTATTGTTGCGAGTTCCAACTCGAGTGTTCCCGTTGACCCCCATGTGGAAATATTGATGGAGCAAGTGAAACAAATGCAAGAAAAGCTTGATCCCATGATGAGTACCAGTACTCCCTCGACCCTAGATGTCGAACCAGGCAAAGAAGTGATTCTGCCGCGCAAAGTTCGACGCAAAGTGAGAGAACTCCGATAGGACAAATTGACCCTGAAACTCGCTGTCAATACCAGCTCTAAGCTCAAGAAAGACCCGAAGACATAACCACCTTCAAACACAACCCAATACTATCGTAACTAAGCAAAGAATGGACCTAACTCAAGATCGATTCCTCACAAAGGAAAGAATGTCATAGCCTCCTTTAGACATATCCAACATTGGAACCAACTGAAAAATGGAAATTCAAGTCTTGAGAACAACAGTACCTCCCGAAAACACCACTCGCTTCATTATGACAATGTGGGGATGCCTTTGAGCGAGATGCTGGAAGAACTAGTGAAAGAAAATCTGGTAAAGCCACTGGAGAATTGGAAGCCCAGGAACCCCAACATTCGGTTGGATAAGTCTAAGCATTGTCTTTTCCACCGCATCACGGACACGACTAATCGATGATTGACACTATTTGATGCATGAGATCCAGAAGCTGATAGAAGATGGGACGCTTAAACGCCCACATGCATCTGACAATCTTTCCCTAAACAATGCCAACATGAATGTCGTGGAGCGGGAAGCATGGCCAGCTAACTCAGACCCAACTCCTTTGCCAAATTCACACATCTGTTATGACTTTTGTGACTATACGGATTGTTTAGAAGATGAGTTTCAGGACTAGATAAGTGAAGACTCTCCCCAGAGGAAAGGAAAATCCTCCTCCCAGCAGAAGTTGAAAGAAAGATATTGTTGGTGTAATGCCCTAGGCTTTAGTTATGTTTAACTGAAAACCATTATGTATCGTCTTTATCGTTTAAGTTTATTATTTGATTATTATATAGTTTGCATATTTGTTATAATAATCTCTGTCCCTAATTATTAAGAGAATAATTAGTATAATTGTCAATGAATAATCATATGATGATTATATGCATAGAGATGCACATTGAAATTATGGGTACTTGTTAGAGAACAAGTGACTGGACTTGACCCGTATGAGATTTATGTCATGGTCAAATGTCATAATTAAATCTCATATGGTCACTTCATTTAGTCCCTAGACCTGAGATTATCATGACCTTACATATGATGAAACTCATGTTTAATTTTAGTCAAACGATATCTTAACACGATATTTATAAAGGCTATCTTTGGCATGATCGGATTTATGATGGGAAGGATGATAAGTCAAGATGGAATTTGTCCCTCGAAAGAGAGATGTTTTGCTTTGGCCCTCACGGAGCGATAATGCATGGAAAGTGTGTATGTGGCCACACCCCAATGCGATTTGGATTATCATTATACTCAAGACTCGAGAAAGCATTGAACAAATACAAGTTGACGTGGACCATGACTTGTGTTCAATATAGACATCGTGAGACAAAGGGAGAAATGGAAGTGTACCATTGGAAATCGTGAACTCTTACGTTATATTATTTGGGTAAACATAATGGCTTACTGTAGAGTTCGCTTATGTCTTGATGAGGGTCGATATGCATCGAGCTCATTGCCAACATAATATAACTCCTATCGGGTCACACACAACTAGAATGAATTGGTTAAAAACTAAAGGAAGAATGATTGAGAGTCTCGATGTGGCATACCTTGGCGCGCTGGACAAAAGCTGGCCAAGTGAAGCTTGTTTACCGTGCTGATGAAGGCGTGCCACACCTGCGGTTTCTCAGACTAAGTTTCCTGAATATGATTAGAAAACAAATACTTATATTAAGGTAATATAAATATGAAGGTCCGTAACCCTAATCACTAGCCGAATTTTTCTCAAGAAAAATATAACAAAAGTTCTCTCAATATTCTTCTCTAAGGTATATTCCTAAGAATCTAGCAATTCTCAAGAACGGTTCTCTTGGTTCATTCTTACGTGTGGATACAATAATGAGGGTCTTCGCTACATTCCACGATCAAGGCCTGGCAAGTTCGAGTCACGATGATTGAAAGGTTTTTGAAGATCAAAGATTGTGATTAAAAATCACACCGATAGATTGTCTTGAGAGCACAAGACTCTGAAAGCAATTAAGGTTGGTAAATCCCATCTCATGAAGAATTCAATTTAATCGTGTAGAACGGATTCTCAAGGGGTTGGGTATTCTCAGTGTTATTCATAGATATTTAATTCCGCCGCGCACTGGTACCCATAAAACCCAACAAAGTGGTATCAGAGTCCCGTTCTCGTATGATTAAGTTTGAATTAACATGCTAGAAAAGTAATATAAAATCGTTTATATGTTCTTTTTTTTTGCATGTTTTCAGGGATGCGATAGATTAATTGTTTTTTGAAACAACATATGCCTAATTCGTGTTCTAATGATATTGAATTAAATCTCAAGTCAAATTAAGTCGTTTGCATGATTTAATTGCTCTGTGATTCTAGAATTGATTGGAATTCCCTAGAAATTTGAAAAATCAAGTCATTCTTGTGTCACGCGACAGAACTAGCTTTTGTCATGCGACAAAATTAGTGCTTCCGTCACGCGACACTTTGAGCCCATTTTCGGCGTATCAGCTTGTCGAACAATCTGGCTATTCGGCGAATGTGTTTACAATCTTGGTATATGTTTATGTGTTAATTGGATGCTATAAAATTGAGTTTATAGGGCTATGCTAGATTAATTCACAAATGGCTTTATGACGCATGCTTAATTAATTTAAATGTGTTTTTATTAATTGTTGGCCGCATGAATTATTTGTTCTTAAGTGTTAAGAATTTTATTAGATGTTTAGTTGAAACATTGAATTGATATTTCCTAAATGTTTAGTTGAAACATTAAATTTTGGTTTTCTCGATCGCTTATGAGAAACAAGTCTCTACGAAAAATTTGAAGAATCGATTAGCCGAGTTATGAGAAACAAATCAATTTATGAGTCCGATTGTTTAAGAAAAACAAGTCAAGTATACAAAGTATTGATTATGTTGCATTCAAATTGGTACTCTTAGTCAGTGTATGTCTATGAGAGTTCTATTAAAGGAAGACGGTACTTACAAATTCCCAGTGGCTCACCTATTTTCTTGGGAACTTCACCAAAATGTGCAGTATTATTATCCTTGTTGATATGCTTATAATCTAATTTTGAACCTTCATTTAACTTTTAAGTTCTTTATGCCAATCCATGATTAAAACACTTGAGACCACTTGGATAGTTTTCATGGGTTTCGCTATAGCAAGGTGCTTTGATTCTATTCCGTTTCATGAAAGCAAGATTTAGGAAATGGTGGTTCCTGTACGCTTAAAGCGGATGAACTTAATTGCTATCAAAATGGTTTCTGGGACCCAAGGCATAAGATGAGATTAAAATATGCTTTGTAAGACATATGATGTCTTGAATAAATCTCATAAAAAGATCTAAGAGTCATATACTATATGATCGATGTTTTCTACCTCCAATTAGTTTAATCTTGAGCCATGCGCCATAGCGTACTTGAGATTAAATTAAAGTTGGATCTTAGCCCATTAAATGCATATTATGCTTATTCGCATTGGAAGGTGTATAATTTTAGTGAGACATTTGTAAAATACATTATTTGCTCTTAGATGATAAATGTGCTGACATTGAGCATGCAGCCATATAATTAGTACATTTTGCTGTAGGAAGTGAGTATTTACATAACGATAATCACGATTCGGCTCCCATGGCGGACAAAGTTCGGGAAAAGGAACGATACAAATAATTCCGATTGGACGTAAGCCTAAAGAATGGTTCTTGGGAAAACGTGGCACGTTCTTGACAAATTCCATTCCCACTCAACCCAATCGCAAGTAAATGCTGCATGGCAAATAAGGAGCAACACACAAACATGTTGATGATTCTAATAAAGATTGCTTGCCTCGCATTTCTGCCACTACGCTTAAAAGGCTCTTATGAAGAACTCAACA